>JZKD02S1629600.1:617938-654019 GCA_000966675.3 Picea glauca
AACATTATTAACCTATTTACTAACTTAACTACTAATTATTTAATAAATAAATAATTAATCTAATTATTTATTTATTATTAATTATATTATTAAAATAATCTAATTAAAATCACTTTATTAGGCTAATTAGAATTAAAAAAGTCACTGACCATTTATTATTAACTTAATATTTTGTATCCTAATTTTGCTTATGCGGGGATGAGTGGTGGGAGAGATGTAGCCAATGGGATAATTGGACAAGGGATTGAGTGGCATAGAGTTGGATGAAGGATGCAACAGGGTGATGAAGAATTAGGCAAAATGGATGGAAGGGGAAATGGAATTAACTGAGCCGAGCAATCCAGATGTATTCATAACATGAGCAATGCCAAATAAGAAGCTAAAGAATCAAGTTAACTATGATTAGAGGAACCCAACACTTTCTATAACTTTGTTCAATATCAGATTTGTAACACTTGTATGCTTTCCTTGTACTTGAGTAACTAACAAGTACTCCTTTGTCCGCAAGATATTCAAACCTTCCCATTATGCCATTTTCTCTTTTAATGTATCATTTGCTTCCAAATACTCTGAAGTGATTCACATTTTATGGTATTTCTTTCCATAGCTCATAGGGATTTTTGTAATTGTTGTTTATGAGCATTGCTCTATTTTGAATGTGAGTTGTTCTATGCACTGCATGTGTCCAAAAAAAATCTATCAATTTGGAATCCATTAGCATTGTTCGAGCCATTTCCTATGTAATTACCATCCATTATGATAATTTTCCTTTGTCTCTGAACCACTCTCTGAACCAATCTATGAATCCATGCTCTCATCCACTCTCCAAGACTCTACTACATAATTTTCCATAATGCTAACCCATTTATCACTATACTATCATGAATTATTTACTACTACAACTGATTGTACTTCATCTAACTAATTTCTCTGGGTCTGTCTACTGAAACTTTGCAAGTTGCTCGAAGGATGGTTCTTTGGTATGTCACATCTACCACATGGACTCCCCCTGTCTAATATTCATATTACCCGGGACTCTCTAACCCAGATGGCTCAAAACAAATCCTACCCTGATGTGTATTCATCATCATCTTCGTTGGTAGATTCATCATTTATCTGAGATTTGACTTCTTTCTTTCTATATGTGGATTCATCTTTCACTACAATGCTTGAAAGTACAATCTCTTGAAACCGTTCCTTATTTACCTGTCATTATTTTCTTTTAGTTATTTTCCAAACCTTTTTGTATCTAACATCTTTCTTTTTCTCTTTAGAATTATTTTCATCTTGTTTTATTGCCAATATTGCGATCTCTGGGACCTGTTCTTTGTTCACATGTTCTTCATGTTTTCTTATCCATACTTTCTTATATATGATATCAATGTTCTATTTCATGGAAGTATTGATCATGCTTATACAATCACTAGCTATGTGTCCATAGTTATAAAATTTGTAACATTCAATGTTACTCAGGGCCACATAGGCATTCCCTACTTGAACATTTCTTTAATAATCCCTGCAATCTGCAACCTTATGTTCAAAATTAGTATAATAAAAACAATGACCATAAAATAAATTTGCATACCTAGGTGTGAGTGATCTTCTTTATGGTGTATTCGTTCTGAATTTATGCCTTGACTGATCATGATCATGATCGAAGCTTCTCTATGGATTGAACATGAATGGTCTTCTTGAAGATGTATCTTCAATAATTTTCCTAGATTCTGGTTGACTATGATTCCTTCCTTTGAGTACTTGTGCATAACTCTCTCTATTTTCTTCATTCTTCTTTTCTAGAAACCTAGAGTGCTTCTCTTCATTCTCTATAACTAATGTGGATTTTTTTGTCTCTTCAACATTCTTGTTGAGTTTGACGATGTTACTTCTCAATGTGACAACTTCTTCTTCAAGCTTCTCAACCTCTTCTTCTTTCTTCATTATCTGAGACTTCATGACTTATTCTTTTATGTTCTCTTCTTCAAGATGAATTTTTAATGCGATTATTTCTTCTTCAAGTCCTTTATCTTCTTGACCAAACTCTTCCTCAAGCTGGTTTAGATCGTTAGTTCTTTCCTTAAGATGATATGTAAATATCTTCTCTCTCATTTCTTCTTCTTCCTTATGTGTTTCTATGTTGGCTTCCAAATACGGCTTTTGATATTCAAGTTTTTCTTCGATATTTTTGGCTTCTTCTAGCTAAGTTCTTAAGTTCTCAATGACATGTTGGGCTTCTTCAAAAATGTGAACACTATCCTTTTGTTTCATCATTTCTTGAGTGACTTGTTTTCTTCTCTTATCTCATCTAAAGCACTAATCAATTATGATTCATAATTGTCTTCCTTTTCAATTAGTTTTTCTGTCTCATTTCCTTCATGTTATTCTATTTCAATATGTTTAAATCTTTCAAAATTAAAGAAAAACCACATACCTATGGTGATTATGTAATCTTCATCTTCTGAATCTGTTTGAAATGGTGAGCATAATTCTTCTTGATCTGTATCTACATCTTCTTTGACATTTTGTGAATCTGCGATGGGTGAAGAATATATTTCATGTAACTTATCCCAAAGTTCTTTGGCTAATGAACATTTACCAACCTTTTCTCTTATAGGATTAGGTAATCCTTCCTAGATGAAATCCATTGCTATTTTGTTATTGTTCTTCAATTCCTTCTTGGCTACAATCTTTTCCCTTTTTGAACTATCATATCCTATAACGAATGATAGCCAAATATAATACCCATGTTCTGGTAAAAATACTTTCATCCTTCCACTCCATAACTCATACTTTAAACCATTCTGACCATTAAACAATAGTACTCCATTCTCAGAATAATCCATGATCTCCTTCTAGTGGTTAAATTGTTTTCTGAAGGAACTGGCTATGATTCCAATTGTTGGATTACTGAGAGGGGGATGAATCAGTAATAGAGCAATGCAATCCTTTTTAACCATAAAATTCAATTGTTATATCAATGTAGAATTATCATCCAATAGTTGCAGAGTAAATAAACAATGAACAAATTAGCAATCATACACATACACAGTACACCGGTGTTTTTACGTGGAAGCCTAAAGTGGGAGAAAACCACATAATGTTTTTTCTTATATGTCTTTAAGAATTGCATTCATTGGAAGCACCAACTTTCTTTGTTTTCCAGCTGAAACTGGAAGGAGGCTCCAATGACGGAGCCGCACCCGCAGGCACGCCCGCTCACAGGATCTTTCTTCTATCTCATGGCCCGAAGAACACTAACTGGTCCTTCTATTTCACTATCGGGAAATCTGCACCCACAACACTCTCGTGATTGATCCCCCTTAATGATCAGGGAATCGGACTTCGCCCATTCGCGAATCCTGTGGTTGCGCACTTTGCGTCCCACGATATCCCGAAACCCGACGTGGGTCAATGCTAACACCTTCTACTTCTATTGGGAATTTCTTCGTCGGGATTTCAGCACCTATGATGTTGAAATCAACTTACCTCGCTTACCTCGACTCCCGATATACTGACACCATATGCCACCTGTCCTCCTTGTTGGCGTTATGGCCCACACTCCTTTTATGATCGGGAAATCATGTATCGCGATATCGCAATCTCAGCTGCACTCATTCCCAGAACTTTCTAAGTCCCGAACCCTGATATGGGGTGACACCTATCCTCCACTCAAATGCTTGTGGTTTTTTTGGGCATCGCGTTTCAGAGTTTCGCAACCCCTCTTGCAATGATTCTCACGTCACCAATAATCCCGATACACCGATTCTTGATGCACGTGAGAACGGAATCCTCCACGTCACTGTCCCTTCGTCGCTCTATCGGACATCGTGCGATCGCGAATCCTGATGCTATGATTTCTTCATTCTCGAAGTTCACGAAGTGCCGAACCCTGACTCCTCTCCAGATTTCTTACGCGTGTCCTGTCGAGATCAACGGCTAGGATTTCGCCGGAGTTTCAAGACTCACAAGGTCTCTGATTCTTAACCTTTGAAACCTCGATGAATCCAATATCACGATGACTCCTCTGGGACTTCTCTTCTATTCATTAGGGCTTAACCTCGGTGTAACTCCTGCCAAATCTGATGGTTGACGGGAAATCAACTGTTGATCCAACGACTCACAAAATTTTGTGCTCAAACTTTGGATCTGGTCGTAACCTCCTCACTACTCTGTTGGGTTTGACGGCTGGCGGTATTTTTACGAGTTCCCTCCGCAAGATCCTAACCGTCGCTTCTCCCTCCTTGAGGATTTATTTGATGCGAAACCTCATGTGTGGTCCTTCAATAGATTTGAAGGTTTTATTCCTCTTGAGATTCTTTTAGCTTCTCAGTCTCTTAGGAAAGAGAATCCTTTGCTCGCACTCCTTGCGGAAACTCTGCAAACACTTCAAGTGTTCAACCTCCCTTGACTCTGTGCATGCCTGCAGCAACAGTCCTCCAAAACGTCTACTCTGATTCACAACTGAGATTCTCCCTCGGCCTGCGCACTCCTTCCATGTCTCCAGCAACCCAATTTCACTTCTGGGTGAATGAGGACAAAAGCTATCTCTAATTAAGCGCTCTGTCAACGCACTCCTTGCGGTCAATTCGACTGCACGCCTTGCAGGAATTCTCTGGCTCAAATAGGGAAACAATTGAAACTCATTCCTTTTTCCGTCCGGATTTAAATCTTGTCAGGAAATCACATACATAGCATTTAAAAACAAAGGTATAACAGGAAATAAACATTCATGAGAATAATCATCAGTACTCAGAGAATCAGACACAAAACCATGAATTTGAACCAATCTTCTTCTATTAATTCAAATATCAGTACATGGGTGTTCTCTACACAACACTCTGCTTGCTCTTCCTGCTTGCTTCTAAATTCTCCTGAATTATGTTACAATGTACAATGAGGGTGTCTATATCCGTTTTCCCTCCAGCTCCTAAACTGTCTAGTCTAGAATTAAAATCCTATCTACCTGCATTAACTATGTTAAATTTCATCTATCTATTAAGGACGAGAGTTATCCACTCAAGGTCCATTTACAATATACAAGTGTGCCTCATATTAAATGACTCATTTAAGATCATGCAACAACTTCCAAGGCAATTTCAAAATATATGTTGCTTATCCAGTTTTCTTTCGCTTCCACGTTGGCTCGCTTGATGAGTCGTCGATGCTCCTGTATCATACTCCTTGGCTTGAAAACTTTCATGGGATCCTGTCCATGAGCTCCTGCACGATCTGTCCATGCTTCTGTATTTCTGCTTCATTCTCCCAGCTGGCATCTTCTACTCGATGGCCCTTCCATTTGACCAGATACTCATAGTACTCTTTCCTTCTGGTCTTCTTACTGACCCGTTTATCCAGTATCTGCTCCATCTGTGGCTTTTCTACAGTTGGCATCTGCTTTTGCCACTGAACCCCTGGTTGTTCACATTTTGTTCCTACTTCTCCAGCTCTATATGGGTATAAATCAGCGACATTGAATATCAGAGATATTTCGATCCCATCTGGTAACTCTATCTCATAATCATTTTCCCCCAGTCTCTTCAAGACCTTACATGGCCCAATTTTCTTCATTTTTAACTTATTATACGTTCCCCTCGGGAACCTTTCTTTTCTCAAGTGTGCCAGAACTAATTCACCAACTTCGAATTGAAGTTGTCTCTTCCGCTGGTCGGCTCTGTGCTTATATTCATAACTTGAATTTTGCAGTCGCTGCTTCACCTGGTCGTGAAGTTCTTTCATCGCCTCTGCGAACTCTTCGGCACTTGCGCTCCTAGAAGCAATCTGTTCCAAATCTCTCAATTTAGAAACTCCCTGTGGATGTGTGCCATACATAATATTAAATGGGCTTCGCCCCGTGCTCCTGTTCACTGAGTCATTATATGTGAACTCCACCTGTGGTAATATGTTGTCCCACTGGCTGTGGTGCTCCGCCACCAGGCTCCTCAGCAAGTCTCCTAGAATTTTGTTCACCACTTCTATTTGTCCATCCATCTAAAGATGATAAGAAGAACTAAACATCAAATTAGTTCCTAGCTTCTTCCATAATGTCCTCCAGAAATATCCAATGAATTTCGTATCTCTGTCTGAAACTATACTTCTGGGTAACTCAGGAAGTTGAACGACCTCTTTGAAAAACAAATTTGCGATGTGAGTCGCATCACTGGTCTTCTGACATGGGATAAAGAGTGCCATCTTGGAAAACCTATCCACTACCACAAAGACTAAATCAAATACTCTTTGCATTCTTGGCAATCCCAATACGAAATCCATGCTGATTTCATCCCACGGCTTCTCAGGTATGGGAAATGGTTGATAAAAACCCGCATTCTTCTTTCTTCCCTTGGAATGCTGGCAAATTCTGCATCTGTCTACAAATCGCTTGACCTATGACTGCATCCCTAGCCAAAAGTATGAATCGCTTAGCTTCGCGAATGTCTTATCATGACCAAAATGTTCGGCCAATCCTCCGTTGTGTTTCTCCTTCAGCAGATTCTCTCTCATGGAGAAATTTGGAATACATAATTGATTGCCTTTGAACAACAATCCTTCCTAGATCATGTACTCTATCCACTGGCTTCGGTCTCTGAGAACTGGATTCTCAGTTGCTTCATACGCCTCCTTAAAATCCTGATCATCTGCATACATGTCTTTGAGATCATCAAAGCCTAACGTCCTAACTTTGAACTCCTAAAACAACAAACATTTCCTGCTCAAAGCATCAGCCACTTTGTTAGCAGTACCCGAAATATGCTTAATCGCAAAAGTGAAATTCTACATATATTCGATCCACTTAACATGCCTCTGATTCAACTTCTCATGTTGAGTCACAAATTGTAATGCATGGTTATCACTATATAAAACAAATTCTTTCGGGATCAAATAGTGCCTCCATTTTTTCAATGCTTGTATGATGGCATAGAATTCCTTATCATACGTGGAGTACTTCGGTTTTGCCTCATTCAACTTCTCGCTAAAATATGCAATCGGTCTGTCTTCCTGACTCAAGACCGCTCCTATGGAAAACCTGCTTACATCACATTTCACCTGAAATGTCTTCTAGAAATCTGGCAACACCAGAATTGGTTGTTTTGTAATCTTCTTCTTCAAGATATTGAAGCTCTTCTCGGCCTCTTCAATCCAATGAAAATATTTATGTCTCTTCTTGACTGTATCCATCATCGCTACGCTAATCCCACTGAAATTTCTGATAAACTTTCGATAGAAACTAGCCAGTCCATGAAAACTCCTCACCTCGAAGATATTCCTCGATGATGGCCAATTTTTTATCACTTCTACCTTATCTGGATCCATCCTTAATTCATTCGCAGATATAACAAAACCCAGATAAATGATCTCTGTCTTCATAAATGAGGACTTCTTCATATTAATCAACAACTTCTCATGCTGTAGCTTCTTCATCACAATGGCCAAATGTTCCAGATGTTCAGCCTCTGTCTTACTGAAAATCAATATGTCATACAGATATACAATGAAAAAATTCTTGATGAACTCCCTCAGGACTTCGTTTATCAACCTCATAAAGGTACTCGGCGCATTCGTCAAGCCAAATGGCGTGACTAGCCATTCATACAACCCTTCATTGGTTTTGAAGGTCGTCTTCCACTCATCGCCTTACCTCATGCAAATCTGGTGATATCCGCTTTTCAAGTCAACCTTTGAAAAATACTTGGCTCCACTCAAGAAGTCCATTAAATCGTCCATCCGCGGAAATGGAAACCTATACCTGATGGTTATCTTGTTGATGGATATTGAGTCAGTACACGTTCTCCAACCTCCATCTTTTTTTTGACTGAGTACCGTTGGAACAACACATGGACTCAAGCTTTCCCTAACCAAACCTTTGTCCAATAACTCCTGGACTTGCCTGTTAACTTCTTCATTTTCTTGCGGCGTCAATCTGTACGTGGCTTTGTTTGGAAAAATGGCTCCTGGTATGAGGTCAATGTGATGACTCACACTCCTCATTGGTGGCAGCGAACGAGGTAATTCATCCACCACGATGTCAGCGAACTCTTCCAATAGTTCTTGAATCTCCTCTGGAAAATCATCCACTCTTGTGCTAGTCAAAACAATCCTCAGTTTCCTGACCACAAAGAATTGTGGATCTTCTTTCTTCTTCACCTCTGTAAGAAGTTCCTTCCCACTCATGATAAGTACTGTGTTTCTTACTTTCGGTTTCACCTCCTTATCCTTTATCGAAAGAAACATATGGGTTCTCCCATTCTTCTTCAAGGTACATGTGTTCATTCTCCCATCATGAATCACATTCATGTCATACTGCCATGGTCTTCCCAACAATAGATGACAAACATCCATGGGAATAACATCACATAAGATCTTATCATTATATCCTCCTATTTTGAATTCAACCAAGCATTGTTTAGTAACAATTACCTGGTGTCGTTTTTGTAGCCATGAAACTTTATATGGGCTCGGGTGATCAGTTGTCTCCAGCTCCAGCTTCTCTACCATCTCTGTGGATATGAGATTATCTATGCTACCACTGTCTATGATGACCTTGCACACCCTGTCCTTGGTCTTGCAAGAAGTCCTAAAAAGTCTGGTCCTTTGGACTGAGATTTCCACCTCTTTCTCAGGTGTCAAAAGGAATTTTTGCATCATAAGCGATCTTCCACCTTCAGTGTCTTCGACCTCAGCATCCCGCCTCTATGTATCAATGATGTCAGCTTCCCCAATGTCCTTTTTTATCTCTGGACACTCATAAGACTTGTGTCCATTCTTTCCACATGTGAAGCATGTGATCACTCCACCTCTTCCTCTTCCTCTACCTTTGGTACGAGGAAAAGTGGTTGCATCAGCATAATCTCCCTTCTGCTCATTATGTTGCCCTCTCTGTTCAACGTATGGCCCTCTCTATGACGTTCCACCTCTTTCGAATTTACCCTGAGGTTTCTTCCATTCCTCCCTGGGCTTCTGGAATTTGTCTTGGGCAACTGACTTTCCTCTTGGTTGAATTTTGTCTCGCCCCCGTTGATCTTGCTTACGGATCAACTTCTCTTCAGCTTTCAAAGCCATCTGATAAGCATCCTCCACAGTTTATATGGTTACCATGCTCATCTCGTCCTGGATATCATATCTCAGGCCATTCATATACCTGGCAACTTTTTCATCATCGCTCTCCCGATGACCTACCCTGATGTTCAGTCGATAGAATTCCTCTGTGTATTCTTTCACTGTCATCAGCTTCTGTCTCAGGTTCTGCATCCTCCTGAACAAAGTGATTTGATAGTATCTCAGGATGAACTTTGCCTTCATCTTTGCAATCATTCGATCCCAGCTTTTGATCTTCTACTTGCCTTTGCAGCATCTATCTGCTTGTAGCTCATCCCACCATAATGCTGCATGTCCTTTCAATCTTGTGATAGCATGCCTGACTTTCTTATCCTCTTCGAGATATTCATAATCGAAGTATGTATCCAGAGCTCTAATCCAATCTAGAAGCTCTTCTGCATCCAGGTTTCCCTCGTAAACTGGAATGTCCAATTTTACCTTTGCACCCATCCATGCAATAGTTTTGATTAGATGTTCATTGGCTGCATCCTCAGCTGCAACTTCTTCCTCTCATTCAGCCTCAGCTTCGCTCTCGGAATCACTAAGATTCCCTGCACTAGCTGTGTGTATTTGCGCTGTCTCCATATCTTCAAGCCTTGCTTGGAGATCATGCATCTGTCTCTCCACTTCTGGATTCGTTACCTACCTTCCTCTTCTTCGCACCTCCCTATCCTCTGGATCAGGTGACTGCGCATCCCTTCTCCTTGGAGGCATGGTGAATTTCCTTCTTCTCTTCTATAGAAAGAAAAGAAATAACCGCTCTGATACCACTTTGACGTAGCCACACCCGTAGGCACACCCGCTCACAAGATCTTTCTTCTATCTCACGGCCCGAAGAACACTAACTGGTCCTTCTATTTCCCTATCGGGAAATCTGCACCGACAACACTCTCGTGATTGATTCCCCTTAATGATCATGGAATCGGACTTCGTCGATTCGTGAATCCTGTGGTTGCACACTTTGTGTCCCACGATATCCTGAAACCCGACGTGGGTCAATGCTAACACCTTCTTCTTCTATCAGGACTTTCTCCGTCAGGATTTCGGCACCTATGATGTTGAAATCAACTTACCTCACTTACCTCGACTCCTGATATATTGACACCATACGCCACCTATCCTCCTTTTTGGCGCTATGGCCCATGCTCCTTTTATGATCGAGAAATCTCATGTCGCGATATCGCTATCTCAGATGCACTCATTCCCAGAACTTTCTAAGTCCCAAACCCCGATATAAGGTGACACCTGTCCTCCACTCAAATGCTTGTGGTTATTTTGGGCGTTGCGTTTTGGAGTTTCGCGACCCCTCCTGCAATGATTATCATGTCACCAATAATCCCGATACACCGATTCCTGATGCACATGAGAACGGACTCCTCCACGTCACTATCCCTTCGTCGCTCTATCGGACATCATGCGATCGTGAATCCTGATGCTGTGATTTCTTCACTCCCGGTGTTCACGAAGTGTCGAACCCCGACTCCTCTCCAGATTTCTGACGCATGTCCTGCCGAGATCAATGGATAATATTTATCCAAATTTTTGAGACTCACGAGGTCTCTTATTCTTAACCTTTGAAACCCCGATGACTCCAATATCCCGATGACTCCTCTGGTACTTCTCTTTTATTGACTAGGGCTTAATCCCAGTGCAACTCCTACCAAATCTGATGGTTGACGGGAAATCAACTGTTGATCCAACGACTCACAAACTTTCGAGCTCAAACTCTGGATGTGGCCGTAATCTCCTCGCTACTCTGTTGGGTTTGACAGCTGGCGGGATTTTTATGAGTTCCCTCTGTAATATCCTGACCATCGCTTCTTCCTCCTTAAGGATTTCTTTGATGTGAAACCTCCTATGTGGTCCTTCAACAGATTTGAAGGCTTTATTCCTCCTGAGCTTCTTTCAGATTCTCAGTCTCTTAGGAAAGAGAATCCTTTTCTCGCACTCCTTGCGGAAACTCTGTAAACAGTTCAAGTGTTTATCCTCCCTTGACTCTGCGAACGCCTACAACAACAATCCTCCAAAACGTCTGCTCTGATTCACAACTGAGATTCTCCCTCCACCTGCGCACTCCTTGCACGGCTCCAACAACCCAATTTCACTTATGGGTGAATCAGGACAAAAGCTATCTCTAATTAATCCCACTTTCAACGCACTCCATGCGGACAATTTGACTGCACGCCTTGCAGGAATTCTCTGGCTCAAATAGAGAAACAATTGAAACTCATTCCTTTTTCCGTCCGTATTTAAATCTCGTCAGGAAATCACATACAGAGCATTTAAAAACAAATGTATAACAGGAAATAAACATTCATGAGAATAATCATCAGTACTCAGAGAATTAGACACAAAACCATGAATTTGAACCAATCTTCTTCTATTAATTCAAATATCAGTACATGGGTGTTTTCTGCACAACACTCTGCTTGCTCTTCCTGCTTGCTTCTGAATTCTCCCAAATTATGTTACAATGTACAATGAGGATGTCTATATCCATTTTCCCTCCAGCTCCTAAACTGTCTAGTCTAGAATTAAAATCCTATCTACCTGCATTAACTATGTTAAATGTCATCTATCTATTAAGGATGAGAGCTATCCATTGAAGGTCCATTTACAATATACAAGTGTGCCTCATCTTAAATGACTCATTTAAGATTGTGCAACAACTTCCAAGGCAATTTCAAAATATGTGCTACTTATCCAGCTGTCTTCCGCTTCCGCGCTGGCTCATTTGATGAGTCGGTGATGCTCCTGCATCATCCAACCCCCTAGTTTCTCAAGCTACAACCTGAAGGAAGCTCCAACTCTGCAATTCTCTGGCTACAACTAGAAGGAGGCTACAACCCCCTAGTTTCTCAGGCTACAACCTAAGGGAATCTCCAACTCCCCAATTAACTAGCTACAACCAGAAGGAGGCTACAACCACATGTCCTTTCCCCATCCAACCACCCTGACGTAGAAGTAGAATGATGGAACCATTTTCACACTATAACTGTGATATATACCACTATAACAACCTGTACCATTGACCTGCAGCCAACCAACCTATAACAACCTGTACCAAACAAAGTGTACCATAAAAAAGTGCATCAACCATGCACCAACCTTTAGCTCAAAATGTACCATCAATGAGTGCATCAACCATGCACCAAATATGTACCAATCATTCATCAAATGCACATAAACTATGACTCATCAATATGTACAAGCATCATCAACTATACACCTCATGTATGTGCCAACTCATCAATTACTTGTCTCAACCATGTACCCAACATGTACCTCAACCATATACCAAATACATATACCAATAGAACCATAAAATATTCTCCAACAATACGTCACACTATCCATAACCAAATACCATAAACCATTACATCAAAGCGTGTGCCACAACCTCATTGTTATACAACTTCTATCTATAACATACCTCAACGAAAATCCGTCTTCAATTTCATCATCAAAATCTGATTTGTAACTCTGTAATAGACTTGGTGTATATGATCACATGCCTACAAACCTTCCTTAACTTTAACAACAAGAGACCAGCATTTTCATCAAACTTTACTTTAGTCTCACATGACTAATTTTGGATTAGTCAACAACCCAAACTTGAAATAATCATAACTATATACATGTAAGGAATAAAGATCTGAAAATATTACACAATGTCCTTCGATTTATTTTATGCAATTCCTCCAGGTTTCACTACTTGGAACCTCTCATAAAAGGATTTATAGCAAAAATGACATTCTTTGTTGAATTCTAACTTATTCTATAGAGTGAACTTGTAGAGCATGCCCCGCATGGAATATTTGTTGTATGGATCTGAAAATTGTACACAGAATACTAAACAATGCAATCTAACCAATACATTTTTTCTTACTAAATTTCGATTTGTTATGATAAAGTTATGATGTTTTTACCTGAAACACATGTTTTAGACTAGCTTCGGGACTAGCCACAAATCATATTTTCCATGTAGTGTAACTCCAAAAATACAACAACCCACAAGCTGAAATTTGTGTCACAACTACTTGGATATGTTTCCTCAACAGCCTCCCAATTTCATGGTCTTAATCATTCTATAAGAAATTTTATTGAGAAAATGGTGAGATGACCTGTAAATAACATACCTTAGAAAACATCATCAAAACAATTTATCCTCCCTTGAATTTCGGCCTTCTTTACTTCACCTTCCCTATGAAATGTGGCTTAGATATCCTTTGGTTACCTCAATAAGTTTTAGATATTCAATATGTTCAAGTGTGATTAAAAATGAGAGACCCGTGCCTCGTATTTATACTTTCATGTAGCTTCCTCAAGGGGTTACCTTCTAACCATCTTAACTCACTTTCATGATTTTTGGGCTAACCCACTTCTAACCACTCGTCCACTTAGTAATTTCTCCATTAACTTTATTATTTAAATAATTTCTTATGTATTGACTTTGACTTATAGTACACTCATCACTTCACTTTATTATTTAAATTACCTTCTAACCATCTTAACCCACTTTTCTTATTTTAGGGCTAACCCACTTCTAACCACTTGTCCACTTAGTAATTTCTCGATTAACTTTATTATTTAAATACTTTAATTTGTATCCACTTTGAATTTTAGTACACTTATCACTTCACTTTATTATTTAAATAATTTCTTTATTGCAACCACTTTGACTACTTTGACCTTTTGGGTCTTCTAGATGACTCATGAGGGTTCTCCAACTTCACATGGACATAACTCTCTAACCGTGAGGAGTATGTGACATTCCACATACCATTAGAAATGGTATGACATGTAATATCCATATATAATAGTCTTGAATGAAAATATATCAAAACTCATACCATTATCCATCAAACAAAATTGGGTCCATTACCCAAACCTTTGTGCTATCAGACTTTCTTCAAGGGTTGACATCAATGAAAACCAACCCGAATAATCAACAATATTGAACACAAGAAATAGAGAAAAAACTTGAGGTAGAGTGACACCATATATTATTCCTTATGGAAGGAATGCACTCCTCAAGCAATACTTGATTGTTACAATGACAATAATCTTCACTATGCTTCATTACACTACTTACATTTCTTTATATAGATCTCTTTATTTCCTAGGAACCTTCTAGAGATCATTCTCACATTTATTAAATCTAAATACAATAGTGGGCCTTTATTAATATAGTGGACCTAGTCCAACTTACATTGAATGGACTTTGCTATTACCACTATGGGCCCTCTAGGGCCCCCACTACCTCTCTAGCTACCTAACATTATATCAGTCTAAGTCCTTGGTAGATAAATTGTTCTTGTGGAAGAAGCTATATAACCTAAGGATGAAATATAGAGACTCGATGATAGAGCATCTAAACGCCTTCAATATTGTGGTAAGTCATCTATTTTCTATTAATATTAAGATTTATGATGAAGACAAGTGAATTATTTTATTTTTCTCTTTACTGGACTCATGGGATAGTCTAGTTATGTCCATAGGTAGTAATACAACTACTTTAATTTTTGATGATGTGGTCTCATCCTTGTTTTCAGAGGAGATGAGGAAGAAGAACATGGAAGGACAAAGAATAGATGCACTATTTGCAAGAGGATGCTCCCAAGAAATAAATAGATCTAATCCCTCAAGTGGGAGATTTAAATCTAAGGGTGGATCTAAATCTCCTAGAATGTTTGTAAAGGTATTCTAGAGATGTAGAAAACAAGGGAACTAAAAAAAACAATGTAGACCCAAAAGTGTTTAGACAGGGAAGGGATTCAGAGATGCTCCTTCTATAGAAGAAAAAACCTCCACATAAGAAGGAGGGGATGTGTACTTAGCTTCTTCAAATACATATGCATATCATGAGGCATGGTTGGTTGACTTAGGTACATCCTTTCATATGACTCCCCCTAGGGAGTGGTTTTGCGAATATGAAAGGTATGATGGAGGTGATTGTAACGACCCTCTTGATCATTCATCAAAAGTACACAACCAAAAGAGAATATAGGAATTTAGTTAGATAATCATAGAGTAACTTTGTAATTCATGCAACTATTTTCATCATAATAAATCATTTGATTACAATAATACATCCTTACACAATTTACAAATTCATTTCATCAAAACTACTTAATGTTCTAACACTGATTCTAAAAATTCTATTTAGTGAAGCAATTTGACATACTTGTGAATTCATATTATATACCTTAGTTGAGGTTGCACAACTTTCACGTTTCTTTATTTAGTTGAATGTGAAAGTTGCATTATATTTTAAATAAATGATTAATATAAATATATAATGACTACCTTGTGGGCCCCTTTTAAAAAGTCATATATATTTTTATTTTATTTTTAAAAATTTATTCTCGCATGAAAAAACCATTAAACAATTACCATCATAATCCAAAATATCCTTGAGGTCATACTTAATTCCCATTAATCATAATTTATAACTATATTACCATATATTAATTTCAAACTAGCTAGGTATGCTATAAGGTGTTAAATATAAACATCTTCATATATTACATAGGATGTTGCAAAGTGCTCTAACTTTAATTAGGCCAAAAGAATAGGTTGTGATTAGTTCCATTATTTATTTTTTATCATGCTAATTGGATTCATATTGAATAAGAGTAGGTTGAGGATTGAATTGAAGTTTTTATAATAAAGTTTTGATGGATGTTCCTGTAACAAATCATGTTTTGAATTGAATTGAAGTTTTGATGGATGTTCCTGTAACAAATCATTTTTTGGGGAATAATGTCAATGTAGTGTTGACTTTGAATGAGAGCTACAGGTAAAACGTCGTTTATACTGTAGAAAATAATGCAAAGTGGTTTGCCATTTTTTTTTAAGAAAATAATGAAAAGTGGTTTGGCATTGATGATATGGGAGGATTGTTTTCAACTTGAAAAAAAACTTGCGTAACATATTCTCTTTTCTCCTAATAATCAAATGACTTCACCGATACCTCTCAACCAACTCTAGTGGTACTCTCCTTCCACCTCTTATGAAAAACTTGTAGCCCAACATACACAAGTAAACTAGTCATAAGAAAATTTGAAAACATTTTAATCATCCAACAATAGGGTTTCTTCCTCCTACCTCTCCATTCTTTTTATAAGAAATTTTATCTTGACACTTGTCAATTCATGCATAATTAAGTAATTTTTAATAATTAATTAAGAGATTATTCATCCCTAACACATGTCAATCTTCCCTCAAGTTGAAAATGTTTTAATTTCTTTTAATTAAATAAATTATGCATTTTCCCTCACATCCCCAATTAGTTCCTAGATTTTCTCTTATTTGTCCCTTAGTTCCTCAATTTTCCCTTTATCGTGTCTCCTAACTAATTTACAGTTGGAGTTTGATTAGGAATCTTCTCTTATTTAGGATTTAGAGGCTAGCTGACTTAGAATTCTAACTCTATGTTGTCAACCCATTCTCTCATGAAAATTATTTCTTTTAATTTAAATTATTTTTTATTAATTTCATGCACACATTGTGCACGTCTTAATTTTTATTTTTATTCTCCCTTTTCTAGTTTTTATTAGTCTAAATTTCACTTAACTCATTTCTATAACTTGTTTAGGCATAAACATTTATACTTAAGTTTTTATTATGTTCCCTTTCATCAATTAGTATAAAATTATCTAAATTCACAATTTCTTTTCTATCAGTTCTAAGTAATTGTTTTATTCTCCAAGGTCTTATATATTTTTAATAACTCACTAAATTATTCATGTGACGTTCCCTTCAAGACTCACCTACGTGCTCTCAGGGTTCCACTCACCAATGACTTAGTTTGTAAGTTTTTTTATTCTTGGAGTTAATACTCCACTTGTTGACCTTCTGTAAGACTAAGGAATTATTGAAGAATATGGAATCTACCTTATTATGTGCCCCTCAAAAATCCTTTTGAGTGACTGCCTCAAACTACCCTCATGGCATCATGAACTTCTCATGAAGAAGGTAGTCATCAACCTTCAGTTCAGGTCACGGCGGGAGTTCTTGTAGGTTGTGATAGGGACGCTGCCACACATCTCCCTCAACTATATGAAATATGTGTATGACCCCTTTACTCTATATGTAATTAGGATTAGCATGAGTCACCATGTATGCATCCAATGACAAAGATAATATTAATAACTCATATAACTGAAATCCATAACTGAAATCATCATCATAACATATGCATAATAAAAACAAGTACTCATAATCAAAGTAAATAGTCCACTCCCCGACTCAATATGGATTCCAAGAAAGTCTTTCAATGTCATCATCATCCTCATCATGTCACATTTCTTGCACACTCCTGAAACTTATCATAATACATGTCAATGTTATACATCAATATTAATAACATATCAAATTTCAATACTCAATCATAGCATAAACTCATAAACCAAAACATATAATCATAATGTACCATGTTTTAACTGGATCACTTGCTCACAAGTGTCCTCAAAGAATAAGTCAGTGGTATGATATGTGATCAATGGAACTAGATGTTACATACACCCCCCCTTATTTTAAACTTCGTCAAGGAGTTTGTAAAATCTAATAATGAAAGAAATAAATATAGTTTCTACTAATATATATATCAAACTATCAAAATAAATAAGGAAACTGATGATGCATCTCATATGCATCCTCCCAAGTAGAAGAATGTGGACTATAATTTCCCCACTAGACCTTGACCTGATCGACCAATCGACATCGTAGTTGTCAGGTGCAATGGTCTAGTATGCGGATTGGATTCTCTATGAGAGAACCATTTTCCTATACCTACAATGAACTCAAATCAATAACATGTGACATATCTTAAATATAATGACATAAAACTGAAACATGAAACACATTGTGCATACGCCTCAAAGAATCAGATAAGGCTAGTTGGTAAGCCACAGGTCCTTTCTTTTATACAACTTCAAAGGGTCCCACAAACCTTGGAGAGAGTTTAACAACCTTTCCAAACTTAATCAAACTCTTATGCGGCTTCACCCGCAAGAAGACTTTATCACCAACCTTATAACTACAGTCTATACGACGCACATATGAATAACTCTTTTTTCAGCCTTGTGCTTCCTTAATTATTTTATTTATGGTTCACATATAATTTTCCATTTCCTGAATCACTTCTGATCCCACAATGACCTTATCCTCTAGTCGATCCCAACTAAAAGGCATCTGACACAGTTGTCCGTAGAGAAACTCAAAAGTTGTCATCTTTATCAAACTCTGATAATTGTTGTTGTACGAAAATTCTACAAATGCTAAAAATTATTCCCATCATTTATGTTGATCCATCACATACATTCAAAGCATATATTCTAAAATTTGATTTGTTCTTTCAATTTGGACATGTTGTTTTGGGTGATATGTTGTAATAAAATTCAATTATGTTCCTAAAGCCTCTTGGAATTTGGTCCAAAAACATCTAGTGAATACCGATCCTTGATTGGATATTATATTTCTTAGTACACCATGCAATCTTACAATTTTTTGAACAAAACTTCTAGCTATGTCCGGTGCTTGATATGTCATACAAACTGGGATAAAATTTTCAGTCTTCGTCAAAGTGTCAATGACTACAACAATAGAATTGTGTCTCATTGTCATCAATGGAAATCTGACAACAACATCCATTGATATGACTTCCCATTTTGATTCAGTAATCACATGTGGCTATAATAATATCACTGGATATCTATGTTCAACCTCCACCTGCTGACATTCAAGATATTTCACCACATAGTTAACTATATTAGTTTTCATTCCCTTCCAAAAGAATAGTGGTTTAATATATTCCTTCATTTTTGTGACTCGGGGATGAGCCATGTACACTTCTTGATGAGATTCGTTCAAAATTAAATTTCTCATTTCTTCATTTGGTGTACATAAATTATGTCATTATATCTTAATAATCTGTCATCATCCAAAGAATAACCCTCATATCTAGGTATATTCATGGTATATTGTCTGATATTGTCCTTTAATTCCTTGTACTAGTCGCCATCAATATGTAATGCTAAAAACATTTCTCGAAGATTCGTCTTAAGGGGTATTACTGAGAAAATGTGTGGTTGTCGACTCAACGCATCTGGTACTCTGTTAACTACTCTTTTAATGTAAGTGATTTGAAAATCATACTCAATTAAAAGTTTTGACCAACGTCTTTGGTGCATGTTCAAGTAACTCCGAGTAAAAATGTTTTGCAATCCACTATGATCAGTTTTCAACTCAAATTTTTGTCCAATAAGATGGTGCCTCCAAATAGGTAAGGCATAAACAATCGCTAATACTTCCAAATCATTTTTTGTGTAATTATCTTCATGCCTTCTTAGTTTCCTTGAAATGTATGTGATAACTCGACCTTCTTACATTAGTACTCCACCCAATCCTTCCTTGGATGCATCTGTGCATATTAAGAATTCCTTGTTCATATATGGAAATTTGAATATCGATGTTGTTGTTAATAATTCTTTAAGCTTCTGAAATTCTTCAACGCATTTCTCTGACCATACATATTTATTTTTCTTCTTTTACAATTCTGTAATTGGATTTGCTATTATTGAAAATCCTTCGACGAAGTGTCGATAGTAACATGTTAATCCCATAAAAATACATACTTATTGCACATTTTTCAGTGTTATCCATTCCATAAAATCCTGTACCTTCATTGGATCCACAGTGATACCTTCTCCGGAAATAATGTGTCCCAAATAATGAATCTTTGTCTGATAAAAAAAACATTTCGACAACTTCCTATACAACTTGTTTTCTCTTAAGCATTGAAAAACTAATCTCATATGTTCATCATGCTCCCCTTTAGTTCAAGGGTAAACTAATATGTCTTCAATAAATACCTGTATGAAATTTTCCAGGTATTTGCAGAATACCCCATTCATTAAACGCGTGAATAAACTAGAGGAATTTGTCAAACAAAATGGTGATATAGTAAATTCATAATGTCCAAATCTTGTCTTAAACATTGTTTTAGGAATCTCTTTCTCTTTGATTTGCAACTGGTGATACCATGATCTCAAATCAAAATTTGAAAATACTGTCACTCCCTTCATTTGATCAAATAAATCATCAATTCTCCGTAACAGGTATTGATTCTTGATCATAGCTTTGTTTAATTGATTATAGTCAATTCAAAGCCTCCACGATCCATCGTTATTTCATACAAAAATTATTGATTCTCCCCACGATGATACACCTGGACGTATAAGTCCCAAATCCAATAAATCCATCAATTTCATATTTAATTCTTGTAATTCAGATGTCGACATCTGATATGGAATTCTAGCAATCGGTTATGTTCTAGGTTTTATATCTATAGTAAATTCCAATTCTCTTTTTGGTGGTAAACCTGGTAGTTCTTTAGGAAAACATCAGAAAAATCTGACACTACAGGAAAATATTCCAATCTTTCCACGTCACCCTTTTCACTAAGATATAATAAGGAATACAACTTATATCCCTTGTGCATATTTTTTTATAATTGTATGGAAGAAATAAATCTTAGCAATGCACCTTGGTTTCTTCCTACAATTACTCTACTATGTCCCAAATCATCAATTAATCTTGATCGTTTATTATTGAAGTTAAGTATCATGTCATGTGATTCTAACCAGTCCATTCTAATCACAATGTCGTAATATCCCAAAATTATGGAAAAAATGTTTAAACTTGTCACGAAGTCACTCAAATTAATTTTACAATATTCAACCTTTCCTCCAACTTTTTGTTTGTCTCCAAATTCCAATTCTACTTATCTTAACTCATCATGTTCGACAAATTTCACCTTAATTCGTTTGAGCATATCACTAGAAATAAAAATCCCAATAGCTCCTAGATCTATCAAAATACTAAATTGTTTATCCGATATCATACCTAAAGTCTCTAGCACTATAGATTGATGCTCATCCTGGCATTTAGTCACCACTGCATGATTCCTATGGGCCTTTCCCAAATCTCCAATTGTCTTATTTCATGTTGATATAGTAGTTCTTGTCCTCTCGATAGGAAAATATCTCTGATAGTGGGGCTCTCCAAAGTCCAACATCCATTCTTAGGGTCGGTGATCCTAGTTCCAGAGGAAGAATCCGTTGGTCTAGGGTTCTAAGGTCCTGATCTGTTCCATGGAGAGGATCTATATTGTTGTTGATGTTGAGGACAACATGAATGTTGCTATGGTGGTGCTCTATATGCATTCCTCTAACAGATAGTTTGTCTATGTGGTGTAGAAAATACATGTCCTCTAGGTGTATCACAGTGACCATAAGTCTGTCTAACATGTGTCTGTTGTTGTGTCTCTCTATGTGGCATTTGTCCAGTCTTCTTGGAAGGATTCCTACCCTAACCTCCATTGTTCAATTCCTCCTCAACGATAAAATATTTATGTACTGCATCATGCAAATTTTAAGGCATCAAGATCCTCACCTTAGCATGAATGTTTTAGTTGATACCAAACACAAACTTATCACCTTTAATTTTTCAATGTTTAGGTGCAGAGAATATATGAGAAAATCCATAAATCTATCCTCATGCTTAGGTAATGTATGAATACCCTACCATAAATCATTGAATTCATTGAGTTGATTCTCAATGAATTCATCAGATAGGTACCTCTATCAGAATCAGTCCTCAAACAATTACCAAATAAGCGCACTCCCTTTCAACTGAAAGACCATCGTACAGAACTTCATGTTGTGGCATCAAAGAATGGGGCATATCAGAGAGAAGGTATTTTGACTACTACATGGTAAAGGTATGGTTGAAGTTATGTCTAACCGCTATCTATATTTTTGATTTTGTGAACATTGTGTATATGGAAAGTAAAATCAGGTAAGATTCCCCTTTGGTGCAACAAGGGAGGAGGGGATTTTTCAATTGGTGCAGAGTGATTTTTCTAGACCTGTGTTGGTTCCATCTCGGGGAAAATATGTGTACTATTTCTCATTTATAGATGGATTCTCGAGGAATAATTGTATATTTCCTTAGGAACAAATAAAAAGTGTTTGATGGGTTTAAAGAGTGTAAGGCTCTTGTGGAGAATCAAATAGAGAAAATAATTAAGGTGATGAGGATAGATAATGGTGGAGAGTTTTGTGGAAATGAATTCAAATAATTATGTAAGAAGTTTTTCATAGAAAGGAATAATACTAGTCCATATACACCTCAGCATAATGGAGTTACATAAAGGATGAACATGATGTTGATGGAAAAATCAAGGTGCGTGCTCAGTGATGTTGGGTTAGGACAAGAATTTTAGGTAGAGGCAATGGGTATTGCATGTTATCTGGTTAATAGATTACCCTCATCAGTGTTAAAGAATCCATAATAGGTATGGACTGGTAAGAATCCCTCTCTGATACATATCATTTTATTTGATTGTGATTCCTATGTTCATGTTCCAAAGGAAAATAGGAGTAAGCTAGATAAAAAGGATGAGAAATGTATCTCTATTGGGTATAAATATGGTATGGAATTTCTAATATTTGGAACCCATAAACTAAGAAGGTAGTTTATATTTGAGATGTGGTATTTATAGAAACCAAGGATGTTTTCAAACATGAATTCCTACCAAGGAAGGAAGAACCAGAGAAAATAAATTTTATAGTTGAAGGATGATGAATCAGAATCTACAGAAGGATAGGAATAAGAAGAAGAATATCCTCACACTCCAATATTAAGGAGATCAATTCATGAAATAAGGAAACTACAAAGGTATAACCCACCTAATTTTAATTCAATTTTTTCTTTGTCTATTTCTGACGATGATCCTAGAACTATTAGGGAGGCAATGGATTCAGAGGATGGAAAAATTTGGAAAAATCCTTGATTGAAGAAATGGAAGCCTTGGACACGAATGAGGCTTGGGATCTAGTGGATTTTCTGACTGGAAGAAATATCATTTGTAGTAAGTGGAATTTAAGAAGAAGTTGAATGCATAAGGAAAGCGGAGAAATGCAAAGCTTGGTTAGTAGAAAAAGGTTATTCCCAGGTAGAGGGAATTGACTTTGGTGATATTTTTTCTCTTATTTCCAAATTAACTTCAATTAGTTTTGTTTTATCTATTAATACTACGTTTGATTTTTGAAGTATAATAGATGGATGTCAAGACAACATTCCTCCATGGGGATATGGAAGAAGAAATATACATGAAGTAGCCAGAAGGCTTTGTTGTGAAGGGAAACAAAGAGTTGGTATGTAGGTTGAAAAAGTCTATGTGTGGATTAAAGAAATCACCAAGGATGTCGTATAAAAATTTTGATACTTATAAGTTGGGAATTGGCTTCACAAGGAGAAAATCATATCACTATTTGTATTTTAAATTAATTGGAGATCATCTTATTTATTTGGTCTTGTATTTGGATGATATGTTGTTGATAGGAAATGACAAGGAGATTATCGATGTTGTGAAAACTTAGTTGTCCTAACTCCTCAAAATTTGACATGGAGGATCTTGTTGCTGCAAATTTAATTTTAGGCATGGAAATTAAAAGAGATTGGGAAAACAGGAAACTATGGTGAAATCATAGGAAATATGTCGAGACTTGAAGTGGTTTAATATGCAGGAATGTAAACCGGTAAAGGTTCCTATTTTTGTAGGCATAAATTTATCTATGGATGAGTGTCCCAAGACATAGGAAGAGGAATAGGAGATGTCACTTGTTCTCTATTCTAGTGCAATTGGTAGTTTGATGTATGCAATTGTCTGTACTAGACTAGAAATTTCACATGTAGTGTGAATTTTGAGAAGGTATTTATTAAAACTAAGAAGGATCTATGGACAACAGTAAAGAGGGTTTTCGGCTATTTGCACGGCACAAATAGTTATGGATTGTGCTACCAAGGAAGACAAAGATTGGACAGAGTGTTGGATAGACATGCAATTTTTTATTTTGAATGGGATATATATTTGGATCATGAAATATATACAAGTGGGTATTTGTTTGAACTGTTTAGAGGAGCAATCAGTTGTATTAGGAAAAGAAAATTTGTAGTTGTACTCTCAACTACAGAAGTTGAATACATGGAAGCCACTCATCCAAGAAAGGAATCATTATGGTTATAGATATTGTATTCATGTATTGAGTTAGTATAGCAAGTTGTGAGGATATATTGTGACAATCAGAATGAAATTTTCTTGTAAAAGCACCTAGATTATAATTCAAAGACAAATTATATTTATGTTCAATATCACTTTGTGAGAGACATGGTTGAAGAAAAGAAGGTGTTGTTGATGAAGGTGGAGACTCTGAAGAATGTTGTAGATTCATTAACAAAATATTTGAGAATCAATATGTTCTATTGGTGCGTAGGATCTATGATAATTGATTCCTTGGATTTGTTGACTATTTAACCTTGTAAGCCCCTATATGCAAATAAAAAAGCAAGTGGAAGAACATTGGGTATGTGTTATATTATTTCCACGACTAGATGTAGTGTCTGAATTGTGTTAGGAATGTAAGGGGGTTATATAGGGGACACTATCCCCCCCCCGAACCATGGGGTCATAGTGGGGTGGGAGCCCCTGAAAAAATAAAAATTACATTCATTTTTGGCAGTTTTTTGGCACATGGATTTCGTCGATGGTTTTCTAATTTTGATTAAATAATTAGGTTTGTTGACTAATCCAAGTCAATGGATTATGGGTTTGGATGATGTGGGGTACTATATATGTATTGTATGGTAAACAATGAATATAATATTATAGGTGCGGCTCTAAATAGGTTTTTGATTTTCCCGATTTGGATTTCCAGGGTAAAATATATGTGTAATGTGTGCGTGTGTGTGTGCCATTACATATTTTCCATTTTTAGTGAGAATCTATTTGCAGTACATAATTCTACAAGGTTAAAATCTACAATTTGCATGAAAAATATTTAGGGAAAAATGTTGAATATTTGGGTTGGTTGTCATTGATGTCAACGCTTGAACAAAGTCCAGTAGAAAATTATGGTAGATCAAAGGTTTGGGAAATGGACCCAAGTTTTTTTGATGGATAATGGCATGAGTTTTGATATATTTGTAGGTAATAATATTCCATTTGGATAGTACAAGTCATGCCATTTCAAGTGGTATGTGGAATGTCACTTTCATCCTCATGGTTAGAGAGTTATGGCCATGTGAAGTTGGAGAAAGGTTTGGGTA
Organism: Picea glauca; assembly: GCA_000966675.3. Classification (NCBI taxonomy): domain Eukaryota; kingdom Viridiplantae; phylum Streptophyta; class Pinopsida; order Pinales; family Pinaceae; genus Picea; species Picea glauca. The sequence continues at coordinate 643,202 of JZKD02S1629600.1, forward strand.
ATGGACCCGAATTTTTTTGATGGACAATGGTATGCATTTTAATATATTTGCAGGTAAGAATATTCTATATGGATAGTACATGTAATTCCATTTCCATTGGTATGTGGAACATCACATAACTCCTCATGGTTAGAGAGTTATGGACATGTGAAGTTGGAGAACCCTCATGAGTCATCTAGAAGCCCCAAAAGGTCAAAGTGGTCAAAGTGGTTTAAGATATTTTAGAAGGTAGATAATAAGGTGAAGTGATAAGTGTACTATAATTCAAATTGAATACAAAATAAATTATTTAAATAATAAAGTTAATGGAGAAATTACTAAGTGGACAAGTGGTTAGAAGTGGGTTAGCCCTAAAATAAGGAAAGTGGTTTAAGATGGTTAGAAGGTAACCCCTTGAGGTAAAGTGAAGTGATGAGTGTACTATAAGTCAAAGTGGATACAATATAAAATATTTAAACAATAAATTTAATGGATAAATTACTAAGTCGACAAGTGGTTAGAAGTGGGTTAACCCTAAAATAAGGAAAGTGGGTTAAAATGGTTAAAAGGTAGCCCCTTGAAGAAGCTACATGAAAGTATAAATAAGAGAAAAATCTCTCTCATTTTAATCACACCTGAAAATATTGAATATATACAAGTGACTGAGGTAAACAAAGGATATATAGGACAAATGTGAGAGGGAAGGTGAAGTAAAGAAGGCCTAAATTCAAGGGAGGATAAATTCTTTTGATGATGCTTTCTAAGGTATGTTATTTATAGGTCATCTCACAATTTTCACAATATATATTTTTGTAGAATGATTTAGATCATGAAATTGTGAGGCCATTGAGGAAACATATCCAATTATCCGTGATACAAATTTCATCTTGTGGTTTTTTGTATTTTTGGATTTACACGTCATGGAAAATAGGGTTTGTGGCTAGTCCTGAAACTAGTCTAAAACAAGTGTTTCGGGTAAAAATGTCATAACTTCTTCATAAAAAATCCAAATTTTGTAAGACAAAATTTATTTGTTAGAGTATAGCCTGTAGTATTATGTGTACAATTTTCATATCCATACAAAAAATATTCTTTGTGGGGCATTCTCTACAAGTTCACTCTCTAGAATAAGCCATAATTCAACAAGGTATGCCACTTTTTTAATAACTCCATTTCTGAGAGGTTCCAAGTAGTGAAATATGGAGGAATTGCATAAAATACACTGAAGAAAATTGTGTACAATTTTCAGATCTTTATTCATTACAGGTACATAGTTATGATTATTACAAGTTAGGGTTTTTGACTAATCCAAAATTAGTCATGTGAAACTAAAGTAAAGTTTGATGAAAATGCTAGTCTTGTGTTGTTAAAGTTAAGGAAGGTTTGTAGGTATGTGATCATATACACCATGTCTATTACAAAGTTACAAATCAGATTTGGATGATGAAATTGATGAGGGCTTTTAGTTGCGGTACATGTTGGGTACATGGTTGAGACAATTAGTTGATGAGTTGGCACATACATGAGGTGTATAGTTGATGATGTTGGTACATCTTGATGAGTCATAGTTTATGTGTATTTGATGCATGATTGATACATATTTGGTTCATGGTTGATGCACTCATTGATGGTACATGTTGAGTTATAGGTTAGTGCATGGTTTATGCACTTGTTTATGGTATAGGTTGATTACAGGTTATTTGGACAAGTTATTGTGACAAGTTATTTGTATAGGTTTGATGCATTGTTGATTCATTTGTTTATGGTATAGTTTGATGTATGGTACATGTTGGCATAGGTTATTGGTATAGGTTGTTACAGGTTGATTACAGGTTGATTGGTATAGGTTTACAACAGTATATCTCATAGTGATAGTGTGGCATTGGTTCCATCATTCTACTTATATTTCATGGTTTTTTGACGAGGCAAGGACAGGTGGTTGTAGCCACCTTTCGGTTGTAGAAAGAGAGCATAGGGGGTTGTATCCTCCTTCTGGTTGTAGCCAGCGAATTGGGGAGTTGCAACTTCCCTCAGGTTGTAGCCTAAGAAACTAGGGGGTTGGAGCCTCCTTCCAGTTGTAGCTGGAAAACAAAGGAAGTTGGTGCTTCCAATGAATTTAATTATTAAATACATATAAGAAAAATAATTATGTTTTTTTCTCCCGCTTTGGTTTTCTGCGTAAAACAAAACTGTATTGTGTATGTGTATGATTTTTCATTGTTTATTTACTCTGCAACTATTGGATGATAATGATACATTGATATAACACTTACATTTTATGGTGAAAAATGATTAAATTTATCTATTATTGATTCACCCCCTTGTCTCAGTAATCAAATAATTGGTATCATGGTTGGTTCCTTTAGGAAACAATTTAACCACTGGAAGGATATCATGGATTATTCCGAGAATGGAGTACCAATCTTTAATGGTCATAATGGTTTTAAGTATGAGATGTAGAGCATAAGGAGGAAAGTATTTTTACAGGAATAGGGACATTATATTTGGCTATCAGTTGTTACAGGATGTGATAGTTCAAAAAGGGAAAAGACTACAACCAAGAAGGAATTGAAGAAGAATAACAAAATATCAATGGATTTCATTTGGGAAGGATTACCTAATCCGGTAAGATAAAAGGTTGGTAAATTTTCATCAGCAAAAGAACTTTGGGATAAGCTACCTGACATATATTCTTCACCCATCATAGATTCAGAAAATTCCAATGAAGATGCAGATACAAATCAAGAAGAATTATGTTCACCATGTCAAACAGATTCAGAAGATGAAGAGTACATAATCACCAAAGGTATGTTGTTTTTCTTTAATTGTGAAAAACATAGACATCTTGAAATAGAATGCCATGAAGGAAATGAGACAAAAAAACTAATTGAAAATGAATACAATTATGAAGTAGAATTGACTAGTTCTTTAGATGAACTAAGATAAGAAAATAAGTCTCTCAAGAAAGAACTGATGAAACAAAAGGAAAGTGTTCATATTTTTTAAGAATCCCAATAGGTCATCAAGAACTTAAGAACTCGGCTAGAAGAATCCAGAAAGATCGAAGAAAATCTTGAATATCAAAAGAAGTATTTGGAAGCCAAAATAGCAACATAGAAGGAAGAAGCAGAAATGAGAGAGAAGATATTGATAGATCATCTTAAGGAAAGAATTAATGATCTAAACCATCTTTAGGAAGAGTTTGGTCAAGAAGAGAAAGGACTTGAAGAAGAAATAATCACATTAAAAATTCAGATTGAAGAAGCGAAAAGAACAGAAGAAGTCACGAAGTCTCAAATAATGAAGAAAGAAGAAGAGTTTGAGAAGCTTGAAGAAGAAGTTGTCACATTAAGAAGTAAAATCATCAAGCTCAACAAGAACGTTGAAGAGACAAAAACATCCACATCAGTTATAGAGAATGAAGAGAAACACTCTAGGTTGCTAGAAAAGAAGAATGAAGAAAATAGAAAGAGTTATGCAGAAGTACTCAAAAGAAAGAATCACGGTCAACCAGAATCTAAGAAAACTATTGAATATACATATTCAAGAAGAACATCCATGTTCAAGCCACAAAGAAGCTTCAATAATGATCATGATCAGTCAAGGGAGAAATTCAGAAGGAATGCACCACAAAGAAGATCATTCACTCCGGGGTATGAAAATTTCTTTTATGGTCATTGTTTTTATTGTACTAATTTTGGACATAAGGTTGCAGATTGTAGGGATTATAAAAGAAATGCTCAAGAAAGAAGTGCCTATGTAGCCCCACGTAACATTGAATGTTACAAATATCATAACTATGAACAAATATCTAGTGATTGTAGAAGTGTGATCGATACTTCCATGAAATAGAACATTGATATCAGATATAAGAAAGTATGGATAAGAAAATAGGAAGAATAGGTGAACAAAGACCAGGTACCAGAGATCGCAATATTGGTAATGAAAAGAGATGAAGAAAATTCTACAGAGAAAAAGAAAGATGTCAGATACAGAAGGGTTTGGAAAATAATTGAAAGAAAAGAAGGACAAGTTCAAGAGATTGTACTTTTAGGAATTGTAGTGAAATATGAATCCACAGACAGAAAGAAATGAGTCAGAGTTCAGAGAGAAGATGAATCTACCAATGAAGATGATGATGAATCTACCAATGACGATGATGATGAATACAAATCAGAGCAGGAATTGCTCAGATTTATCTGACTTAAATACTCCTAGGTAATATGAATATTAGAAAGGGGGAGTCTATGCGATAGTTGTGATAGACCAAAGAACCATCCTTTGAGCAACTTGCAAAGTTTGAGAAGAAATATCCATAGCACTCAGTTAGTGAAAGTAATATTTGATAAATTAATCAAGACTTCATGATAGTATAGTGATAAATGGGTCAACAATATGGACAGTTGTGCAAGTAGAGTCTTGGACATTATGGATAGAGGTGGATTTGTAACAACACTTAGCAATTTTAGATGGATATATGATGGTGGAAGAGAGCATGGATTCATATATTGTTTTAGAGTGTGGTTCAGAGACAAAGGAACATTATCATAATGGATGATAATCACATAAGAAATAGTTCGAACAATGCTAATGGATTCCAAATTGACAGATATTTCTTGGACACATGTAGTGCATACAACAGTTCAGATTCAAAACAGAGTAATTCTCATAAACAACAATGAAAAAACTCCCTATGAACTATGGAAAGGAAGTGTATACAAAAACCTCTACATCAAGGTAACTCAAGGTAGTATTTTATTAATCGAAATTTATGTTGATGATACTGGAAGTACTAATGACATGTTAAGCCAGAAATTTGCAAAGGATATACAGAATGAATTCAAAATATCATTCCTTGGAGAAATATCCTTCTTTCTAGGTCTTCAGATATGTCAAAGCAACCAAGGAATTTGTATTTCTCAAACTAAGTATATCATAGAAATGTTAAAGAGGTTCATAATCGAATATTGCGAACTAGTTACCACTCCTATGCAAACCAGTTGCAAGTTGAGAAAAGATGATGATTCAAAGTATCCATACCAGAGGCAATACAAGTCAATGATTGGTAGCTTACTATATGTGACAACATCTAAACCAGATGTAATGTAAGAAATTGGACAAGTGGCATGATTTCAAGCAACACCAAAGGAATCACATGTATTAGTAGTAAAGAGGATTTTCAGATATCTCAAAGGAACAAAAGAGTTTGGATTATGGTATCCAAAAGGAAAGGATCTATCACTTTTTCCTACACAGATGCAGAGTAGGAAGGTTGCATTTATGACTAACGAATCACCAGTGGAGCAACGTTCTACTTGGGTGAGTATTTAATATCATGGTTAAGAAAGAAACAATCATCATTATCCTTATCTACAGTCAAGGTAAAGTATATTGCAGCAACAGGATGTTGTACACAGGTTCTATGGATGAAACAAACTCTAACAGATATATAGGTTGAGTATGAGGATCCCATTCCAATCTATTGTGATAATACAAGTGCCATCAGTATCTCAAAGAACCTAGTGATGCACTCCAAGACGAAGCACATTCCAATCAAGTATCAATTTCTATGGCAATAGGTTGCACAGAATAACATGAGAGTTGAATATGTGGGCACAAAATAACAAGTGGAAGACATATTTACAAAACCGCTTCCACAGGAATCCTTTGAGTATCTACGCTAGAGACTTAGAGTAATTTCTACTCCAAAATGAATGCTTTTGAATACTTATCTTATATGTCTTATATTTACACGAGGAATCATCATAAAGAGAGTAGTTCAGGTTGGAAGATCAGTTTCAAGAAAAGTTCACTTAGGGAAGTATCCCCAAGGATAGTTCATTTAGGGGGAGTAGTCACAGATGGAAATATACCTTTTCCATTGATGACAAAGAGGGAGAGATTTATCAGATGCAAACATAAATGCTTGGAGAAAGAGAACAGAGGCATGGTTCTAGGAGGGGTGATGGTCACAGGGGGAGCATGAGTGACATGAATTTATTATTGCATCAGAGTGTTTTCATCAATGCCAAAGGGGGATATGGTTTATTATTTGGGTTTCTTTTCATTGATGTCAACCATTGAAGAAAGTCTGGTAGCAAATTCCTGTAGAACAAGGGTTTGGGTAATGGACCCAAGTTTTTTTTATGGATAATGGTATGATTTTTGATATATTTTTAGGTAATACTATTCCATATGGATAGTACAAGTCATGCCATTTCTGGTGGTATGTGGAACGTCACATAACTCCTCACAGTTAGAGAGTTATGGCCATGTGAAGTTGGAGAAATGTTTGGGTAATGGAACCAAATTTGTTTGATGGACAATGGTATGATTTTTGATATATTTGTAGGTAAGAATATTCTATATGGATATTACATGTCATGCCATTTCCGGCGGTATGTAGAATGTCACATAAATCCTCACGGTTAGAGAGTTATGGCCATGTGAAGTTGGGAAACCCTCATGAGTCATATAGAAGCCCCGAAAGGTTAAAGTAGTCAAAGTGGTTTAAGAGATTTTATAAGGTAAATAATAAAGTGAAGTGATGAGTGTACTATAATTCAAATTGAATACAAAAGAAATTATTTAAATAATAAAGTTAATGGAGAAATTACTAAGTCGGCAAGTGGTTAGAACTGGGTTAGCCCTAGAATAAGGAAAGTGGTTTAAGATGGTTAGAAGGTAACCCCTTGAGGTAAAGTGAAGTGATGAGTGTACTATAAGTTAAATTGGATACAAAATAAATTATTTAAATAATAAATTTATTGGAGAAATTACTAAGTGGACAAGTGGTTAGAAGTGGGTTAAGCCTAAAATAAGGAAAGTGGGTTAAAATGGTTAAAAGGTAACCCACTGAGGAAGCTACATGAAAGTATAAATAAGAGGAAAGACTCTCTCATTTTAATCACACTTGATCATTTTGAATATCTACAAGTGATTGATTTAACCAAACAATATCTAAGTCGCATTTGAGATGGAAGGTGAGGTAAATAAGGCCGGAATTCAAGGGAGGATAAATTGTTTTGATGATGTTTTCTAAGGTATGTTATTTACAAGCCATCTCACCATTTTCGCAATAATGTTTTTTATATAATGATTAAGACCATGAAATTGGGAGGTATTGAGGAAACATATCTAAGTATCTGTGATACAACTTTTGACTTGCAGGTCGTTGTATTTTTGGATTTACACACAGTGGAAAATAGGGTTTGTGGCTAGTCCTGAAACTAGTATAAAACATGTGTTTCGGGTAAAAACATCATAAATTCTTCATAACAGATCCAAATTCCATAAGAAAAAATGTATTGGTTATAGTACAGTGTGTAGTATTATGTGTACAATTTTCATATCCATATGACAAATATTTTGTGTGCAGAATGCTCTACAAGTTTGCTCTCTAGAATAAGCCAAAATTCAACAAGGTATGTCATTTTTTCTATAACTCCTTTTCTAAGAGGTTCCAAGTAGTGAAATCTACATGAATTGCATTAAAGATACTGAAGAACATTGTGTACCATTTTCAGATCCTTATTCATTACAGGTACATAATTATGATTATTGCAAGTTAGTGTTTTTGCCTAATCCAAAATTAGTCATGTGATACTAAAGTAAAGTTTGATGAAAATGCTAGTCTCTTGTTGTTAAGTTAAGGAAGGTTTGCAGGTATGTGATCATATACACCGGGTCTATTATAGAGTTACAAATCAGATTTGGATGATGAAATTGATGAGGGATTTTAGTTGTAGTACATGTTGGGTACATGGTTGAGACAATTAGTTGATGAGTTGGCTCATACATGCGGTGTATAGTTGATGATGTTGGTACATCTTGATGAGTCATAGTTTATGTGTATTTGATGCATGATTGGTACATATTTGGTGCATGGTTGATGCACTCATTGATGGTACATGTTGAGGTACAGGTTAGTGCATGGTTTATGCACTTGTTTATGGTACAGGTTGATTACGGGTTGATTAGTATAGGTTTACAAAGTATATCTTATAGTGATAGTGTGAAAGTGATTCCATCATTCTACTTATATTTCATCACAGTTGGATGGGGCAAGGATAGGTGGTTGTATCATCCTTTCGGTTGTAGCCGGAGAGCATAGGGGGTTGTATCCTCCTTCTAGTTGTAGCCAGAGAATTGGGGAGTTGGAGCTTCCCTCAGGTTGTAGCCTGAGAAACTAGGGGGTTGGATCCTCCTTCCAGTTGCAGCTGGAAAATAAAGAAATTTGGTGCTTCCAATGAATGTAATTCTTAAATACATATAAGAAAAATCATTCAATGGTTTTCTCCCTCTTTGGGTTTCCACGTAAAACATTTGTGTATTGTGTATGTGTATGATTGCTCATTTTTTCATTGTTTATTTACTCTGCAACTATTGGCTGATAATGCTACATTGATATAACACTTTCATTTTATGGTGAAAAAGGTTTAAATTTCTCTATTACTGATTCACCCCCCCCCCAGTAATCCAACAAAAAAGATAAAATTATGTATGAAAATATCAATATATTTGAGATCTTATTGATTTGGTGTGTTAAAATGGATTCAATATTCCCATTGTAGTCAAATCCCACGAAACATTATTACCGATAGATATTTTATGGACGACATTTTAGACTCATATTTGGAATGGAATATCTAGAGATTCGTTTTCTATGCTCGAATTTTTATTAAGAGTGTTTCCTTTTGTGTTCAAAACATTATTCCATTTTTTTATATATTCTTGGAAACTCTTACATGTTCAAGCTTAAGTAAGATTAATTTCCTTATAAATCCCTATTGAAAACCCCACATTAAATTCTCTTTTAGTATTTATTTGTACACACTTTATAATTATAAAGTATGGGAGAATGTTGAGTTGGGAAGTATGGTAAAGGCCTAAGTTTTTTACGTTGATGTAGTTTTGAATTGTCGATGAAGGGTATTATATAAATGAAAAACATTGGAATTTAACTCATCGACATCCTCATCATCGAAACCGTGTTCTCCTTTTTTAGTATGCTTTTGTTGGTCTTTAGAGAAAAAATAAGATTTAGATGGTTTTGAGAAATAATATTAAAAATAATAATTGTTATTTCAACAACATAATTGTACTTGTGAATCCATAGGAATGAATCAACACATAAATGGTAGTAAAGAAAAACTCTTGTATTTCTCTATAAAATAGTACATGTAGCAAGTTTTGCACATTACATCAAAACCAATTATCTTGATAAACTCTACAAACCTATGGCATTAGTCATTTATTTAATTTATTTACTTTATTTAATTAAATTTAAATTATTAAATATGAAAACAAAATCATTAATAATAACTAATTTCAATATTGGTTTTCAATCTTTGTCTTCCATGGTAACAATTTATATTTAATCTTTCTAGGGTTGGATTACGGTCACAGGAAACTTTAGAGGCTAAACTTCAATATTCCTCTTGTTTTCTTCTAAAAATTATTTTCTAATTTATATTTTTTCAAAAAAATATTCACCCTAATTCTAATATGGGATAAAGTTATTTTACTCTATAAATTGTCAATATTTTCTAAACAAATATACAAATACTTAGAAACTGAAATATTTTTACAAGAATATCACCAAACATTTTATAATTAGCATTTTAAGAATTAGTAAAATTGGCAAAGGTTTCTATACTTTTAGATAAGTATGGATCCTTAAAAGAGGTTTCTATACTTTTAGATAAGGATGGATCCTTGAAAAATTCCTTAATTATGACTAGGCTCTAGAAAAAAAAACTTCTAGAATTTCTATGTCCTTCCTATATAAACACTTATTTAAAGAGAATGTAAAAAGAATGATTAATATAAGCTTATATGATTAAAAAACTAAAGGATGGAGTGGAATAGGTGAAGGCCATGATAGTTGCACTCTTTAAGGTTGGAAATGCCATAAACATTTTTAATGCCAACACCACAAGTGTGATTCCAGAACTCATAGATGTTGTGAGAAGTTATTTTGTTGGAATTGTCCTTATAATTTCCATTAAAGTATGTATATATTTATTTGAATTTTGAATTTTTTAAACAATAAAAAAAATGAGGTTTGATTTTTTAATATCATCATTCTTTTTAAATAAAATGTAACTTAAAATAAATGTTTACTACTGTATTATATGAATACGTCATCAAATTTGTGATATCAAAATCAATTTTTAGTAATTCAAAGGTTAACATAAACATATGTTTTTACAATACAACATCAATTTTCTATAACCATTGTATATCCATATTAACTCTAGATCTATCATGCGTTGAGAGGGATCAAATCCCTTGAGGTGCAAAACCTCCTTTTAGAGTGAAAAACTTGAGGAAAGGTTTGCACCTCAACAGATTGTATCCCTCTCATGCATGATAGATCCAGAGTTAAGATGGATCTACGTTGGTTCCAGTCATGGGAAAGAACGCAAATTTTTTAGATGATAATATTTATCTATATGTATATGTTTAAGATGAACTTGATACTTTGAAATTTACATCATTATGAATCCAAATAATAACAAAGTAACAATGTTTAGTGATGAACATGTTGAATAATAACTAAATGAAATTGTGAAGATATTAAATAACATATATAGTACATCATATTATTAAGAAGTGATATGAGGAAGATATCAAATAACTCATATACTACATACAATCTATTTTTTTATTCTTTTCTCTTACACACACTGGCACGCTTTCCCTTGTTTTTATATCGATCATATAAATGGAGGCTGAAATTGAAGACCATGCAAAACTTTAACTGGAGATATTGCAGTCAAAGTGAGGTCTTGAGGAATTTTAGACCTCTCGATTTTTTCACATTATATATATATA
>JZKD02S1629600.1:674008-684031 GCA_000966675.3 Picea glauca
GGTTCCCCAGAAGAAGGGGTTCCTCCATTGGTACTCCCAGGATTCGATGCCATTAACACTGACTCGACCTAAGGTCCACTAAGTAAAAGAAACAACATATGCTAATAGAATCTAATAATCACAACCAAGCAAACAGGACCTTCTTTCGATGACCGTACTAGTTGGTGATGAAATCCAACATCGCGTGATCAAGTCCAGAAGGGGCGGGGATAGGGCGGAATATTTACAATGGCGACCTTCTTAACGGACTTACGCCTTGGTGCAAGCTTCCTCGCAATAATTGTGGATTTACCCTCCAAGGAGCCCGAGTGAGTTTGACCAATGTCTATTCCAGGTACAGTGAGACTTCCCGTCACTGTCACCTTGTGTAAGAACCTAAAGATTATGGACACTAAGGTTACCAATTCGTAGTCAACCCCTGGGCGGGGACAATCGACAGTTCGATCCGAACGTACAGGCAGGGTATCAAGCCCGAAATCAACTAAGAAGCTTCCATGCAGTAATTGTGGATTTACCTCAAAGTGACCCCCATAATATGATCAGACCACCACAATCAGTTAAACCACGGAGGGTTAGTCCCCGTAGCTTACCCGAATGCAACCTCGTGCGTAACCCCTGTGTGAGAGGGGGATCCCAGGCAGACTTATACGATAACTGGATTTACTCTCCCTAACTCAGGATGCTATTATTTGTTTTGAAAACTTTGGAGAGTTATGCTCATAGCCTAATCCAAAGTACTACACCTATTCTACTGTTGGTGGAGGATCCTAGCAAAGAAAAAGTTCTAGATAACTTTTAATTAGCGTTGATTTTTATGGCTGTTCTTTACGCAAAGGGGTGCATGGAAGTGAAACAAATGGAATTATGACTCTGACCCAAAGAGTGCATCAAGCATGATAAGCAATCATTTCCTTTCAATGAACGTCTATCTAAGGGAGAGAGAGATTTCTTTCACTAACAAGCACAACTACGGAATGTCCTCAAACGATTCTTTTCTCAATCAAATCCTGATGTAATGCAAAAACTTTCAAGTGTCTTCTAATATGCTTAATCAATCATGAAAATCTCTTTATTGTTTGCGTATGGATGATGATCAATACAACATAATGCTTATCTTTGCCAATTATCTTGTTGGTATGAATGAGAACCAAACTAGCATAAGAAAAAAGTCACACAAACAATACACCCTTCGTAGCAATCAAAAACGAAAAAGCGAAAGAAAGGAAACAATCAAAGAGAAAACAAAAAATTTTACACCCAAAAAGTTTGAAGAACAATGACCTTGACTCAAATCAATATGAAGAGGTATGTAGGCCTTTGATGACCTTCACCAAGGTTTTTACTTAGTTGATGAGGAGAGAAGAACAATGCAGAGGTTTCAAATTTCACTCAACAGGAAAAACTCAAAGAACAAGTGAAGGAGGCTACAGGATCCGAACAGCAAGGTGCTTATCCTTCAATTAAAAGACAGATATCAAGGTTGAAAATAAAGGAAGACTAACTCACAAAGTTACTCAGCAGAGGACCACAGAGGCAAAATCCAAAAAATGCAATTTTGGAAGGTTTTTGGGCCAAAAAGAGGTTGGTTCTCTGTTGCCAAGGGCAAGGAGCACTATAGCGCTCCGTGTAAAGCCTTTAGGAGCGCTGGAGCTCTGTTAACACTGGGACAGGGGCGCCAGGGTCTAGAAATTCCAGAAATGTCAAGAAATTTCAAAAATTGAAGTTCAAACTTGACAAGTATGTTGAGTATGATGGGACAAGGAGCCAATCAGCTCATGAAACTAATCAAAGAGGGGTGAACTAGTTCTGAACCAATCAAGGGATAGAACAAGGTCAATGAGGAGAAAAATCCAAATAAGAGGTTTCAAATTGAGGCTATCTCCCCAGTGGAGTCACCAGTTTTTGTTGTAGGAAAACCTCCCTGCAGACAGGTATATCACCTCTAAGGCTTGACCTTAACCCTAGATAGAAAAATGCTTAACGTGGACACTGAATTTCTTTCAAATCTATCTAAACTAACACATGAGAAGGAAGGATGATAGAAGTACCTGTTATCGACGTTTTTCCCTGCACGCTCTGAGTTGCGCTCCAATCCTTTGCTCCTCGCTGAGTTCTGCGGACAAAGCAAGATACGAACACTTCCTACTCTATTGATATTAGCTTGAAAATAGATCTATCACTAAATGATAATCTCATGTGACATTAGACACAAAGTAGAAAGAAACAGGCCAAGAGTGTCATGTTAATGAGAATAACGACAACAGTACTTACAATTGTAGATACGAATGCAACAGCTTCGTCAAGTCCTCTTCGTCTAACCCTTGCCTGAAATATCCATGACCTCGATGACAGCAGCTTCACTGATCACTCTCCTTTGGCTGACTGTAAGTTTCCTCCAAGATCATAAGTTTCATATGTTCAATTCTTCTCTCCACCACTTATGAGATCATAAGTTTGGTGTAATTCTTCATTTTCCAGTTCCCTTTCACCATTAGAAAGCTTGCTTATATAGCCTTGGAGAGGCTCAACAATATTGAGATATTCTTGGGGAAGTTGAAGATTTCCCTCCTTCAGTTGAGGATCTGCCCTAGGATCATGGATGGACTAGGGATTCGAATCCAACTGCCTTCCAAGAATGAAAATATGCTTCCCCCATTCATCTCAACAGCTTACCAACAACCCAGAATAGGTAGTGCTCCCTCAAAAGGTCCATCAGAGCATTGTAGTGCTCCCTAGTAAGCTTTAGGGGGCGCCAACGCTCTCAAAATCTATAACGCTCCCTTAAAAGGGCCAGGGGAGCATTATAACGCTCCTTGATAGTGTAAGGGGGAGCGTCGACGCTCTGAGATAGTGTAAGGGGGAGCGATCCTCTCCAAAACTCAGTTTTTTGGGTGCTTTCAGATGGAAAAAGGTTGTTTGACTTCAGTAGATCAGTTCTCCTCCTTCAAATCAGTCATGTGAGATGTTATAAGTGATCTCTTAGTGTCGTTGACATGGCAGTATGTCCGAACATCCTTTGTGACACTAGTTACCAACTTACGACACTTGCGGAAGTTGTGGGGAAGATGTGACACTTACGACAATTGAGAGGAATAATGCGACACTTATCTAGTTGAGCAATTTTGACCTGTAACACCTATTTCTGAAACACAGAGCTGTTACACAGTCCAAGGTCGTAGATGCTGAAAAACAGAGCTGTTACACAGTCCAAGGTCGCAGATGCTGAAACACAGAGCTGTTACACAATCCAAGGTCGCAGATGCTGAAACACAGAGTTGTTACACAGTCCAAGGTCACAGATGCTGAAACAGAGAGCTATTACACAATCCAGAGCTGCAGATGCTGAAACACAGAGGAAACCGCTAGGACCGACGATGCTGAAACACAAAAGAAGCCGTTAATGTAAGCGGTCAAGCACCAACCGTCACTCCTACATAAGAATGCTGACACATCAAGAGCGCAATTCACGTGGCTGAAACAACCTGCGAATTGCGATGCTGAAACAACAATCAGCAGCAACAAGAAGAAGCTGTTACTCCAGCTGTAACAACAATACCTCATTCAACACCTGTAATAGTATTCTGTTGCGCGGGACTAGGACATCCTATTCTAGTTTAGAAAGAAGATCCGACTAAAAATAGGACTCAGATACACATCGTAATTTTTTATCAATTGTATTGAAGGGATTCCCTCTTTAAATAAGAGGAAATCATCATTCGAGGCATCAAAGTTTTATGTATTGAGAAAGCTTCAGAGAGGGGGACGTACTTCAATTCCATATTGTAATATGATACATTGATAGATGAATAGAAAATTGTTTTGAGTATCTGTCTCTAAGCTTTTTCGTCTCAGGGAAATCTTGTGAGAAGGCAGGGCCCACCTTCTTCACAAGATTCACCCGTTAGTTTTAGAAGTGTGTTAGTAGAATTTCTGTTTATGTTTTGATTAACTTTTGTTTGCTGAAACACTACTTTTAATGAATTCCGCTTTGCTGGAACACTATTGAACTCTGTCTTAGTTTATTGAATGAAATTCGTAATTCTTTTTAGCAATCTTGTGTGATGATTTTATGAGTCTAGCTAGAGATTGGGTTAAGGGTTCCTACTCAGAAAGGAAGGGATCAGAATATCCTGTTCTCTGTAGATTTCAATTACTTCTAAAAGTGTGTTAGCCAGAGATTGTGTTAAGGGTTCCTGCTCAGAAAGGAAGGAATCAGGAGATCCTTTTCTCTATAGATTTTAATTACTTATGCAAGTGTGTTAGCCAGAGATTGGGTTAAGGGTTCCTGCTCAGAAAGGAAGGAATCAGGAGATCCTATTCTCTCTATATTTCAACTACTTCTGCAAGTGTGTTAGCCAGAGATTGGGTTAAGGGTTCCTGCTCAGAAAGGAAGGAATCAGGAGATCATGTTCTCTGTAGATTTCAATTACTTCTGAAAGTGTGTTAGCCAGAGATTGGGTTAAGGGTTCCTGCTCAGAAAGGAAGGAATCAGGAGGACCTGTCTCTGTAGATTTCAATTACTTCTGCAAGTGTGCTAGCCAGAAACTGGGTTAAGGGTTCCTGCTCAGAAAGGAAGGAATCAGGAGATCCTGTTCTCTGTAGATCTCATTTATTTTTCACAAGCGTGATAATTAGGGATAGGGCTTAAGGTTCCTACTTCGAAAGGAAGGAATTAGATGGCCTTGTTCTCTGCTAGATAGATTTAGCTTCCTCTGCATTATTATTTTCATGAAAGAGTGTTAATCAGAAACAAAGTACTGAAGTATCTGTTTGAGAATAAGGGTCATGTTCTCTGGTTGCAGAATAGTTGTTCTTTCCTGTTGCAAGTGTTATTTTAATGTAATCCAGGATTCTTTAGATTGATCATTAAGATCTGCAATAGGTAGGTTGCTTTCCTGTGATTTAAATCAGAACTTCAGTTCATTCAAGGAAAGTGTGATTAGCATAGTTCTTTTTACTACAACTCTAATTTGCTTTTGGAATTGAGCATATATAGTGCGTGGTTATCTTTGAAATAAACAGACTTCCCTGGGTTGATAATTTATGTATCACTTGGTTGTTTGAATCAATTAAGCAATTATAGTGACCAACAAGCCCCTATCCTTCACAATGGACTAGCATAGTTGCACAAGCCCCCAATTGGACTCAAAATAGGTAGATCCCCATGGGACTAACCAATCAACCTATGGGAATGGCTCCTCAAGATCAACCCACTTTACAAGATCCATTTCAATTGCCCCAAAATACCAAACCTCAAATTTTCCCTCAATTACCAGCTCAACACAACCGAAATCCTAATAACAGACCAGTCCAACTCATGCAAATTGTCGAGAATTTGGAGGGTGAAACAAACTTTGTAGGGTGCAATGAACTTCGGTTGAGATCATGGCATGTAATTTCTCCTAAGGAAAGTGACATTCATCAAGAACATGAGAATGAGAATGATAGACAACCAAAAATAAAACCATCAACTGTGGTCATAACATAAGAAACAAAACAGGGGGGAAATAAAGTTGAGAAACAAAATCGTGATAAAGATGTAATTTCTCCTCCCCCATTTCCCGAAAGGATAATTATAGAAAAAATAGACATATTTCCCAACTTTGATATCATTGGGGAACTAAAGAATATATCTATTAAAATTCCACTCCTACAGGCTTTACACGATATTCCTATTTATACAAAAACAATTAAAGAATTATGTGGGAAGAATCCTGGAAGGAAAACTAAGAATCTATCAAGTGTTCACATGGTAGGAAATTTGTCTGATATTTTTCTAGGAAAGAAGGATCCAGTTAAATAAACAGACCCAGGGAATCATGTGGTAATGGTTCAGATACAGGGTTGTTTTTTTGCAAATATACTTGTGTATTTGGGGGCAGGGATCAATATTCTGACCGCTGAGACCTGTAATGTCCTGGGTATCACCTCCTTCGAACCTACTTCAACTATGTTAGAACTGGCTGATAGATTTGTGGTTAAACTAGTCAACACATTACAAGACATAGAAATCATGGTCGACTCTTGGGAATACCCAACTGATTTCCAAGTTATCAACTCAAGAAATAGACTAGATGGACAACCGTTAATATTGGGACAACCCTGGCTAACTATGACAGATGCATACATAGGATATCGCACAGACAACATGAAAATTGCTCGAGGAAGTGCTATAAAGAACCTTATCTTGTATCCTCCAACTAAACCAATTCTACCTGTCATACATCAACAGTTGCAACCACTTAGATATCTAGAAGAAAACCTATGATCTCCTCTCACACTAGAATAAGCTCTTGTGCTCAAAAAACAACTAGAAGATGATGTGATCAACAACTTCATTAACAACCCAACTAATATAGGCAAACCAACATATCAAATGCTAAAATATGTTTTATATAATGAAGCACAGGGAGATCCTTTGGAAGAATTGATGGAGCAATAGATTCCCACTATTGTTTTCCATAACAACATTACAGTTGAAATTGCACCAGGAAAATTTCTAAATATTAACGCCAATTTGAATGAACAACAACAACAAAACTCGATTCAGATCCTTTACAGATTCATAGAAATGTTTTCAATAATAGTTGAACCTTTACATGATTTAACTATTAATGCATAATTTCAGTGGTCTGATAAGTGTGATGTTTCATTTGTAGAGCTTAAAAGGTTAGTTTCAACAACACCAGTGTTGAGAGGACTAAAATGGAAATTACCATTTCACATCTCTTCAGATGCATCAGATATCTCTATAGGTGTTGTCCTTGGATAGGAAGAAGAGAAGAAACCTTATGCTATCTATTTTATTAGAAAAAATCTTACTCATGCCGAATTAAATTACACAGTAACAGAAAACAAATTTTTAGTTGTTATGCATGATATTAATAAATTTTGACACTACATAATAGGATATCCAGTGGTTCTGTATACTGATCACTCTGCTATTAGATATTTATCAAACAAGCCAATTGCTAATGGATGGGTTACTCGGTGGTTGTTGTTGTTGCAGGAATTCAAAATCACCATTAAGGATAGGCTAGGAAGAGAAAATCTTGTTACAGATTTATTGTCTCGTGAACCCAAAATAGATAACTCTTTGAAAGTCGAATACTCATTTCCAGATGAACACTTGTTCGATGTGACTATTAAGATGCCTTGGTACGCTAATGTAGCGAATTATCTGGAAGTTGGGAAATTTCCAGCACACCTGTCATCAAGAGAAAGGAAATCAATTGTTCAACACAGTGCATAGTTCACCTGGATTGGTGGATATATTTTCCACATGGGATCTAATCTTCATATCTGAAGATGTATTAGAGACAATGAAATCAATGATGTCTTGAAGGCATGTCACGATGAAACCTATGGAGTACATTTTGTAGACCGAAGAACTGGGCATAAGGTTTTACATATCATCTATTATTGGCCCTCAATATTCAAAGATGCAAAGAAGTATGTCCAGGAGTGTAACAATTTTTAGAGGATGGGTCGACCAGGCCATCCCCTACAACCACAAGTGGTGATGGAACCTTTCGAGAGATGGGAACTGAATTTTTTTGGCTCCTTCAACCAAAAATCAAACCAAAAATATTATATACTAGTTTAAACATACTATATGACCAAGTGGGTAGAAGCAATGGTGTAACACCTTGTTTCCCCCAGTTTGTAAAAATAACTGGACTGGCCCAGAACTGTGGCAAACTCAGAAATGTGAATATGTAATGTGAATGGACCTTGTGGAAAAGGTCAATGAATGTGAATAACATTATGAATTTATATTGTAGGACTATTGAGAAGGGATGTGCCAGAAAAGAGACCACGATGGCTGCAGAGAGGCGGTGGAAGGCACCTGGAAAGGTGGCGTTAACTTCCACCGAAAATCAATACCGTATTTGGACTTCACTGGCCTAGAGAACCAAAAGCGGCTCGTTGGTCTCGAATTTAATGTCTCGCGGGATGGTAGGTAGATGGATCCTTAGGAATTAATGGGGGATGGGGAGGTGAACCGCCCATCCATAGAGTCATCAGGCCTGACCAGCGCGAGGTAAATCGTGCCACACGCAACCTCGCAAGAGGATAAGGTGTGGGGGATAAGCGATTGCGGGCAGACGCAAGGGGAGAACTGGCAATATGTAGAGTGAGTGATAGCAGAGAGGAAGGAGAGGAACCTTCACTTCTGGTCACTGGAAAATAGAGACGCTGTCTCACAACATCGTGGTCTCAGCTCAGGGGTGGCTAGTGGTAAATCCACTGGGAGTCAATGAGCCTACGGTTGGGTGGAAACGAGCACCCCGCTCAGCAATTACATAACTCCTGGTGTTACTTTCTAATAACTGTTTTTCCTTTGGCTTCTTGAAATATATGTATTCTCACAATTATGCTCATAAGCTGTGAAATTGTGAATAATTTCAGTGTAAGAATATCTGTATGATATTTTGATCAGTACTGGTAGTTGTATGTTTATAATAGAAAGACTATGTATGGCTTCTTATTTCATAAGTTGTTATTTATATGCGTACTAATATAATTCAGACTTCATGTCTGGTTCTCAGGAGAGCGATACCCTTATCTTCCTCAGATAGTACCCTGGGTAAACTTCCCCATAGAGATACCCTTCTCAAATGCCCATCAAGAACCTAGAGAAAGGACGGGAAGGCACAAGGCCTTAAGAAATCCCTGATAAGTATCGAATCGATAGACGAAATCCCATCAGGATATCGGTGGTCACTCACGACCGTCAGATCGGAAGGAGAAATTGGAGTGTTAAGCGCCTTAACCCGGAATAGTTGTTGATCGACGGACAATATCCCGTCGGGAAATCTATGGTCACCCATGACCATTAGATTGGTAGGAGAAAGTAGGATGTTAAGGCCTTACCACTTTGTCTTTCTGTGTCTTCATGGGTAGCGAAGAGATCGAGATCGTAGATCCCCAAGGTCTAGGAGAACATCTGGACCGTTGATTTTTCCACATCCAGGGAGTCGTGGGAGAATGCACAAGTTAGGAACCTGTCTGAGCCATCAGATCTCAGCTGGAAAACCCGATAGTCATTGGATATGTCAGGAGATACCTAAGGGTCAAACCCCCAGTGAATAGGGGCGAAAAGCACAAAGTAGATCTAGACCGTTTGATTTAAGGAGGCTACGTGTCGTGAGATTACCTGTTTTGGGAAAATGGGAATCACAAATTCGAAAGTCTTGGTGAAGAGAGATCGGGACTTTCCATGGTGGAAACCCCTAAGCAGTTGTGGACCGTCCGATTTAAGGAGACCATGTGTCATGAGATTACCTGTTTCGAGAAAACAGGAATCACGAATTTGGAAGTCTTGGTGATGAGAGATCGGGACTTTACATGGTGGAAACCCCAAAGAATTCGTTGACCGCCTGATTTAAGGAGGCCACGTGTCGCAAGATTACCCTTTTTGGGAAAACAGGAATCGCGAATTCAAAAGTCCTGGTAAAAAGAGATCGGGACTTTCCATGGTGGAAACCCCAAAGCAGTCGTGGACCATCTAATTTAAGGAGGCCACGTGTCGCGAGATTAACCGTTTTGGGAAAATGGGAATTGCGAATTCAGAAGTCCTAGTGACAAGAGATTGGGACTTTCCATGGTGGAAACCCCGAAGCAGTCATGGAACGTCTGATTTAAGGAGGCTACATGTCACGAGATTACCCATTTTTGGAAAACAAGAATCATGAATTTGGAAGTCCTGGTGATGAGAGATCGAGACTTTCCATGGTGGAAACCCTGAAGTAGTCGTGGACCATCCAATTTAAGGAGGCTACGTGTCAATAGATTAACCACATCGAGAAATCGATGATCAAGACTTGGAGGGCCCCATGGTCGAGATTTTAGACTCTCATGATGATAAGTCCCGATGAACGGACAAGATTCTTTCGGAGGATCTCAGGGTCTATACGACCATTAGATGTGAGGAAGAGATGTCGACTTTAAGTTGGGGCACGAATGCGCATTAGAGTAAGTAATGAGTAGATCTGGACGACCAGAGTCCACCTTCCTAGA
>JZKD02S1629600.1:686841-699852 GCA_000966675.3 Picea glauca
ATCATTATTCATAGTATTATCACTAAAATCAATGCACCCTATTGTTTTATGTTATATCATTGTTCAAATGAACACAACTACTTGATTATGCTAAATCATTTTTCCTTGTATCATCACTTAAATTAATGCATATTGTTTTTGCATTATATCATTATTGAAATCAATGCAACTAATTGCTCTAAATCATTTATCATTGTGTCATCACTAAAATCAATGCATTGCATTGTTTTGCATTATGCCATTATTGAAAACCTAGTATTGGGGTGAGAAAAATGTATAAATATTATCCTTGTTACTTTGTTTGTGATATATTCTTTGTTTACTTTTCTATTAGTTTGAAGTAATTAGGGAAGAAAATCATTAAAAAGATCTTACGAAAGGATATTAAACGATATTAGATATTTTTTGAAATTTGGTTTGAATTGTTTTGATTTTATGGAGAAATGGACAATTGTTGTTAACTGAAGATAATTAAGAAGATCATGAAGATGCACAAGACCATTGAAGATCGAAGAAATCAGGCACAAAACGGTTCAAAGGGAGATTGAACTTTTATCTTGCAATGTTGATAAATAGTAAAAGCAATCTTGAGGATCTCTCAATCCTCAGGATAGCTTAATTTACTTATCTCATTGTAATATATAAATAATAGTGAATGATAGAGAGATACTAGAATTCAGATCTCTTAATTGTTTACACTTTGTACAACAATCCCATTGTAAATGACTTATCAATTATGGAATTAATGGAAGCTTCAAGGGTTTTAATCATTTCTACGTATTGAGTTTTTCGTAGCATTATCTTTTGAAGAGTGTGGGCCCAGTCAACAAGATCTACTATCTTATCTGTAATCTTATCAATTATGTTATAGTTCTATGATTTGATATTCCTTTCAACAGTTAAGATAGAAGTTTTAACATGTTGATTTTTTTATAAATTGGTTGTGTTGTTCCATTTGCAAAGAGTAGATGTTCCATTTGGAAATTATCAATTGTTGTTCCATTCCTATTTGCTTTCAATTTATCGCTGGTGAATTCCTTTCATTTAAATTTGCATTTGTTGTTCCTTTTATTACATTCACATTTGTTATTCCTTTCATTTAATTTGCATTTTTTGTTCCTTCTTAAATATTCAGTAGATCGTTGTTCATTTCCAATAGATTAATTAATCATTGAGAGATTGATCTATTAAGTAGATTAAATTGTTGTTTCTTAGATAGATGAATGAAATCAGTAATTGGTTGATGTTGTGATTTATGGTGTGTTTTTTCTCAGAATATATTTATGTTGATTGAGTTATTAGTTCAAAGTTTTTAGTCAATGTTTGAAGAACTTAATCATTGCAGTAATTTAGATAGGCTCAGATTTGATGTAACTATATACATGATTTAAACCTCTAAGACTATCTATGTAGACTTTGCTAACAATATTGAGAGAAAAGACAAATCCTCGGTTGATAAAATTAATGTCATACTAAGGTTTTTTTTAGGACATATTTAGAGCCCAACATTTTGGTGTCGTTTCCAGGGAGAATGTCAAAGATATTATAGGTTGTGTCTCTGAAGGATGAGGTATTGAAAATGGAAGGTAAGAACCTATGCAGGAAACAAGTAAAATGATTGTGCCAATGCCTACCTTCAGCTGATGTATAGAGGTTATATAGGTGCATATAATTTGTGTCGGTGTGTATGTCTAAGAAGAAAGAATCTAAAAAACAAAAACCCTTACCAAAAACTACAAAAGACCAGGGACTGGTGCCCCCTGGAAGGAGCATTTTTATAGATGAAGTTATCTGAAAAGATGAATCTCAAGCCTCAGTTGGAACTTCAAAAGGTTCTACTCGATTCCCTCAAGCAACAAATTCACCAACTGCGTCTCATGTTGAGGTTCATAGTGGAACTGAAGTAACTGAATAGAGTTTCCAAAATATGCATACTCCACTTTTCAATCCTTTAGGCGAGGGAAATTATTGTAATTTGAGAGAAGGAGAAGGGTAGACCAGTGGAATTGTTGAGGAAAACCCACCA
The DNA here is from genome assembly GCA_000966675.3 of Picea glauca. NCBI lineage: Eukaryota > Viridiplantae > Streptophyta > Pinopsida > Pinales > Pinaceae > Picea > Picea glauca. The sequence continues at coordinate 688,868 of JZKD02S1629600.1, forward strand.
CCACCTGAACCTGGATCTCCTATGATTCTATAAGGAGAAGGAATACCTAAAATCCCAGACATAGGTAGTGCGATTAAATATCCTAAGGGACCAAGTAATCAACCACCTCGAGTAGAACACCTAGACCAAGAAATCCCAGAATATTGTTGGCACATTTGTGACCAAATGGCACAAAAAAATCAACCATGACCCCATACCTCCACTTTGTAATATCCTATAATTGAACTAGTTGTGAATGCCCCAATGAAATCCATTCCACTACAAGAATCTTTCAACATTCAATGGATTGATCTCAGAGGATCGTGACAAATTCTTATTCGAGTTTTATGTCTTGTGTAGAGGTTATGAATATACCTCTAAACCCCATAAATTAAATTTATTTTCTTCAACTTTGAAAGGAGCATGTTTACGATGGTTTATGGGACTAGGGGGAGGAACTATAAATTTATGGGATGAAATGAAACAATCCTTCCTTACGAAATATCAAGACTATTGTAGAGCTAGGGATTTAAAGGATGAAATCTTTAAAATGATTGCAAAAGAAAATGAAACACTAGAATAATATGTTGACAAATTTCAATATAACCTACATAGATCACCTTACGGTACATTACCAGGTGAGGTACTTAAAGACACTCCAATAAAAGGTATGAAGGATGAATGTGTAGAGACATTAAATTTGATGGGAAAAGGTGATATTTATCAAGAAACATATCATGAAATTGTCCAATTGTGTATCATCTATTCACGTGGTAGTACACGAACTAGATCGGGGATACGAACCCCCATCACTAGAAATAGCTACATTACTAGCGGGAATGTCACCCAAGTAGAAATTGGTAATCTTTTAGAAAATTTTAAAACAAACATTTTTAGTACTTTGACTACACAATTAGATGTTCTGCAGGTTAAAAAGAAACAAGTGGAAGAAGAACAATCATTGGCTATATTTTTCCCATGGTGCAGGAGGAAACATGGTTCAAGGAACTGTCCGTTGGACATGGTTCGGACCTGTGCCATCTATGCCAAAGACCATGCGACATATAAATCTCCATCACTCCCACGACTAAAAGTTGTCTTTAAAGAAGAAGAAGAGGAAACATAACCAGTATATATGATGGCTCAGCGTCACCAGTGGCAGGGTATCCCCCTAGGTATGCTACAAGATCCTTCTTCTTTCTTTCCTAGGCAGCATAATTAGAAACATAATTCTAGAAACACATGGCAGGACTAACCATTTGCTAAAACCACCTGGCAGTCCCAACAATATCCTACTACACCCTGGCCAAATCAACCAGTTGATAATCCTACTTGGCCTAACTTGCAATACTCTACCCCATTTTGGAAGAATTCAAATAATAGCCCTATTAGGACCACACAATGTACCTTTTTGCCTATACTTTTTTCCACTATTATACTCTTGATCACCCATATTTAAACTCATACTATCACTTTATCTGATCATTCCAAAGGTATACAACGTCCCTTCTCATTACTATACGTTTAATCTGTTTTTCATAATATTTTACATCACTCTCGTACTTAACCATTGATTAGAAATGTATAAGTGTTCAAACTACAGATTAGCATTTGAAGCATGTTGCTAAAACACAGAGTTGTTACACAGTCCAAGGTCGCAGATGCTGAAACACAGAGCTGTTACACAGTCCAAGTTCGCAGATGCTGAAACACAGAGTTGTTACACAATCCAAGGTCGCAGATGCTGAAACACAGAGCTGTTACACAGTCCAAGGTCACAGATGTTGAAACAGAGAGCTGTTACACAGTCCAAAGCTGCAGATGTTGAAACAAAGAGGAAACCACTAGGACCGATGATGCTGAAACACAAAGGAAGCCGTTACAGTCAGCGGTCAAGAACCAACCATCACTCCTACATAAGAATGCTGACACATCAAGAGTGCAATTCACGTGGCTGAAACAACCCGTGAATTGCAATGTTGAAACAACAATCAACAACAACAACAAGAAGTTGTTACTCCAGCCGTAACAACAATACCTCATTCAGCACCTGTAATAGTATTCTGTTGCGCGGGACTAGGACATCCTATTCTGGTTTAGAAAGAAGATCTGACTAAAGATAGGACTCAGATACACATTGTAATTTTTGATCAATTTTATCGAAGGGATTCCCTCTTTAAATAAGAGGAAATCATCATTCGAGGCATCAAAGTTTTATGTATTGAGAAAGATTCAGAGAGGGGGACGTAATTCAATTCCAGATTGTAATATGATACATTGATAGATGAATAGAAAATAGTTTTGAGTATCCGTCTCTAAGCTTTTTCGTCTCAGGGGAATCTTGTGAGAAGGGAGGGCCCACCTTCTTCACAAGATTCACTCGTTAGTTTTAGAAGTGTGTTAGTACAATTTTTGTTTATGCTTTGATTAACTTTTGTTTGTTGAAACACTACTTTTAATGAATTCCGCTTTGCTGGAACACTATTGAACTCTGTCTTAGTTTATTGAATGAAATTCGTAATTCTTTTTAGCAATCTTGTGTGATGATTTTATGAGGCTAGCCAAAGATTGGTTTAAGGGTTCATGCTCAGAAAGGAAGGAATCAGAATATCCTGTTCTTTGTAGATTTCAATTACTTCTGAAAGTGTGTTAGCCAGAGATTGGGTTAAGGGTTCTTGCTCAGAAAGGAAGGAATCAGGAGATCCTTTTCTCTGTATATTTTAATTACTTCTGCAAGTGTGTTAGCCAGAGATTGGGTTAAGGGTTCCTGCTCAGAAAGGAAGGAATCAGGAGATCCTATTCTTTGTAGATTTCAACTACTTCTGCAAGTGTGTTAGCCAGATATTGGGTTAAGGGTTCCTTCTCAGAAAGGAAGGAATCAGGAGATCCTGTTCTCTATAGATTTCAATTACTTCTGAAAGTGTGTTAGCCAGAGATTGGGTTAAGGGTTCCTGCTCAGAAAGGAAGGAATCAGGAGGTCCTGTCTCTATAGATTTCAATTACTTCTGCAAGTGTGCTAGCCAGAAACTGGGTTAAGGGTTCCTGCTCAGAAAGGAAGGAATCAAGAGATCTTGTTCTCTGTAGATCTCAGTTATTTTTCACAAGCGTGCTAATCAGGGATAGGGCTTAAGGTTCCTTCTTAGAAAGGAAGGAATTAGATGGCCTTGTTCTCTGCTAGATAGAGTTATCTTCCTCTGCATTATTGTTTTCATGAAAGAGTGTTAATCAGAAACAAAGTACTGAAGTCTCTGTTTGAGAATAAGGGTCCTATTCTTTGGTTGCAGAATAGTTGTTCTTTCCTATTGCAAGTGTTATTTTAATGTATTCCAGGATTCTTTAGATTGATCTTTAAGATCTGCAATAGGTAGGTTGCTTTCCTGTGATTTAAATCAGAACTTCAGTTCATTCAAGGCAAGTTTGATTAGCATAGTTCTTTTTACTACAACTCTAAGTTGCTTTTGGAATTGAGCATATATAGTGCGTGGTTATCTTTGAAATAAACAGACTTCCCTGGGTTGGTAATTTATGTATCACTTGGTTGTTTGAATCAATTAAGCAATTATAGTGACCAACATTTTGGCGTCGTTGCCGGGGAAGATAGCTATAGATTTCAAAAGAACTTATGATTTCTTTTCTTTAGATAAAAAGATTGCATCAAAGACCCCAAAGACACTAACCCTACAGGTGGCAAGGGAAAAGGAAAAGGAGGAAGAAAGACTTACATTGACGAGATTTTATCAAAGTCTGAATCTGCTGCTCAACGACCAAACCTTCGAAAAAAAAAATCCCAACCTTCATTTCAAGAAATTTTTGGAACAGGGAAATAATTTTGGAGTCCTGAGACAGTCCAGAAGCCAGTAGGAGACATTGAGGACAGAGAAAGTGCAACAGGGGAGCAGACAGAGGAAAACATGGATGAGTACAATGAAGAATTGCATCACGAAGAATAGGTAGGTCCTGAAGGAGAGGTAAAAGATGAAAACTCTTTCTCTACATTAGGATTTCCTATTGGCGATCTCCCTAGAGGAGAAGCCCCCATGAAAAATATTCCACTCTCAACATTGCCTAATTTTCATGGTTTATCTTCGGAGGATCCTGACGAATTTCTGTTTGAGTTTGATATATTATGCAGAAGTTATGATTACGTTTCTAATGCTCAAAAACTAAAGTTATTTCCATCAACACTAAAAGGGAATGCACTAAGATGGTTTATGAGTCTTGGAGGCCATGTAATCACAACATGGGACCAAATGAAATAGAAATTCCTGAACAAATACCAGAACTACTGTCGAACGAGAGAAAAGAGGGAGGAGTTATTCAAGATGATGCAGAAAGAGGATGAGAATCTAGAAGACTTTGTAGAAAGGCTACAATACAATCTACAAAGATCCATCCATCCCAATGTAAGTAAGGATATTCTCAAAAGTATTTTATTAAAATGGTTAAGGGATGACTCTCTGGATATGCTGAATATGCTTGGGAAAGGGGACATATCTAAAGAATCATACGATGAAATTGTTAATTTATGCAAAAGATGTTCAAGAGGAGCTTCAAGAAATAGATCAAACAGCAGGGAAACCACATTTTCAAGAGTCCAGAAATCAACCAGTGGGTGAGCAACAAAAGCCGAGATAGGTAATTTACTTGAAGGTTTTAAAACTGAAATGTTAAGCTCTTTTGCCTCACAAATTGATACCCTGCAGATTAAGAAAAAGAAAGCAGAAGCAGAAGCAGCCTTGTCCATCTTTTGTTCTCAATGCAGAGATAAGCACCCATGAAGAGAATGTCCACTGGACAAAAACCCAATCTACACTATCTGTGATAAATATCATGATACCCAAAATTGTCCATCTTTACCAGGGATCAAGGCAGCATTACAAACAACGGACGAAGAAGTTGAAGCTGTCTAACTAATGACACAAAGAAGACAATGGCAACCGTGGGGACAAGGTATGAACTCTAACACGCCATTTTCTAATCGTTGGAATAATTATTCTTCTTTCAATCAAATGAGTTACCCCCCCTTCAACCAAATGAAATACACTAATCAAATGAATTACCCATCCATGCAACAAACTTACCCACCCATGGAGCAAACTTACCCACCCATGCAGCAAAATAACCCACCCTTTGTTGATCCCTCAATGTGGACCCCTTGGCCTCCACAACAACAACAACCATATCAGAGCCAATGGAATCAAAACTGGAGAGGACAACAACCCCCCTTTCAAAATAAATTACCTCAAATCCTACAACCACTCTCCTTACCAGCAGGTACTCCTCCAAACAACCAAACAATGAGACCCCAGCTACCTGTACAACCTAACCCCAACCCGAATAATAAAGTTGTGCAATGCATTGATATTTATAACCAGCCTACAATTTCTCTTCTCCCTGTGCAATGCAACGATATTCATCTTAGATCTGGGAGAATAGTGGAACCTACCATAGCTGATGTTACCTCTTCTGATACAGAGGAAACAAAAGAGCATGATGCACCTGAAAAGGTACAATCATCCTCTAACAATGCTGCTGAAACAACAACACCACCATTTCTTGAGCGTTTAGCCTTAACTAAAATGACTGAACCACCAGCCTTTAATCTTTTAGGGGAATTACAAAATTTATATGTCAAAATTCCTCTACTACAAGCACTTCGAGACTTACCAATCTATGCTAGGACAATGCGAGATATCTGTGTCAAAAAGCCTGGTAGGAAAACTAAGGATCCCCTTACAGTCCATGTTATGGGAGACCTATCTGCACTAATGTCAAGTAAAACTCCCCCAGTCAAATATGGTGATCCTGGACACCCTACCGTTATAGTACAAGTTGGAAAAACGATAATTCCTCGAGTCCTGGTAGACCTAGGTGCAACCATCAATATCATGACTTTGGAAACCTTACAACTACTACAATTACAAAATGAAGTCAGAGAAACCCCAACTATCCTATAATTAGCTAACTGATCCACAATTAAACCAGAAGGAGTCATTAAAGACCTCAGTATCTCTGTGGAATCCTGGAATTATCCAGTTGACTTTACAGTGCTGCAGCCCAAAACAAAGTTGGGGGGCCACCCTATAATTTTGGGTAGACCTTGGCTGGCCACAGCAGATGCTTTTATCAGCTATAGATCAGGATCAATGACAATTTCAAACAGTTATGAAACTAAGAAGCTTACCCTCTATCCTCATGCTACACCCCTGGTTAATAATGATAATTCCGTATGGGTAGATTTTGAGGATCAACCTACTCAACCGCTTTTGACTATCGGACAAGCTTTAAGCCTGAAAGACTCTACTGAGGATGAAATAATCAATAATTTTATTTGTGAACCCTCCTCTATAACTCCAGAAAATCATACTCCACTAACTGCACTGTTGGAGTCTTATAATCAAGAAAACCTCAATTCATAAAGCCCACCTAAAACATCTAAAACCATCTTCTCCAAAAGCATACCAGTAGAAATTGAACCTGGCAAAACATTGAACATAAATCCTAATTTGAGAGAAGCTGAAACACAACAGTTAATGAAGTTACTTCGGGAAAATAAAGAAGCATTCGCATGGGATTACACAGACATGAAAGGAATCTCTCCTGATTTATGTACTCATCGAATATATATTAAGGAAGATTGTCAGCCAATCTGCCAACCTCAGCGTCGAAGGAACCCGAACTTAAGAGAAATCCTCAAAGAAGAACTTTAGAAATTGCTCAATGCAGGGTTTATCTATCCTATATCAGACAGTGAATGGGTATCCCCATTGGTAATAGTTCCTAAGAAAAACGAGAAATGGAGAGTATGTGTGGATTACAGAGATTTAAATAAAGCCACCCAGAAAGATCACTTTCCATTACCATTCATTGATCAAGTATTAGATAATTTGTCAGGGAAGAATATTTTCTCATTTTTAGATGGTTTCAGTGGGTATAACCAGATCAAAATTGCACCTCAAGATCAAGATAAAACAACCTTCACCATCCCTTGGGGAACCTTTGCTTATAGGGTCCTCCCATTTGGACTATGTAATGCACCAGCAACCTTCCAAAGGGCAGTTTTAGGAATTTTTCTGATATGCTTAATGACTCTATGGAAATCTTTATGGATGACTTTACTCCTTATGGTGTTTCTTTTCAGGAAGCACTGGAAAACCTTGAGAAAGTACTTAAACGATGCATANCGGGGAAGGTAGCTATAGATTTCAAAAGCACTTATGATTTCTTTTCTTTAGATAAAAAGATTGCATGAAAGACCCCAAAGACACTAACCCTACAGGTGGCAAGGGAAAAGGAAAAAGAGGAAGAAAGACTTACATTGACGAGATTATATCAAAGTCTGAATCTGCTGCTCAACAACCAAACCTTCAAAAACAAAACTCCCAGGCTTCATTTCAAGCAATTTTTGGAACAGGGAAAGAAGTTTGGAGTCCTTAGACAGTCCAGAAGCCAGTAGGAGACATTGAGGACAGAGCAAGTGTAGCAGGGGAGCAGACATAGGAAAACATGGATGAGTACAATGAAGAATTGCATCACAAAGAAAAGGCAGGTCCTGAAGGAGAGGTAAAATATGAAAACTCTTTCTCTACATTAGGATTTCCTATTGGCGATCTCCCTAGAGGAGCAGCCCCCATGAAAAAAATTCCACTCTCAACATTGCCTAATTTTCATGGTTTATCTTTAGAGGATCCTGATGAACTTCTGTTTGAGTTTGATATATTATGCAAAAGTTATTATTACGTTTCTAATGCTCAAAAACTAAAGTTATTTCCAGCAACACTAAAAGGGAATGCACTAAGATGGTTTATGAGTCTTGGAGGCCATGTAATCACAACATGGGACCAAATGAAACATAAATTCCTGAACAAATACCAGGACTACTGCCGAATGAGAGAAAAGAGGGAGGAGCTATTCAAGATGATGCAGAAAGAGGATGAGAATCTGGAAGACTTTGTAGAAAGGCTACAATACAATCTACAAAGATCCAGTCATCCCAATGTAAGTAAGGATATTCTCAAAACTATTTTATTAAAATGGGTAAGGGATGACTCTCTGGATATGCTGAATATGCTTGGGAAAGGGGACATATATAAGGAATCATACAATGAAATTTTTAATTTATGCAAAAGATGTTCAAGAGGAGATTCAAGAAATAGATCAAACAGCAGGGACACCACATTTTCAAGAGTCCAAAAATTAGCCAGTGGGAGAGCAACAAGAGCCGAGATGGGTAATTTACTTGAAGGTTTTAAAACTGAAATGTTATGCTCTTTTGCCTCACAAATTGATACCCTACAGATTAATAAAAAGTAAGAAGAAGCAGAAGCAGCCTTGTCCATCTTTTGTTCTCAATGCAGAGATAAGCACCCATCAAGCGAATGTCCACTGGACAAAAAGCCAATCTGCACTATCTGTGATAAAGATCATGATACCCAAAATTGTCCATCTTTACCAGGGATCAAGGCAGCATTACAACCAACGGACGAAGAAGCTGAAGTTGTCTATCTGATGACACAAAGGAGACAATGGCAACTGCGGGGACAGGGTATGAACTCTAACATGCCATTTTCATCTTCTAATCGTTGGAATAATTATTCTTCTTTCAATCAAATGAGTTACCCCCCCCTTCAACCAAATGCAATACACTAATCAAATGAATTACCCATCCATGCAACAAACTTACCCACCCATGCAGCAAACTTACCCACCCATGCAGCAAAATAACCCACCCTTTGTTGATCCCTCAATGTGGACCCCTTGGCCTCCACAACAACAACAACCATATCAGAGCCAATGGAATCAAAATTGGAGAGGACAACAACCCCCCTTTCAAAATCAATTACCTCAAATCCTACAACCACTCTCCTTACCAGCAGGTACTCCTCCAAACAACCAAAGAATGAGACCCCAGCTACCTGTACAACCTAACCCCAACCCGAATAATAAAGTTGTGCAGTGCGTTGATATTTATAACCAGCCTACACTTTCTCTTCTCCCTGCGCAATGCAACGATATTCATCTTTGATCTTGGAGAATAGTGGAACCTACCATAGTTGATGTTACCTCTTCTGATAAAGAGGAAACAAAAGAGCATGATGTACCTAAAAAGGTACAATCATCCTCTAACAATGTTGCTGAAACAACAACACCACCCTTTCCTGAGTGTTTAGCCTTAACTAAAACGCCTGAACCACCATCCTTTAATCTTCTAGGGGAACTACAAAATTTATACGTCAAAATTCCTCTACTACAAGCACTCCGAGACGTACCAATCTATGCTAGGACAATGCGAGATATTTGTGTTAAAAATCCTGGTAGGAAAACTAAGGATCCCCTTACAGTCCATGTTATGGGAGACCTGTCTGCACTAATGTCAGGTAAAACTCCCCCAGTTAAATATGGTGATGCTGGAAACCCTACCATTATAGTACAAGTTGGAAAAATGATAATCCCTCGAGTCCTGGTAGACCTAGGTGCAGCCATCAATATCATGACTTTGGAAACCTTACGACTGCTACAATTACAAAATGAAGTCAGAGAAACCCCAACTATCCTAGAATTGGTTGACCGATCCACAATTAAACCAGAAGGAGTCATTGAAGACCTCAGTATCTCTGTGGAATCCTGGAATTATCCAGTCAACTTTACCGTACTACAACCCAAAACAAAGTTGGGGGGCCACCCTCTAATTCTGGGTAGACCTTGGTTAGCCACAGCAGATGCTTTTATCAGCTGTAGATCAGGATCAATGACAATTTCAAACAGTTATGAAACTAAGAAGCTTACCCTCTATCCTCATGCTACACCCCTGGTTAATAATGATAATTCTGTATGGGTAGATTTTGAGGATCAACCTACTCAACCCCTTTTGACTATCGGACAAGCTTTAAGCCTGAAAGACTCTACTGAGGATGAAATAATCAATAATTTTATTTGCGAGCCCTCCTCTGTGACTCTAGAAACTCATAATCAACTAACTGCACTGTTGGAGTCTGATAATCAAGAAAACCTCAATTCAGAAAGCCCACCTCAAACATATAACACCATCTTCTCCAAAAGCATACCAGTGGAAAATGAACCTGGCAAAACATTGAACATAAACCCTAATTTGACAGAAGCTGAAACACAACAGTTAAAGAAGTTACTTCGGGAAAATGAAGAAGCATTCGTATGGGATTACACAGACATGAAAGGAATCTCTCCTGAGTTATGTACTCATCGAATATATATTAAGGAAGATTGTCGACCAATCGTCCAACCTTAGCGTCGAATGAACCTGAACTTAAGAGAAATCCTCAAAGAAGAACTTCAAAAATTGCTCAATGCAAGGTTTATCCATCCTATATCAGACAGTGAATGGGTATCCCCATTGGTAATAGTTCCTAAGAAAAATGGGAAATGGAGAGTATGTGTGGATTACGAAGCTTTAAATAAAGCCACTCAGAAAGATCACTTTCCATTACCATTCATTGACCAAGTATTAGATAATTTGTCAGGGAAGAAATTTTTCTTATTTTCAGATGGTTTCAGTGGGTATAACCAGATCAAAATTGCACCTCAATATCAAGATAAAACCACCTTCACTAGCCCTTGGGGAACCTTTTCTTATAGAGTCCTCCCATTTGGACTATGTAACGCACCAACAACCTTCCAACGGGCAGTTTTAGGAATATTTTCTGATATGCTTAATGACTCTATGGAAATATTTATGGATGACTTTACTCCTTATGGTGTTTCTTTTCAGGAAGCACTGGAAAACCTTGAGAAAGTACTTAAACGATGCATACAAGCCCAACTCTCCTTAAGTACAGAAAAATGCCATATGATGATGAGCGAAGGAATAGTGCTGGGACATTTTATCTCATCTCAAGGAATTCAGGTAGACCCATCCAAAATACAACTCATTAAGGATCTTCCTACTCCCAAAACCCAAACAGAGGTAAGAAGATTTCTAGGACATGTTGGATACTATAGAAGATTTATTAAGAATTTTTCCAAAATAGCTT
>JZKD02S1629601.1:1588-17806 GCA_000966675.3 Picea glauca
GCTTAATAGGGACACTTGGGCCAACCAAGCTGTCAAGAAGATTATTTGTACAAGTTTCATTTTCTGGTAGATTTATGAAGACAACAAAGAAGGAAGAAAGGTGTGCACTTACTATCATTTGACAAAGATGCCATCAACACTTGTTATTGATTATGTCACTAGATATAAAATACAACCTTGGAAAGGAATGATCAATCTAGAGAGATTGTTAGAGGACTTCATACCTTGTATGGGTAATGGCCCCATGGAATTTATCCATCCAAGGAAGAAGACCGCATCGAAAATTAATGTAGATGATTTGAACATGGTGATTCATACCCTTGAAGAAGTGGGATTTACCCATGATTGATTTTATATCCATTGTGATGGGGAATTATTTAGGCTAATAATTCCCTTTGTGAATTTGGCACCAAAGGAAATTTTCGAAGCATGACATTGATGATTGGATGCCTTCCCTTGACATCACATGTTCAATGCTTTTTTTTTCACTCACTATTACACATTTCTCACAGGTTCCTTGACTACAACATACAAGAGTATGTCAAGAGACAAACAACTAAGGGATTCAAACAATATCAAAAATTGATAGATCCAACGACTATTGTTCTTCATTCTTTGAAGGAAAATCCCAGCGAGAGCACTATGAAACAAAGAACGAACAAAGGTTCGAGGAGGGAATAGAGAAATGAGAGGCATATTCGCAGGGAATGAAGAACATGTCCATGGGGGAGGCCAACTATGTCCATGAAGGTTCACTGTGAAAGCCTGGGACTATAAATTTCCGCTACTCTGAGCCTTCATTTCCAAAACGAGCAAGTAAACCATCCAAATAAAACAAAGTACATAAGGAGTGACCAACACTGGGGAGAAATGTGCTTCCATAATTCCAACGCCTTCTAACATTAAGTGTCATCAATCATGATCACAGAGAGGGGATACTAGGTGAATCCTTGAGGGTCGAGCAGAGGAGAGGCATTCATGAGCTCTGAACATCAGTATAATTGCACATTCTCCTCCCTATCACCCCATCCAAGTGAATCGATAATCAATTATTATATATATAAGGGCACAATTTTCTTATTACAAAACCTACACTCTTTCACATTTCATTTTGATTTTCTAGTTTCTAATCACATAAACCAAAATTGGAATCACCCTCGTGTTTGAAGACAACAACTTCAATCATATGGGTAGTTCACATATTTATTTCAACCATGAATGTGAGAGTTTATGCATGCAAAATTGTTACCAAGGATGCAGTCTCACTGCCACTATGATAAGATAAGTGATTTAATTCTAATAGTATGAGGAGAAATGGTTGTTGGCACCCAAGGTTTTGAAGAAGTTGCATGCACACCACAAATTAACAATGCACGTGTGCCCACGAAGATACACTCTATGGCATCAAGGAACAACATCTGCATGTCAACCAAGGGAATATTGCACATGCCAACCCATTTTGTACTACGCACATGCAGACCGAATATGAAAATATCTTTAGGAATCATTGTAATTGATTTGGTAACGACCTAAATGATGATGGGAAAAGTTATGGATGAGATGGAAAGTTAGTTAGGATTGCCACACTTCTGGAAATATATGGGGAGTTTCATGTGGACATGTAAAAGGGTTGGGATTTTGATTCACTAAGAGATGGTAGTCAAGTATTGTAGAAAGGGGAGTGAGTCAGAATAAAGAAAGATCTCCAGTTCAAGTTTTCTAATAGTTTTGCATGAATCTAATGTTCAGAGTTAATATAGATGTATGAATGAAATGAAGGGAGACTGGAATACATGGTGCATCTTTGTTATGACTTTGTATCTAAATGATTTTGAAGTTAATGAATTAAAGACAAATGCCTTTCTCTTTTCATTTCTTGTATTATGGCTTGGTTGTATATGTGTTTACTTTCTTCTGTAGGGTAATATTGCAAAAATATATATGAATGAATGAATGGATGATTATACTCTCTGGATCTTTCTCATCTTCATAATTCCTTCACACCTATCATAAGACTTATGGTCTTTTTGATTATCATGGCATCTTGGGTGAGACCTTCCCCACTTCTTGGGGATTGACTATGCTGACACCTAAGGGGATTTGTTGGCTGCTCCTATCGAACCTTGGGTCTATAACCCTGTAGTGAAATAGAAGCCAACAAATGGCTTCATCGCTGGGACCTGAAAATTTTATACTTGGTGTTGAAGGAAATGAGGTGGAAACCCTCTAGGGAGGAAATACAAGACTGTTTATCTGAGAACGAAGATGATTTCGCACGGTAAGAGATCAAGAACCTGGTGACCAACATCAAAAGTTGGAAACAAAGGTACATATGTACATATTTGTATGGAATTTTCTTTGTTGAGTTTCCTTGTTTGTTGTATGAATGGGTAAAGAGGTAGTCGATGATTAAACCTGTCCAAAGAGAACAACCATTGGTATGGGACCAGACTACAGTCAATAGGCTGAGATATGTGGGTAATAAGTAGACTAGAGCTACCAACTTCTAGTTAGACTAGGTTAAGGAAGGATACATCATTGAGTTCGCCATTGAATACAACAAGTCGTTCAACGAGGCTGAAAGAAAGTTTATTGTCAACCCTAGAAAGAGATTGTAGGAAGAGATCCCCCTGTGGATCAAGATGTTGTTTGTGGAGAAGGGAATGATGTGCATGGAGCCTGATAGAATGGCCAAGTAAACCCCCTCATGCACATGGGGGGTGGGATGGAAAGAAGGGGGGGAAAGAGAGAGAATGTTTCCAATGGAAGGAATCCAAAAGATGATGATGTTGTCAAAGAGACATGGAGTTAGGAGTAGGGTATCAAGTGAGGATACCGGGAGTAGTGGAAGTAGGTTTGGAGAAGATGAAGTCATATGCCCTTGGTTGTTAAGAGATGTATTCCCATAAGAGGGAGATGAGGTGCAGAGTAGCAACGTTGATGTGGCAGAAGATTGTGATGGAACCCTCCAAGAAGGGGAAGAGGATTAAGAAATTGTGAATGTGCTTGGATGGCTATAGGTAGTAAGCTCTTTGGGATCCCTCACCGGGGATAATGAGATAAGTTAGAGGAACCCCCTCTTTGAACCACCCCTTGGCAGATTTTTAATTAAGAAGAAAGAAACGAAGAAAGTGTAGAGATAGGAGTAGAAGAAGAAATAGTAAAAGAAAGGGAAGGATAAGATACGAGTGAAGAAGCGGTTGAGGTCAAAAATACTTCAAGAGGAAGAGTCTCAATATCAATATTAATATCACCAACATCTAGTGGTCAGTTAGGAGGAAACAATACTAGAGAGAGTATGGCGAACCAAGACACAACTCTAAGGCTTCTTATGTTTCATGGGACGAGAAAAGATGATGTAGAGAAACATTAGTTTACGTGTTAAGCCATTTGGTCCATGGAGAGAGTAAATATAATTTTCAGAAAAAAGTTCAATAATGAAAATTCGACAAAATATATAAAATACAAAAGTATTATTATATGAAATAAATCATTATGTTTTAATATTTTGCTAAATATTTTTATATATAAAAAATAAGATTATTTTTACTATTTTTATTATTATTAATATTTTTTGGTTTATTTTTATTTTTTATAATAAATTATGAATATACATTCTCTACATTATAAATAATGATTTTTGAATTTTTGATTATTTATATATTAATATTAATAAATTTCCTCTTAATTTTTAAGTATGTTTAGCTTGATAACCATCGCATTTATATTTGTATGTTTGACTTGATAACCATTGTATTTATAAATAATTTTTTAAGAATTACATTGTTTTTTACAATATTATTATAATTTTTATGTTTAAAATAATTATTAATTAATATTATTTATATTTATAGTTTAATTCTTATATTTTATCTTTAATGTAGAGAGATAGAGATAAATGGAAAACTACATAAATTTAGTCAATATTATTTTATTGAGACACGTAAATAAGTTGAATAAATTTTAATATTATTAATATAGACATTTGATATTTTCACATAGATTTAAAAGAAGTTTACATTTTAATCTTTTTCTTTAACAAGACAATGAATTTAATGTAAATAGTTATTATATTTATTAGTCTTTATAAGTAGAGATATATAGATAATTAGATAAATATATAATTAATTAAGTTAATATATTGGTTTTGGTGGAATGCTTAATCTAATTTAAAATTTATATTTTTTATTTATATTTATTTTATATTTAAAAGAGTTTTGTTTTTGTTTTATGTTAATATTTTTGTTTTTTTCATATAAGTTACTTTTACATTCTATTTTTATTAATAATTGCATTGTATTAAAAAACCAACTACAAATATGACATATTGCAATAATTATAATTCTAATTATATTAGAAATTCTAATTATCATTATATAAAATAAAATAATAAATAAAAACCATTCACACCAACTCTTAATATGGTTGGATTTTAGGTGTCTCCTCCCAACTAGAGGAATATCTTTTTATAGTAGGAGACATTTCAAAACCAATAGGGCTAGCCATGTTGTTTCATTCTCCTTAGCATGTCTAGTATTGTTGATTAGTTTGCTGCTATTCAGTGGTGTATGGCTGTTAACTGCGACAAAGAACGTAGATGATTATGCAATTGATGGGATGATTAATTTGGTAAACAATGCTATCTCGGTTTTCATGTTTGTTGTGATTAGTCAGGTGATCATTGTCCCAACAGAGAGGATGGATGATACAGGACAAGTGGGGAGGCAGTACCCTCACTTTTTACTTGAGTAAAAGCAGAATTTTGGTGGTCCAAAAGCTTCCAAAGTGGGGAGGAATGATCCAAGAGGCTCCCCAGGCTTAGAAAATGCTCAAAAATGAAAGTTCTCTGACTTGAGTGAAACCAATTCCATTGCAACCAACTTGTCGCGTTGATTCTGGCTATATATTTACTTTCTCAAATGGACTACGTATGCGAGAGTTATCGCACTCTGACTATTTTATCAAACAATTAAAAAATCAAAGGGTCAACTGGCAAAAGTCAATGCTGACATCAACATGACATCACCAAAGCTAATTAATGATGTTGATGTGGCAGCACTGCATCAATTGACTGGGCAGATGACAGATCCAATCATAATTGGACACGTGGTGAATATTTGGGCAAATGTGGTTGTGCCACGTGGCCCAGGCATGGGCAACCACGTGGCACCCAGTCATCAATAATGTGGCGAGTTAAAAATGTTTTGGGATCCATGGGTTTTGATCCCACGACCAACGGACCAAGCCAAGCGCTTTGAGGAAATCTCTAACACTAACGCGCCATGCATGTGCCTTGTGTATAAAAGGCACAATATAATTATTTAAAATGCATGTTTTAATATGGCAGAAAAGGGGGGATTGGGACTAAGCCCCAGTCCATGGTTATATATGCAACGAAACCACCGGTCAGGGAGAAGGGGTGCGGACTATCCAACAAACATCCAGCGCATGGATTAAGGCCATGATTCCAATGCCTAACCACCAAGATTCGAGGGCTGTGACCTTATCCAAGCGCCCAAATTTAGGGCTTAATGCAATGCACATTTCTTTATTAGGCCAAAGGTCCCATGGAATGCACCATATAACCTAGGGCTAGCGATTGTTAGGGGCCAGCGCTTGGCCAAAATTAGTGCATATGACCATATGTTTAGGGGCGAGCGCCACATTTTGGGGGCTTAAGCCCAAATTTATGCAAAAGTGGGTTTTTTTAACCCTGTTATGCAATTTTAATTGATTTTTGCCTAATATAATGACCAGAATTGGGTTTTGGAAGATATTTTGGCCATTTGGAGGGGGATTTGATCCCAGAAAGAGGCTAGATCTTCAAGGGAAGTTGGACTTCCTCATCTGGGCCTGAAAACTATAAAAACCATTCTTTTTTAAGCTTGAGGAAGACTTTTTGATGGGATTTGAAAGAGGAACTTGTAATTTTTGGCCTTTTCTCATGCTTTGAAGGCATTTTTGCCATGCTTTTGAGAGGAATTTGATGAGGCATGTATGAATCTGAGCAGGGAGGTCTTTCATAGCATATCTGAATCATGTTATGTAACAACAAAGAGCCTATGTAATAGAACTTTGAGCATTTTAAAGAGAAATAAAGAGGTCCTCCACTTGGAAGCGGGCCCAGAGACGTAGCCAACGATTGGTGAACTCCGTTAACAAGTTCTTGTCTCTATTTCTCTTTCTGTTTTGTTGTTCTCTTCTCTTAATTTGAAGCATGGTTATTAATGGCTGATCTCTTCAATCATTAATGAGCATCGAGTAAAAATCACTTTTGATATTCCGCAATAAGTTAATGAGTTTATGTATTTTGCATTCTTATCGAACCGATGCATAAAGTACAATAAACTAAACTTGCAATTTATCAGAAATACCTTCATTTTTGGATCACCGCCCACCTTAGTTCGTTAAGGGATTGGGGCGAAGGATAGGGTCCCATTGAGTGAGAGGAGCCCCTTGCTCAAGGGAGTGGTGGCATTGGTTGCCTGATCCGCTTCTTCATTTAAATGTCGGAGTACATGGAAAAAATCAATTTTCGGGAAGGAGTTAGAGAGTCGCTGGATTTTCTTGAGAATTTGCCAAAGTTTCATTTGATTTGGTAATGATTTAGTGACCAAGGCTTGGATTAGGAGCCGAGAGTCTCCTATCACCGATATTTCATTGATTTTTAGCTCCCGGGCTTGGGTGAGGCCTTGCCAGAGACTCAAAGCTTCTGCCATGTTGTTGGTGTCTTCCCCTAATCCCCAGGAATAGACCAGTTCTAAGATTTTGTCGGGGCCAAAGATAACCCCTCCCCCTCCTGCCACCCCTAGGTTTCCTTTTGAAGCTCCATCAAAGAAAAGGGTGTGTTTGTGCTGAGCGCACCACCTGTCTTTGAAATCCACTTGCTCCTTATGCAGTTCCCAAGATTCGTAAAGTTGCTTGGGGGAGGGGGAAGGGGGATTTAGGCCTAGAGTGAGGCTATGAATCCAAGCTTCTTCAAAGGGGGAGAGAGGTCGATTGTTGGAGGTTGACCAGAGGAAGGAGAGGCAGTCTCCCAGGAGAGATTTGGATTTGACAGATACATGGGTGGGGGTGGAGGACTGATTTTTGAAAATAAGGGCGTTTCTTTCTAGCCATATTTTCCATAAAATAAATTTAGGGAGGGTCAACCAACAACACTTAAGCTTATCTTTGGATTTGAGTGAAAAGGGATAGAGGGAGGCCCAATTGATTAGCAGAGAGGGGATATATGGAGGAATTTGGACAACCGAGACCCACCCTGACATTGCTAAGCGCCAAACGTCTTTTGCAAAGGGGTAGTTAAGGAGAAGGTGATCAACTAACTCTTTGTGGGAGTAGCAGAGAGGGCATCTCGAAGTGCCTTCCTAGCCTTTTCTCCGGAGGTTATCGCCTGTCAGAATACTGTTATGTGCTAAGGTCCCAATGAAGAAGTCCACTTTAGGTAGACTTTTGACTTGCCAAATCGCCTTCCATAGTGCCAGATTTCCTGGGATCTGGGGCTCTGTAGAGAGGATTTTGTAGCCTGCTGCTATTGAGTAGTCCCCTAGCTGACTTCCCCAACCTCGTTTGTCCTTGATTCTTTTGGAGATTGGGGATTTCCCTTGAAGCAGAGTAATCAAAATTTATTTTTCATGGTGCAGCTGGGGGGCGGCAATCAGGAAAGACCCGTCTCTTCCAATCTTTGGTTTTGTCTCTTTGTCAGAGGGAAATATCCCAAAGGGTACTTATATTTTTAGATTTTAGAAATGATTTAAGAAGGGTCATGCCTGGAATAGTATCGAGTGGGGGGTCCCCCATTATGGTGTCTTCCCAGATTCGAATTTGTTTCCCATTGCTTGGAATCCATGTAAGAGTAGTAGCGAAGAAATTATGCTCTTTTGAGTAGATGGAGAATATCGGAGAGCCATGATTGGCTTTGGGTGGGGTGTCAAGACATCGGAGCCTTGGGCCAAAGAAATATTTCTTCCAAAGAGTTGCTTTTCACTAGTAGCTCCTCCCGGACACTACATTCCAAAGGAATTTCGCTCCTAGAGCCTGATTTTGGATTTGTAGATCACGGATTTGGAGACCTCCTTTAGGGATAGGCCGAGATATTTTCCCCCAACTGACCAATGGAAGTTTGTTGTCGTTGTTTTTTCATCCTTTCCATAGAAAGCGTCACAACAGGGCTTCAATTTTAGTGATAATGTCTTTTGGGGCTAACATGATTGAACATTGATAAATAGGAATGCTTGAGAGGGACAAATTTATAAGAACTAGCTTACCTGCTGGATTTAACCAACTTGAACCCCAGGCGCTTATTCTGGCTTTGATTTTGTTGACTAGGGGTGCCCAACATGAGGACTTGGCAGAGGCTTCAAAAATGGGGATGCCTAAATACTTGAAGGAGTCCCAATGAGTTTTGCTCGTTATTCCAAGTATTCGGGTGATGTCAGTCATCTCCCTCAGGGTACAATTCCAACCATAGATTTGGCTCTTCCTATAGTTGATTTTGCTGGCTAAGATGGCTTGATATCTGTCTAGTTCAGATTTTAATTTTTTGGCCGAGTGGTTGCTTGCGCTTCCTAGGAGGATGGTGTCATCGACGAACTGAGCATGGTCGATATCTCTGACTCCTATGGCTATGCACAGTCCCATTAGCTCTTGAATTTGTCGACTCTAATCCAGTTGGAATCTCAACACCAACGCCTGAATGGCATATAGTAGCGGGGAGAGGGAACAACCTTGCCATAATCCTCGAGAGGCTTGGAAAAATCCAGTTGCTCGTCTGTTAACCAGAGTTTCTATCCACGATCTTCCAATGCATGCTTGAGTCCACTTGACAAAGGAGTGGTCAAACTCGAAACGTTGCATAACCTGAAAAAGAAAGTTGTTTCTTACCCTGTCAAAGGCATTTTCCAGATCCAGTTTGATTACCATTCCTTTTTATTTTCGAGATTGACTTGATTGAATGGCCTCCTGGACAAGGATAATGTTATCACCAATGTTTTTTCCCTTGATGAAGCCCCCTTGATTTTTAGGTATGATTGAAAGAAGAATCTTTTTGATCCGATTGGCCATGATTTTAGTGATAATTTTGTAACTAATGTTGCAGAGGGAGATTGGCCTGAATCGATCAAAGGAAGTGGTTCCTCTTTCCTTTGGGATGAGGGCTAGGAAAGATGAGTTGGTGCTTCCTCCAATTTTGTTGCAGGATTGTGATTTTTGAATCATTCTATGGAGATCGTTCTTAATTATTTTCTAGCAGACTTTGATGAACCGGGTCGTGAAGCCATTTGGACCTAGGGCTTTGTCAGGATCCATATTGGCTATAGCTTTCTTGATTTCATTTTTAGAGATCAACGTTGTGAGAGCTGAGTTATCTTCCATGGAGACCCTTTTGGGAATCAAATTTAGGACATCGCGGGTGGAAGTTTCTGGGGGAGGGGGCTCATCTGTGTAGATATCTCTGAAGTGAATATGAGCTACTTGCTTAATGTCTTCAAAATTGGAAAGGACTTGTTCTTGGGTGCGGATTTATTTGATAGAATTGAATTGCTTTCATCCTTCCACCTGTTTGTGGAAGAAGATGGTGTTTTTATCCCCTGCTTGGAGGCAGAGGCTTCTAGATTTTTGCCTCCAATAATCCTGCTCCTGTCTGCAAGCCCGATGGAGGTTTCTGTGCAATTGGTGTTCTTTTTCCAAGGAGGATGGGTCTATGGTGAGGGTCTCCGCCTGGATTTGATGTTGTTCCAGGGCGAGATGCACTTCCAGTCGCTGATGGAGGGGGGTTTTGAGAGTTTTGGCCCAGGATTTAAGAGCCTCTTTAAGTTTCCTCAACTTTTCTTCCTAGATGAAAAAGGGTGAGCCCGTGATTAAATCCTTCCAGAGTAAGGAGACGAGATCTAGAAACCCTTCTTGCTGAATCCAGGAGGGGATAAATCAGAAAGGGATGGGGCCCAGGTTGCAGTCTTGCGTGATGGATAAGAGGATTGGTTTATGGTCCGAGGCATTAAAAGGGAGGATAGAGGAGTCAAGGTTAAGCCCAAGAAGAAGGAGAGAGTGTTGAGCGAGAAATCTGTCAAGCCGAGTGGCTATATGTCTTTGGCCTATTCTTTTGTTGGACAAGGTGAACAATCCTTTGGGGGGTTTAATGTCTTCCGGGT
Source organism: Picea glauca (assembly GCA_000966675.3). Lineage (NCBI taxonomy): Eukaryota > Viridiplantae > Streptophyta > Pinopsida > Pinales > Pinaceae > Picea > Picea glauca. Next base: position 11,737 of record JZKD02S1629601.1, read on the forward strand.
CCCAATCCAATATTAGTTCATCAACTGTTTCCCAGAGAGGGTCTCTGAATGGGGTCCCCCCTTTTTTTTCATGAGCGAATAGGGTGAGATTCAGATCCCCCACTAGAAATATATTCTTGGGGCGATGAAGCTGCAGGAAATCCTGAATAGACTTCCAACATTCTCTTTTTTCTATAAGAAGGACTGGAACATAAATGTTGAAGAGACTTACCTGAAGGCCTGTATCTTTATGGCCGAGATTTGTGAATATCCAATGTGGACAAGTGAGGGAATGGATTAGTTCGAACTTGTTGGGATTCCAAAGAGTGCCTAGACCACCTGAGGCACCTTGGGAGCTTGCTGTTATTCCTTATCCTGAGTTCTAGAAGGAATTTATGGTCTGGAGAAACTATTGTTCCTCCAACTTGGTCTCCTGGACTAAGAGCATGTTTGGGGTGGCTATGCACATTATATCTTTCATTGCTTTAGCTTTCCGTTTTCTCCCTAGACCCCTACAGTTCCAGGAGACGACCTTCATTACTTACCTTTGCTGGTGGTGGCAACTCCTTTAGGGAATTTCCCTTGTTGCCTCATTGTTCTGGGGTTGAACAACCCTTCTAGGGTTGATTTTCCTCCCTACAACTTGTCTCTGTAGGTTTCTTCTTCTCTACGTTCCTTTGTTGATTTTCTTCCTCTCTTTGGATTTTTCTTAGTGCATTGTATTGGATCTATTTCCCCTTCCTCTTTTTCCGACCGATCTTCCTCTGATCCTTGATCTTCTTGGGTGGGTGGGAGTTCTTGGGAGATGGCCACAATGGACGCTAGAGTAGGATCTGGTATTTTGTTTTTTGGGGAGGACAGGGTGATGGGTGGATCCAATTCAACCATATTTCCTTCGGTTTCTGGCCCTTCCAGGATGGAAAAGTTATTACCTGGTTCAAGTTGATTTTTTTTTTTTTTTTGCGTCAGAGCTTCTTTTCTGGCTGGGGGGGGATTAGGGTTTTTCCCCTCTCTGTGTGGTCCATATTTAGGATTTTCCTTATGTCTTTTGGGTTGCTGCCACCCCTCTTCCAGATCTTTTTCTTGTTGGGAATGAGGAATTTTTTGGCAGTTCTTATGGAAATGCCCATACTTGTGGCAATGTTTGCATTTGAATGGCATTTGTTCATAGTCTAGCTTCTGGAAGTGCTGCCAATCACCTACAGTCAATTTTATTGCTTCTGGCAATCTAGCCTCTAAGTTGACTTCAACACATATGTGGACACATGAGTATTGATCTTTGGGGTTTTCTTTGTCGATGTACTTACCTAGCCTGTTGCCAATGGTATGCAGCAAGGAGGGTGTCCAGCAGTGGATCGGGAGATTAGGGAGCCTGACCCACATCGATATTTCCTTAGGTACATCTAGAGAAGGATTGAAATCGGGGGTCCAGCGATTTAGATACAGCCCTTGGGGCCCCATGAAATAGGGCCCATTTCTGAAGATCAGGTCGCGATCATCTATGGAGATGAATTCGAACAGAAAAAACCCTCGACCAACCACATAGCAGGTGACACTGCTGGTGATCAGAGGGCACCAATTCTTCTGGATCCAGTTTTCGGTAGTACGGGGCGAGGGCCAGAGTCCGAAGAACTGGCTCACCAGGGCCCAATCTACCAAAGACACCATGATCTGCATCGGTTGCTCCGGTGGAAGGGCGATGACCGATATATCATCCAATTTTTTGACAAACTTGGGGGGCGGATCGGAGGTGAGTTTCTTGCCTTCTGCTATGAGCAAACGTTTGAAGGCAGCTGCATCTACTGAGGGCAGAGGGAGAGGCAGTTGCTCGCTGCCCTTTTCAGAGCTCATGAAGCCAAAGCTAGCTCTAGCAGGAGGGAGCCCTCGTTAGGGTTACGACTCGTCCAATATTATTATAATTGTTAAGGTTGAAAATAATTATTAATTAATATTCATCATATTTTTATTTCAATTTTTATAATTAATCTCTGATACATGTAGATAGACAGAAAATTAAATAAATTTAGTCTATATTATTGTATAGAGATATATAGATAAGTTTAATAAACTATAGTGTTATTAATATAGACATTTGATATTGTCAATTCTTTGTATCTCAATTGATTAAGGTATGGGTTTAGTTTGCTAGACAACTTACATTTGCTTGCTTTCATTTGGTCATCAAATTTCTCACAAATTATATGAATCTTTTTTATATTTAAATAATCTTTTATCATATATTTTACTATGATAATCTAGCCATATTAAATTATAGTGAACTTAGTAAAATAGATCTTCTATTTTATCTCAAAATTTAATGTCATAATTTTTAATAAAATAAAAAATACGTAATATGACTCCAAAACAATAAACTATAATCTTTTTAAAAATAAATAGAAAACTACAAAACAAAACCTGCCTCTCTCCAATTGCATTAGTTGCCCATTAACAATATCCCAACATCATTACTATGATCAACCACTCCCTTACTCCTATATCATTACTATGATCGACCACTCCCTTATAAACATATAGGAAGCAATGTTGCTCTAGGACATACACACATTATTGTTAATGGGAAGACGAGAAAATTGAGTGTGTTGGTGGATTTGATTGTACTTATTGTTAGGATCACACAATGTACCTTTTTGCCTATACTTTTTTCCACTATTATACTCTTGATCACCCATATTTAAACTCATACTATCACTTTATCTGATCATTCCAAAGGTATAAAACGTCCCTTCTCATTACTATACGTTTAATCTGTTTTGCATAATATTTTACATCATTCTCATACTTGACCTTTGATTAGAAATGCATAAGTGTTCAAAACTGCAGATTAGCATCTAAGGCCTGTTGCTGAAACACAGAACTGTCACACAATCCAAGGTCGTTGTTGCTGAAACACAGAACTGATGCTGAAACACAGAGTTGCTATACACACAAAGTTGTTACACAGTCCAAAGCTGCAGATGCTGAAACACAGAGGAAACCGCCAGGACCAACGATGTTGAAACACAAAGGAAGCCGTCACAGTCAGCGGTCAACAAAGCACCAACCGTCGTTCCCACATGAGAATGCTGACACAGTCAGAGGCGCAATTCACGTGGCTGAAATAGCCCGCGAATTGCGACGCTGAAACAACATCAGCAGTAACGAGAAGAAGCTGTTACACCAGCCGTAACAGCAATACCTCATTCATCTCCTGTAATAGCATTCGATTGCGCAAGACTAGGACATCCTATTCTGGTTTAGAAAGTAGATCCGACTAAATATAGGACTCAGATACACACTGTAATTTTTGATCAATTGTATCGAAGGGGTTCCCTCTTTAAATTAGAGGAAATCACCATTCGATGGATCCAAGTTTTTATGTATTGAAAAGCTTCAGAGAGAGGGACGCACTTCATTTTCAGACTGTAATATGATATTTTGACAGATGAATAGAAAACTGTTTTGAGCATCCGTCTCTAAGATTTTTCGTCTCAGGGGAATCTTGTGAGAAGGAAGGGCCCACCTTCATCACAAGATTCACCCGTTAGTTTTAGAAGTGTGTTAGTACAATTTCTGTTTATGATTTGATTAAACTTTTGTTCGCTGAAACACTACTCTTAATTAATTTTTCTTTGCTGAAACACTACTGAACTCTGTCTTAGATTATTGAATGAAATTCGTAATTCTTTTTATTAGCAATCTTGTTTGATGATTTTATGAGGCTAGCCAGGGATTGGGTTAAGGGTTCCTACTCATAAGGGAAGGAATCGGAACATCCTGTTCTCTGTAGATTTCCATTACCTCTGCAAGTGTGCTAGCCAGAAACTGGGTTAAGGGTTCCTTCTCAGAAAGGAAGGAATCAGAACATCTTGTTCTCTGTAGATTTCCATTACCTCTGCAAGTGTGCTAGCCAGAAACTGGGTTAAGGGTTCCTGCTCAGAAAGGAAGGAATCAGAACATCTTGTTCTCTGTAGATTTCCATTACCTCTGCAAGTGTGCTAGCCAGAAACTGGGTTAAGGGTTCCTACTCAGAAAGGAAGGAATCAGAACATTCTGTTCTCTGTAGATTTCCATTACCTTTGCAAGTGTGCTAGCCAGAAGATGGGTTAAGGGTTCCTGCTCAGAAAGGAAGGAATCAAAACATCCTGTTCTCTATAAATTTCAGTCATCTTTCACAACTGTGCTAATCAGAATTAGGGATAAAAGTTCCTGCTTAGAAATGAAGGAATTGGATGGACTTGTTCTCTGCTATATAGAGTTACTTTTATTTGCATTATTGTTTTCATGAAAGAGTGTTAATCAGAAACAAGCACTGAAGTCTCTGCTTGAGGATAAGGGTCATGTTCTCTGGTTGCAGAATAGCTATTCTTTCCTGTTGCAAGTGTTATTTTTTTAATGTAATCCAGGATTCTTTAATTTAATCTTTAAGATATGCAATAGGTAGGTTTCTTTCCTGTGATTTAAATCAGAACTTCAGTTTATGCAAAGCAAGTGTGATTAGTATAGTTTCTTTTACTACAACTGTAAGTTGCTTTTGGAATTGAGCATATATAGTGCGTGGTTATCTTTGAAATAACAAGACTTCCCTAGGTTGATAATTTATGTATCATTTGGTTGTTTGAGTCAATTAAGAAATTATAGTGACCAACATTTTGGCGCCGTTGCCGGGGAAGATAGCTATAGATTTCAAAAGAACTTATGATTTCTTTTCTTTAGGTAAAAAGAATGCATGAAAGACCCCAAAAACACTAACCCTACAGGTGGCAAGGGAAAAGGAAAAGGAGGAAGAAAGACCTACATTGACGAGATTGTATCAAAGTCTGAATCTGCTGCTCAACGACCAAACCTTCAAAAACAAAACTCCCAGCCTTCATTTCTAGCAATTTTTGGAACAGGGAAAGAAGTTTGGAGTCCTGAGACAGTCCAGAAGCCAGTAGGAGACATTGAGGATAGAGAAAGTGCAGCAGGGGAGCAGACAGAGGAAAACATGGATGAGTACAATGAGGGATTGCATCACGAGGAACAGGCAGAAGGAGAGGCAAAAGATGAAAATTCTTTCTCTACATTAGGATTTCCCATTGGCGATATCCCTAGAGGAGCAACCCCCATGAAAAACATTCCACTCTCAACATTGCCTAATTTTCATGGTTTATCTTTGGAGGATCCTGATGAATTTCTGTTTGAGTTTGACATATTATGTAGGAGTTATGATTACATTTATGATGCTCAAAAACTGAAGCTATTTCCAGCAACACTAAAAGGGAATGCACTAAGATGGTTTATGAGTCTTGGAGGCCATGTAATGACAACATGGGACCAAATGAAACAGAAATTCCTGAACAAATACCAAGACTACTTCCGAACGAGAGAGAAGAGGGAGGAGCTATTTAAAATGATGCAGAAAGAGGATGAGAATCTAGAAGACTTTGTAGAAAGGCTACAATACAAGCTAAAAAGATCCAGTCATCCCAATGTAAGTAAGGATATCCTCAAAACTATTTTATTAAAAGGGGTAAGGGATGACTCTCTGGATATGTTGAACATGCTTGGAAAAGGGGACATATCCAAGGAATCATATGATGAAATTGTCAATTTATGCAAAATATGTTCAAGGGGAGCTTCAAGAAGTAGATTAAACAGCAGGGACACCACATTTTCTAGAGTCCAAAAATCAGCCAGCGGGGGAGCAACAAGAGCCGAGATAGGTAATTTACTTGAAGATTTTAAAATGGAAATGCTAAGCTCTTTTGCCTCACAAATGGATACCCTGCAGATTAAGAAAAAGCAAGCAGATGCAGAAGCAGCCTTGTCTATCTTTTGTTCCCAATGCAGAGATAAGCACCCAAGAAGAGAATGTCCACTCGACAAAGAGCCAATTTGCACTATCTGTGACAAAGATCATGATACCCAAAATTGTCCATCTTTACCAGGGATCAAGGAAACATTACAACCAACGGACGAAGAAGCCGAAGCTGTCTATCTGATGACACAAAGGAGACAATGGCAACCGCGGGGACAAGGTATGAACTCTAACATGCCATTTAATAGTTGAAATAATTATTCTTCTTTCAATCAAATGAATTATCCTCCCTTC
>JZKD02S1629602.1:33199-46516 GCA_000966675.3 Picea glauca
TTGTGACTCCCATCATCACATTCACATTTGACAATTTATCTCATTGATATTTGAAATTATTTCCAAAAAATATATTACTCATATATCCAAAGAAAACATGTTGTCCAAAACTTCTAAAGTCAACTTTCATCAACAATAAATAAAATAAAACTCAAAAACTATATTTTTCACTTTGAGATGCAATCTTTCCTTGATTGTTGTTGTCACCGTTTGATTTTTCTGAATTTTCCTTTGGCTACGTTGAGCCTTTAGGCCTAATCTTGCTCATCACGTGAGAAAAATCATCCCTCAAATGCATCTGGGAAGACACGGATTTACTGGATCCATTGGAGGGTGAGGAAGGGGCAGCAGTGAATTTTCCTTTGTCAGGGGCATGGTGGGAATCGGTTTTCAATATTTTTCTAGCATGAGAGGAATGAAATGGTGAGTGGACAGGTGAAGCTTCAAAAATCTAATTGATAGGCGGAGGAGCAGGCAAGGACAAATTAGGCTAGCCACGATGTTGGGAGACTATCAGGTGGACAATCTCTTGCCATCCATCGTTTTTCAGGAACCTCAGGTTGCAATGAGACGTGAAGGGGCATGAGAATACTAGGGGCTTGTGGAGCTTAGAATGGAGGCCTTTCAGGCCTAGTTTGGACCACTCCTTGCCTAATCCAATTGAAAAAACCAACCTGAAATAGTTTTCCTAACTCTTGTGAGTCAACGTCAAAGTGTATGGATATTCTTGGCCTTCTTTGGCCTTTGTTCCAATTACCTCTCCCTTGGTTGCCTCTTTCATGGCTACCTTAGGCGAAAAATCTCATTCCTTCATGCATGATTGATTATAAAATAGTCCCTTTAACAACCATACATGACAATTGCTTAAAAATATGAAATATATCTTGGCTCAACAATGTATCATACGCATGCAATCCAATCCATACAAATTGTTTAACTGTTGTCGATGAGCAGGGGATGAACAATGGTTCTGGGATATGCGATGGGTTTGTATTGAGAGGAAAGTGATAAAATGAGAGGGAAAAGAATCATGGTTACTTCTCAAAGACAACAAACAATCAATCATAATGTAAACCAAAGAATATAAAACTATGTTCCAATCAAAAGAAAATGCAATTTCAAACTATTCCAATATAGAATTCTCTAAACTGTAATTAAATTTTAAGAACGGGGAGTGAAAATGGATGTGGGAAGGAGAGGGGTTTTTTATTAGCGAAAAGCGAAATAATGGTAGGGAAAGAGAGTGGATATTTCTCATAAAATTAATTAAGTAATCCATACAACCATTTTATATCAAACGCAAAAGGTTTATATCAAACGCAAAAGGTCCAACACCAACCAAATAGTCACTCTAATCAAATGATCAATTATTGTGTATAATTCAATCAATTATGTGCATTAACTTGCTCACTATTAATAATAAAATATTTAACAGAGTGTCATCAAAACAAGATAGTATGCATTCCACAACAACCTATAGAGGAGCTTTGTTCTTCACATTTATCCAATTAATATTTTAAAACAATCTCCAAATGAATAAACAATCACTTATTTCCACTATGTTCAGTGTCAACTCATCAACCACTTTCCATCAACAATTAAACTGTAATAAGACAATACCTCCACAACACCCGTGCTTATGTCTGTTAAGATGTATGATATTCATTAAACAAACATAGTGGACAGTCAAACACAACGATCCATATTTTAATTGCAAAGATCATTATTTTCCATTTAAACACACATACAATGATTACCATTTCAATTCATATGATGCTATGGGATACACAGACCACTTAACAAAACATGATATCATTTATGTGACTGTCATGTTTAACTACTTGAATCTAAACATCCATAATGTTGGGTTATCAATCCAACACAATGCGACAACAACAACATGCCTGATCTCATCTCACAAATTGATCAAATTAACAAAAACATATTTTTTTTAAAACCCACGACCATCTCTGATGGCACAATCAATATAATATCCATAACATATACAGTGGATGGCCATGCCATGATTACCACAATTGAAATATTCTCATTCAACAATTTAAAACACACAATCACAACAATTATTAACTCAACCTATCATGTTTTAGGAATGCCACACATACCCATGCATCACACATGAAGCATCATTGTGCATTAATCAATTGTAAACTAATGTTGGGTTAACAATTCAACAATTACAATGTAAGAGACAATGACTGTGCATTCAATCCAATCCTCAAATCAATGAAATTACCATGCTAAAATTATCAATTCGATTGTCATAATAACCAATGCAGTGACTAAATACCACATCCAACACCATTGTCAACATACTCAACAGAGACGAGCCAAAAATCGAACATTGTTGACAATACCCAATAACTCATAATAACCAGCACTATACCCGATAGACCATCATGGTAACCTCTATCAAAACTCTAGCTTGAGAAATCAAGGGTTTGCTCTGTAGACCAACACAGGGAGAATGGAGTCGAATCCCATCATCAGGTGAGAACTTCTGAAACCAATGGTGCACACACAGGGTATACCACCAATGAATTCGCTCACAGGGTGACAATTCACGAGATAGGAGAGACTATGAATAGAGGAGAAAAGGCTCCATTTTGGTCTTGTAACAACACTTAGAACATGTAGGGTATAACCCTCATGGCTCTCCCAATCAACCAACTAATAATGCTGAGATAAACCACAACCGATAAGAATAAATACAACTCACTTCGCAACCATCGGTGGCATGAAAAACCCATACCCAAGTGAAACAATGCGCAGTGACACAAGGCATTAACTTCATACCTAGTAAACCCCATAACAACAACGACTGGGTATAGTGGTACGAAAGCTTTGAGATGGCCAGCCCATCTAGATAGACTAAAAACCCTTCAACCAAGACCAATAAGGATGACAGAGGGCCTTCATGGCTTCTAACACTCAGAGTGATCAATAACATTGTGACTTCAATCATTATTGCAATGAAAACCACACCAACGAATCGTTATAAAAAAATATCACAAGTTTACACAGTTGCCAGACTTAAGGAAAGAATAGACACATACATTTCGAGCCAATATCTATTTCATAACCAAAGCAAATTCATGGATGGAAAAAATGCATACATGTAACCAAAGCCACCTTAAAATGCAAGTTGGTCGAGCAGTTCTTCCTCTTCTTGAAAGTCAGAGCCTAACCACAACAAAACACATTTGAACAATAGTCTGATTAGGGTGGCGACAAGTGGAAGGAGTAGGAGTGACGTGCATTAAATGCACGTCACCTCCACCCCTAATCATTCAATTCCTTAGTACATGCCAGCCCACTAATCCATCAATTCATTCAATTGAACCATGCATCGAAACCAACATACACTAATTTCCAAGAGCACCACCCACATCACATATTACCATTTCCAACTATACAATAATGCATATCAACTATGTTTTCAATTAACTCAATAAATCGCATAGCTATTAACTTGTGAGCTAAGATTAACAACGATTATGCATGTAGTGTAGCCTAAGGGAAAAGTATGGTTCCTTCCTTTTGCACTTTGATACATTTAATTTATCTCTTTCCAACTGCTCTTATATATTATTACTAACATGTCTCTTGTGCAGGTGTCACAGTAATGAATCCAAGAACAGATAACAATGATAACAATGGATAACATAGGCCATTGTAACATGAAATTGGAGCCTAGTGCAGCATAAAAAATACTTAACATGCCTTATCCATCATTCAATTGTCGTAATTAGAACCAACACATAGTAGGACTTATCCATCGTCAATAAAACCAAGATGTCATCAACCATGTAAGCAGTGTCGAATAGTAGCATAACCATGAAATAAGAACCAGATTTGATCTCCAATCTACAAGGGGGCAAAACCTACTAGGCTTTAGCAATACTTTGTGGGCAAAAACCTCATTGTGATTTTAATCGTCAACAAAATAGTAACTCCACAGGGAAATTTATTTTCAATAGATTAGAACTCAGAACTCATGGTTTCACAGGTCAAGCATATCTAACCAGCAAGATTATGCAACAGGGGGAAGTGAGTGGATTTAATGGAAAAATGACCAAGAATTCAGGAATAACTCATGAAAAGTGTTAAGTATGAGGGGTTTTACCACTGTGTGCATAATTTTTCAACCGAGATCGACTCTTAACTTACAGAAGAAAAATTATGGACATGCTCTCTTAAATTATCAAATGGATGAATAAAAGGAAAGCATAAGCGAGAGATAACCCCCCCCCAAAAAAAATTTAGACAACAGTGGAAGCGGATAACAAATTCAAGGGTGCTTTCAAGGAAAACATCGTAACAATTGTGTAATCTTGATTGTTATTGACTAACAATGCTTTGCAAGAGTGTCACTATGGAAGAATTGATCCAACAACTTATTTTGACCAAATTAACTAAAGATGGTAGGAAACAAAATCATGATAGAAGTAAAATTACAATATTAAAATAGCAACAATAAAATGAAAGAAACGTAAAAGCAATAGGAAAATCTTAAAACAGAAAGCAAAAGTCAAACTACTATAAAGAAGAAAGAAAATAGTGCAAAATTAAAAGCAGAGCTAGTTTACTAGTATACAGAAAATCCAAACAGCATTAGAACTTTTCACGTTGGTCCCTCGTAATTTTTCAAGCGAGAACTGTTAGTGGTGTAGGAAAACAATTTCTCCTGTAGATCCTTTAGAATGTAAGAGTTAGTATCCAGGACAAAAGCAATTTTTAAAGGACCCAGAAATAACACTTGGAACTCTAAGGTAATTATCAACCCCATAACGTATATGATTAGATCATCAAGGTAGATATGAATATTGATCAATTCATCAATATTTTTGTGTACAGGTCTTTTAAAAGTGGTAATTCCATCAACTAAGCCATAAAACATGCATTTGTAAGTCATGGTACCCCAATTGGTGATAAGAGTGGTTTTGTGAACATCTGCCCCTTTTCCCTTGATTTTACTGTAACCCAAAAATTTGTCAAGGGTGGGCCTCATCTGTGACATTACAACCTGTTGCATAATCATTTCCATATTGAGGGGAGGAAAAGGATTTCTCATAATATCCTGGCTGAAAGTGGGAAAATTAATGTAGGTTCTAATATGATCAGTAGCCTTCAGAACAGGTTCCCAATCGGAAACCCATTTCAAGTAGACTGGAAAAATAATCCCAGCCCTTAAGAATTTTCCAACTCCTTTTGGAAAGTTTCTTTAATTGCAGAGTTAATAGGTCTTTGTTTCTGCCTAGTTGGTTTCATGCTTTCCTTGATGGGGATAGCATGTTGTATAATACCAGGATCAAAACCACGAAGATCCTTATAATACCAAGAAAAAACATCTTTAAATTCACCAAGTAGCTTGGCGAACTTAATTCCTTCTTTATTAGAACATTGGGTACTTATTTTAACATTCCTTGAAGATTCGAGTGCCCCAATATTCAAGGAGATGGTTTCGCCCACCTTCCTTCTTAACTCCTCTTTTTTTTTTTCTCTTTATTGCCTACATCACTCGATGAACACAAATTCTCTAGAGAAGTCAGACCCTTAGGAACCTTGTTGTCTTATATGGATATAATTTACTTGGGTTTAAGAGGTTCATCTTGAATGAAAGCACAAATGATCTCATCGCCAGGGAGAGCTTGCCAAGATTCTACATTGTCCGAGATATGTGGATGATATAGATATTGAAAAGAACAATCAGGTCTGTGAGGCAAAGGTTGTTGATTAGGAGAAGCTGCAAAGACAGCTAACCGATCAACCATTGAATTCATCTCCTTCTTAACATGAGTGATGTTGAAAGATAATAGGTTCGAGATAAGCACCCAAACAGTTTGGGTGTATCGTTTCATCAGCTTGTTGCTAGGAGAGTATATCCTATGTACCAGGTTCACAAAAATCTCAGAATCTCCAAAAATTGAAAGATGACCACAACCAAGATTATAGGAGTTTTCAATGCCTAATAATAAAGCTTTGAATTCAGTGACATTGTATGTACAAGCAAACCCCAACCTATGAGACAAATTATGAATTTTCCCTACAGGTGAAACCAAGATAATGTCATCCCTATTACCTTCATTAGAGTGTGAACCATCGAAGTGCATGTTCCACATATCATCATCTAAATCGATTTGTTCCAAAGGAATATTATCCTCCTCAGCAAATATGGAGTACACTCATAAGTCCTCTTCGATATAGTTTACATTAGGTTGTGGAACACTCTCTATGTAGGGTGAAATTCTTCCCTCTCTAAGGACTATAATGTTCTTACCATTTCGAGGAATGAATAAATGTGTTTCATCGAGTGAGAGGTATCCACCTGTTAAGGATTTCCAATCTCTTCCCAAGATAATTGAGTAATTTCTTATAGTCATATTGATTACTTCAATACTAAGGGTTGTCCTTATTTCAGGATGAGTGCACAAAACTAAGGTCACATCTTTAATCTTGCCTATGGTTGTTTGTTGTATACTATTATAGGAGAGCAGACTTCTGGTGTTTTCATTTGTATAATACAAGCCTAGCTCTTCCATAATAATCTTCAACATCACACTTGGGCCCGAACTGCCATCAATGAGGCAACAATTGGTGATCTTATCCATAATTTTTATAGAAATATAAAAAGGGCAATTTTTTAAAGGGTATCTAAAGTTATGTACACCTGATTTATTTACAAATGAATCCTCTTCATTTACCTCTTCAGAAATATTGGATGCAACAAAAGTTTTCCCTTCCATGAATTGTTTCATATGCATCTGTTGTTCAGGGACGATAACCATGTCCAGAAGGGTTGCATCTGCTTTGATGTTGGCCAACTAATTCAAGATAGGGGAGAGGGGAAGTTGTTCCTTGATTGTCAGGAACCTTATGAACCTTAATAGTAGCAGTGGGTGAGGATGAGCTCGTGCTAGAAGAATTGCGGGGAGGATCAAATTTTCCCTTGGGAGCATAGGCTTTGTTTCTAGTATTGGTGATCATGACATCTTCTGGCTTTGTGAAATCTAGGAAAACGATGGTAGTTTCTATTCTTTTACTAAAGTTCTTATCTCTAGCACTCTAATTCCTTACTTCACATGTGGCTTCCTCATGGTGTTCTTCACAAAAGTTTCACCAACTTTGAGGCAAGATAGATTTAGGATGAAAGTTATTATCAATTGGACTTCTAAAGGGAGGTACAGAAGAGGATGAATCTCCAGGGGTGAGAGGTGAGACAGTCCCCTTTTGCTCAAATGATATCATATGATTGTTCATATATTGTACTAGTTGTAAGAGGGCACACATGTTTTTCTTTCTAATTGATTATCCCTGGGGAAGACATGTTCTTTCAAGCTATTCTTCGTACTTTGAACAAGTATGCAGAGAGAAACCGATATTATCAATAGATTTTTCCTCAATCCTATGACAGTAGGGGGAAGGTAATGCATTGTAGCAATGCATGAAAGAGGCTTGGTTCTAAGGTTGAATGAATTCAGGGATCTGATTCTATAGCTTAGTGAAACACAAGTTGAAAGATTTGATGGTCTCACCATCCTTATAGGTGAAATTGTTATATTCCCATAACTTCTCAGCTAGGCTTTTAGATTTCCCATAAGTGGATCTAAACCAATATATTAACTCCTCCCAAGTAGATAGGATCTTAGGAGGAAGGTCAAAAAATTCAGTCACAATGTTTCCTTTCAAGGAATTGTTGAATAAGTGCATGCAAGTATCATTGTCATTGGATCCTATGTTATGACAAGCATTAGAAAATGCCACCAGGTGTTCATTTGTAGTGACAATGTTATTCTTCAAGAACATAGGAATATGCTCCTTGAATTTAGGAAGTGGAGGAGTAGCAGGTGCTAAGTTAAGAGGAGAGGACACATGCCACAATGTGGTTGTGGCGTCTTCTTCAAACTGAAAAATCCCATACTTTTTAATAAATTTGGTGGGATTTGTGGTAGATTGGATAGGTATATGGTGGATATATAAGCTATCAATCACTGATGAAAATGAAGACTGAGAAGAGGAAGCACTTCTAGTGCCACTAGATCCACTACTAGATGCCATCTTGTGGATGATAGATGAGGAAAAGAAATATGAACTAGATGAATCAAAAAACATTCTCCTTAGAGCACTTTGTTGGGTAGATAACATAACATCCCTTCTTCCTATTTTATCAATGGGATTAATTTCAAGTGATAAGCCTCTTATTCTTCTAGAAGAATGAGAGTCTAAGGACATGAAAGAAAGGCCAAAACTGAAGAAACAAGAAGGTTATTGCTGATTTCTAGGTTGTCTATGTCTAGCATCCAATCGTTCTTGAGAACAATATCTCTTTCAATTGTTTCCAATGAATGATTAAGCTCTGCACGGGCATTGGAAGTGTCTAAAATGGTGTTAAACAGATTCAAATCAATGTTGGTCTGATCTTGAAGACCAAGCTCAATATTGGGCTGCCTTGTAACAGGTACAATCACTAAATAAAAAAATCAAAGAACAAATATCAGAAAAATAGATGTATCGATGAAAATCGAGTATAAAAAATTAACCAGAGAGATATTGAAGATCTCCCCAATATGGTCGCCAAAGTAAATGTTGAAGAAAAGATATGAATAATCTTACTCAAGCATTTTCAGATTCTTCTTGGCTAAAGAAAAATAGATGGGAATAACCCTATGCTTATAGCCATGAAAATCAATATCCTAACTCAAAAGTATTGATTACAAGTGCTTAGGCTAAAATTTTTATAAATAAGAGATTGTTGGAAAATTCATTATTTATATGATTTTATGAATATAACAGTTGCTGAAATAAATGTAGAGACAGAAGAAAAGACACCAAGATGATAATGAAGATAGATGAGACATAAAGAAATCCTTTATTTCATTCCAATTCATCAAAGATTCATTCTCTTTACAAATTTTTGTGAAGCAATTTCGGACCAAAGTCAAACTTAGACATCCCCGATGGAACATACAAAAGGACCTCTGATAGAAAAAAAAAAAATGAACTCTAAAAGTTGTATCATCTTTCCACATATTGTTTCCCACTCGACTCTACACAATAGCATTTATCAGTCATGAAAACTAATTCACAAACAGACAAGTCTACACAAACTATCAAAGATAGATCAACACCTATGAAAAACAAGTGTTTGAATGATGTAATTCGGCCCTGAATCTTGTTGTCTACAATAAGACCATGCTATCATAAAAAAGAATTAGGCTTGTGATAAATTAAGGAATGAATTAAAACTGAACTATCTCAACATAAACTCAAAGAGAAAACCTTAGTATGCTTCTCCTTCTATCCTCCTCTTTTTCCTCCCTTTCCTTTTGCCTTTAAGAAAATTAGAATTGGTTGAAGTAGTTGAACTACCTCATTAGTTAAGTTAACTAAAAAATCAACCAAAATTTTAGTTAGGGGGGAGAGTAATAAATCATAATAAGGGTTATAAATAAATAATAGCTAGTAGGTGGGACCCCTTGTGACTCCCTTTATCTCCTAACAATCATAACATAACTAGTTAATTAAGCAAAACACCCCTCCTTGTGACTCCCATCATCACATTCACATTTGACAATTTATCTCATTGATATTTGAAATTATTTCCAAAAAATATATTACTGATATATCCAAAGAAAACATGTTGTCTAGAACTTCTGAAGTCAATTGTCATCAACAATAAATAAAATAAAACTCAAAAACCATATTTTCCACTTTGAGAAGCATTATTTCCTTGATTGTTGTTGTCACCCTTTGATTTTTCTAAATTTACCTTTGGCTGCGCTGAGCCTTTAGGCCTAATCTAGTTGATCACGGGAGAACAATCATCCCTCAAATGCATCTAGGAAGAAACAAATTTATCAGTGACATTGGAGGGTGAGGAAGGGGAAGCAGTGGATTTTCCTTTGTAGGGGGAATGGTGGGCCTCGATTTTCAACCTTTTGCTAGCATGAGAGGAATGAACTAGTGAATGGACATGCGCATCTTGGACAATCTGATTGATATATGGAGGAGAAGCCAAGGACAAATTAGGCCAGCCACAATGTTGGGAGATTTTCGGGTGGACAATATCTTGCCATTCATTGTTTTTTGGAACCTCGGGTTGCAATGAGACATGAGGGGCACAGGAATACCAGGGGCTTATGGAGCTTGGAAGGGAGGCCTTTTAGGCCTAGGTTGGACCACTTCTTCCCCAATGCAATTGAAAACCCCAGACTGAAATAGCTGGCCTAACTCTTGTGAGTCAACATCAAAGTGTATGGAGAATCTTTGCCTTCTTAGGCCTTTGTTCCAATTACCTCTCCCTTGGTTTCCTCTGCCATGGCTACCTCGGTTGAAAAATCTCATTCCTGCATGCATGATTGATTCAAAAATTGTCCCTTTAACAACCATACATGAAAACTCCTTAAAAATATGAAATAGATCTTGGCTAAACAACATATCATACCCATGCAATCCAATCCATACAAATTGTTTAACTGTTGTCGATGAAAAGGGGGTGAACAAAGGTTCTGGGATATACGAGGGGTTTGTGATTAGCGAAAAGTGAAATAATGGTAGGGAAAGAGAGCGAAGAGTGTTCATAAAATTAATTAAGTAATCCATACAACCATTTTATATCAAACGTAAAAGGTCCAACACCAACCAAATAGTCATTGTGATCAAATGACCAATTACTGTGTATAATTCAATCAATTATGTGCATTAACTTGCTCATTGTTCATATTCAAATATTTAACACAATGTCATCAAAACAAGAAAGTATGCATTCCACAACAACCTGTAGAGGAGCTTTGTTCTTCTCATTTATCCAATTAATATTTTAAAACAATCTCCAAATGAATAAACAGACCCTTATTTCCACTATGTTCAGTGTCAACTCATCAACCACTTTCCATCAACAATTAAGTTGTAATAATACCATACTTCCACAACACTTGTTTTTATGTTTGTTAAGATGTATCATATTCATTAAACAAACATAGTGGATAGTCAAACACAACGATCCATATTTTAATTGTAAAGATCCTGATTTTCAATTTAAACACACAGACAACAATTACCATTTCAATTCATACGACGTTGTGGGATACACAGAGCACTTAACAAAACATGATATCATTTCTGTGACTGTCATGTCTAATTACTTGAATCTAAACATCCACAATGTTGTGCTATCAATCCAACACAACAAGACAATTACAACATGCCCGATCTCATCTCACAAATTGATCAAATTAACAAAACCGTATTTTTTTAAAAACCCACAACCCTATATGATGGTGCAATCAATATAATATCCATAACATATATAGTATATGGCCATGCCATGATTACTACTATTGCAATATTCCCTTTCGACAATTTAAAACACACAGTCACAACAATTATTAACTCAACCTATCATGTTGTAGGAATGCCACACATACCCATGCATCACGCATGAAGCATCGTTGTGTATTAATCAATTGTAAACTAATGTTGGTTTAACAATTCAACAATTACAATGTAAGAGAGAATGAATGTGCATTCAATCCAATTCTCCAATCAACCAAATTACCATGCTGAATTTATCAATTCGATTGTCATAATAACCAATGCAGTGACTAAATACCACAGCCAACAACATTGTCAACATAATCAATAGAGACAAGCAAGAAATTGAATACTGTTGAGAATACCCAACAACTCATAACAACCAACAGTATACCCGACAGGCCATCACGATACCCTCTATCAAAACCTGGGCTTGAGAAATCAAGGGTTTTCTCTGTAGACCAACACAGGGAGACTGGAGTTGACTCCCATCATCGGGTGAGAACCTCCAAGACCAACGGTGCACACACAGGGTATACCACCAATGAATTCACTGACAGGGTGTTAGTTCATGAGATAGGAGAGACTATGAATAGAGGAGTAAAGGCTCCATTTTTGCCTTGTAACAACACTTAGAAAATGCAGGGTATAACTCTCGTGGCTCTCCCAATCAACCAATTAACAACACTGAGATAAAATAGAGCCGAGAAAAATCAATATAACCCACTGCGCAACCATCAGTAGCATGAAAAACCCATACCCAAGTGAAACAATGCGCAGTGACACAAGGGGTTTCAAACCTAGTAAACCACATAACAACAATGACTGGGTATGGTGGTATGAAAGCGTGGAGACGGCCAGCCCATATGGACCGAATAAAAACCCTTCAACCAAAAAAAATAAGTATGACATAGGGCCTTCATGGCTTCTAACACTCAGAATGATCAATAACATTGTGACTTCAATCGTTATTGCAATGAAAACCACACCAACAAATCATTCCAAAAAAATATCACAAATTTACATAGTTTCCATACTTAAGGAAAGCACAGACCCATACATTCTGAGCCAATATCTATTTCATAACCAGAGTAGATTCATGGATGGAAAAAAGGCATACCTTTAACCAAAATCACCTTAAAACATGAGTTGGTCAAGCGGTTCTTCCTCTACTTGAAAGTTAGAGCCTAACCATAGAAAAACACAGTTGAACAATAGCCCGATTAGGGTGGCACCCAGTGGAAGGAGTAGGAGTGACGTGCAGTAAATGCACATCGCCTCCACCCCTACTCATTCAATTCCTTAGTACGCACCAGCCCACTAATCCATTAATTCATTCAATTGAACCATGCATCAAAACCAACATCCACTAATTGCCAAGAGTGCCACCCACATCACATATTACCATTTCCAACTATACAATAATTCATATCAATTATGTTTCCAAATAACTCAATAAATCGCATAGCTATAAACTTTTGAGCTAAGATTAACAACAATTATGCATGTAGTGTAGAATAAGGTCATAGTATGGTTCCTTCCTTTTTCACTTTGTTACATTGATTTTATCTCTTTTCAACTGCTCTTGTATATTATTACTAACATGTCTCTTGTGCAGGTGTCACGATAACGAATCCAATAACAGATAACAATGATAACAATGGATAACATAGAAAATTGTAACATAAAATTGGAGCCTAGAGAAGCAGAAAAAACACATAACATACCTTATCCATCATTCAATTGTCGTAATTAGAACCAACACATAGTAGGCCTTATCCATCATCAATAAAACCAAGATTTCATCAACCATGTAAGCAGTGTTGAACAACGACATAACCATGAAATAAAAACCATATTTGATCTCCAATCTATAAGGTGGTCCCACCTACTTGTATTATTTATCTTTTTATCTTATAATAATAGGCTTTAGCAATACTTTGCAGGTAAAAACCTCATTGCAATTTTAATCATCCTCTCTCTCTC
>JZKD02S1629602.1:65900-78713 GCA_000966675.3 Picea glauca
CGCTTAACTGTGGAGTTTTTCCCACAATCAAGCCCACTTAGCTTGCTACCCCATTTGCAAAACCTTAGCAAGTATTGTGCCTTATGAACTACCCAGTTAGAGCTCCCTTAACTCTACGCAGTTAATCCCAAAATTAACTGCGATTCATTTCATTGGTTTCAATCCCATTTCTTCACCCCTGTGAGCATCACCCGATGCAATGAGTACTAAGTGGACTATTCAAATAATGAGAATTATTGGTCAGTTGCGACTAATACTCATGAATATGGGTCATAGATTAATGACTTACACTACGCAGTTAATCCCAAAATTAATATCTAAGTTAGATCCATTTCGGATTTCGGCCCTTTGAAAGACAAGAAGGGAAATACATGTATCGCGATTTCCGGAATCACGAAAGCCGACGAGCACCTCTTCGATAAGTCATGTGGTCATAGCTGTCGATCATATGGGTATAGATAAGGGATGGTAGGGTCTGTATCAGGTCTCGTAGGGATTCGGGGAATTCTGTTCATCAAAGAAAAGATGAAAAAAGGCGAAAAACTTTGATCGTAGTGGGTGTGTTACATCTTTCCTTTCCTTGCCTTATATTTCCATGTCTTTCCTTTTCTTACCTCCATGTCTTTCCTTTTCTTACCTTGTGTTTTATTTCCTTGATTGTCTTTCCTTGTCTTGTCTTGCCTTTACTTGCCTTTTCTTTCCTTTATTTCCTTTCCTTTCCTTTCTTTGTCTTGCCATTCCCTTCATTTCCTTGCCTTTCTTTTCTAGTCTTGCCTTGCCTTTCCTTTCCTTTCCTTGCCTTGCCTTAACTTTCTTTCCTAACCTTTACTTGACTAAATGAAGTCAACGTGGTAAGAATCCAAAAAGGTGAGTGCATGAGAATGTAAGGAAATAAAGGTTGCTATGCATGTCACAAATCATCCTTAGCTTGTGTCAGTCTAATTTTATTAAAGATATTTATAACATCTAATTTGTCAATCCGGGCTAGTAAGCTTAGAGGTACAATTTTTCAAAGCGTGTTAATCGTAGAAGTTGAAATTTAAATCTAAAACTTAGAGACTAAAAATAGAAATATAAAACTAATTTATCTCTTTGTGACTTCAAAATTACATAGTTCTCCTTAGGTAGAAAGGAGGTCTACAAAGTGAAATATGTTTCCTTCCAAAACCTTTGCAATAGTACTCTATTTGAACTAAAAAATATTATGAATTTTAAAAATATGATAAACTAAGCACAAAAGAAAATATTTTCCAATAAACCTATCATTTACACTCATTCTGATCACTCTACTCAATGGTAGAAACTTTGGTCATAAGGTGAAATTATCTCATAGTTAATTTTGAGAATCCTTACAAGATTACTCTGAAGCCCTTCAAGTGTTCAATGAAAAATTTAGTCTAAAAACCTATGAATGAAAGAGAAATTGCAAATTCATCTATCATTTAAAATCTTTCAAAGTTACAATAAATTCAATGGTGGGAATCCAGATCACAAAGTGAAATTAAACCATATTATTTTATGGGATCTTTGTGAAAATACTAGGCAATTATGGTAACTTTTCATATTATAAATGAGCTTTTATTGAATCAAAGGAAAAGACTAATTCCTAATTGTTCTGGCTAAACAAATAGTTTGTGTCATCAATTGTCAATAATCTGGCTGCAAGGGAAACTTCATCATTACAGTTAGCAACTTATTAGCAACAATACATTTTTGGGAAAGTAAAGTTTATGAACCAAATACAAATGAATAAGAAGGAACATCAATCATAATATCATCTAAAATAAAAGGATAATATATAAAATAAAGAAGATTGCAATATTTTCCACATAAGAAAAACGCAATGATCCGGATTATTTTTGGCACGAAATGAGAGTGGAGATATAATAAATAAATGCACAGAGATATCACGTATATCCAATAATATAACAGAAATATATCAAAGATGCAACCATAAACACAGAGATACAGTAATACACGATTTCTATCAATGAAATAAATGTACAGAGACTGTAAAAATACAGAGTGAAAGACTCGCTAGAATGGTGGTAGCTTATCTCTGAGAAGAGATGTGATGGCTACTCGCATTTGCAAGAAGATGATTATTACAATGAGGCTCTAAGGGCCTTTTTAACATAAGGAAAATCCAAAACCCTAACCCTGGAAGATGAAAAGACAAAAGGTCTGCGGGCCCCGATGGGGGTAGTTGATACGTAAACTTCCGAGGGGCGTAACTTTGGCATACGATCTCCATTTGGGGCGCACAATATCTCGTTGGAAATATATATCCAAGAAATGCAACTTTTGGGTGAGAAACATTGATCTACTATCCATGCTGCTCCTCATTTTCTCAAAAAACATCATTTAGGGCCTCAAAATGGCCCTGGAAGTTAAAAACTACTAAAAATAGCAAATTACTAGAATTGCCAGAAAACTGTTTTGAGCCAGTTGGAAAAGGTGGGTGGCCACTGATGTCCACTTGGATCAATACTCCCTCCTTAGGAAGAAATGGTCTCCATTGCATTGAGTTCCTGGGGGAAGAGGGAAAAGCGTTTACTGAATCTACATCTTGGTGAGCTGCTTGCCTTGCCAAAGACGTCGCGTTGCTCAGTTTGTCGAAGTCTGTCACGAAGTTGTTGAGGTTGAGGTTGTTCAACAAGTCGAACTACATGAGAGGATGTTGTGCAGAAGGAATATTTTCACTTTTCTACAACCTTGTCGACTTGATTCTATTGGATAGAAGGTGCTTGGGGCAAGGCTGTAGTGGTTGCAATGTCCTTCTGTTCTCCTTTTGAATAGATTGTGAAGAAGCTAAATTTTGCAGTATGAGATACTACCTTGTGGAACTTTTTAGGTGGAACAATAGTTGGAATTACCTATGTTATTTTGTAGTGATGATGCTCCAGAGAAACAATGACACTGCGGGGTCGAGACTCATAAACAACATGGTGCTTCCACATATAGGGTTGGCCCAAGAGAACATCACAGACATCCAGTGGGGAAACATTACATAATGCCTCATCCTTGAAGGGTTGGATGTCGTATGACAATCGACATTGTTGGCTGACACAAAGATCTCATCCTTGGCAAAGGCACCCAATGTTGTATGGTTGCGGGTGTGGTGTTGTCGACAATCCCAACTATTTGACGACCTTTGCTGAGATGAGGTTCTTATGGCTTCCACTACAAACAATAAACTGCAGCTAGGTCCCCTTCACCCACATTTGTGAATGAAAAAGGCATTGCCCCTCTTTAGGATCTGTTGGTTCTTATGGTTGAATTTTTGCAATTGCGACAATAGAAGTGGGGTCCGCATCAATGATCTATCCTTTACCATTATTTTCAGAATCAGATTTTGAATCAGGGTTCGGCTCTTTGTCTTTGATCTTAGCCACCAATGACTGTTTTGAGTGACATTCATCAGTGTTGTGCCATGGGATTTTGTGGAACTCGCACCATTTTTCGGTGTCCTTATTTGTCTTCCCGTGACCCTTCTTTTTCTGTGTCTTGGACTAGTTTTCAAGAGACTGTTTGTTAGGGTTGTCTTTGTCATACTTTGGTTGTTGCGAATTTGCAAACCCAAAATCCCATTTGTTCTAGTGCTTAAATTTTTGCTCGATTTTAACAACATATCGATAAGCAGCACTAAGTGATGAGATGTCCAGAAAATCCATTTCAGTTTGGATGTATCTGTGTAGATCCCCACGGTATTTCAAAACCAAATGTTGTTCGGAGTCTTTGATACCCAGCTTGGTGCACAAGGTATGGAAGGTATTGGTGAACTCTGAAACTTCTTGGCCCCTCTCTTGCCATGGTGTGGTCCATCTCATGTACTAGTCCTCATAGTTGCCAAGAGGGTAATATTGTTCGTTTACCGCATCCACAAAAAAATCCCAAGTGAGATCGGCCCCATATATTCCAGACTCCTCTGTGGAAATTTTCTCCCAATAAGTTTCCCACCAATGTTTTACATGAGGGAGATCTTTAAGGAGTGCAAAGGTGATCTTTTCTTTTTTGAAAAAATTGTGAACAGAGAAATAACCTTCTAGCAGAGTTAACCATTTTTCTAGGGCTTCTGCATCTATCTGTCCTTCAAATACAGGAATATCAAAATTAACTTGTACCTTGAAATGTGAAGTGCCTCCAAATTGGTCACTTGATGAATACACGCATGTTACTATCAACAAGTGTTGAAGGATGTGGGAAAAAATATCCATCATTCCGTCCCTTTGTCGCGTGAGAGCTTGCTCAAGCAACATATTGATAGGATCATCTACTCCGTCATTTTTATTTTCTTCCGCCATTGAGGATTTCTTGGGTGTGCGAGAGAGACTGTCTTCAAGAGAGATAAGTTTGAGACCCAACTTTCTATACTCGGACCTCGTCGAGGACATGCACTGAAAAAAACAATCAAGAGCAGCTTTCTCTAATACCACTGATCTGGATTATTTTCGGCACGAAATGAGAGCGGAGATATAATAAAGAAATGCACAGAGATATCGCGTATATCCAATAATATAATAGAAATATATCAGAGATGAAATCATAAACACAAAGATGCAGTAATACACGATTTCTATTAATGAAATAAATGCACAGAGACTATAAAAATACAGAGTGAAAGACTCGCTAGAATGGTGGCATCTTATCTCTGAGAAGAGATGTGATGGCTACTCACATTCAAAAGAATATGATTATTACAATGAGGCTCTAAGGGCCTTTTTAATATAAGGAAAATCCAAAACCTTAACCCTAGAATATGAACAGACAAAAGGTTTGTGGCCCTCGATGGGGGTAGTTGGTACGTCAACTTCCCAGGGGCGTAACTTTGGCATACGATCTTTGTTTGAGGCACACAATAGCTCGTTGGAAAGATCTATCCAAGAAATACAAATTTTTGGTGAGAAATAATGATCTATGATCCATGTTTCTCCCTTTTTTCTCAAAAAAACATTGTTTAGGGCCTCAAAATGGCCCCGGAAGTTAAAAACTGCTAAAAATAGTAAATTACCAAAATTGCCAGAAAATGGTTTTGAGGCAGTTGGAAAAGGTGGGTGGCCACTAATATCCACTTATATCATGTAAGAAATTGATATCGTGTACACATATGAACAACTTATACATATACTAATGAAAGGGGGGGCTCCCAACTCAACATATGCACAGTAGAAAAATGCTCAAATGATCAAACTCAAAAACTTTCTATTAATTGTTTCAGAAAACGAATTCCAAAAGTAGTTTTTTTACATACCCCCCCATTTTCTTCATATATATATATATATATATATATATATATATATATATATATATCCCCCTTTTATAATCCTAAAATTTTTCTTAGAGATTCTAACTATCTCCTAAATATGCTGGCTTGAATTCTGGGTGAGCGGTTCCCTCCAAAAAATCGAGAAAAGTGTGCTTTTGCATAATTTGTGTTGATTTTTTAGAACATAGTGCTCCTTTGACCTTCACTGACCGACGGGTTTTTAACCTTTTATGGGTTCCTAAAAGCACAATATTTATAGCATGAAGATAAGGAATAATTTCCAAGTGACCATTTCACCCATATCATCCTTCAAGTATGCTAAGCTTGGAGAAATCAGATTGGAGAAATAAGTTTTTCTGGTAAAATAATTTAGAAAATTCAAAAATTAGTATTATTTTGAATATTAAATAGAAAATAATATTAAATTAAATAAATACCTCTATCAATTTTATTTTATTGGAATATGATATGGAAAGGTGATGTGAAAATGTTGTGAATGGTGGAAAAATGGAAAAGGATAAGCATAAAATATGTTTTTTTAACTAATAAAACAAGCACCCAACAACTTGTTGATTTTTATAGTGGAAAACTACCTTGGAAGGATATAGGTGTCATGCTTAATCATTTTTCATGAATGTGAGGTTACGTTAATTCAATAAAAGAATTGAGTTTATTATATGGTAGGATAACATAATCACAATAGAAATAAGAGGGTTGAAACCTCACATTACTCTATCCAAAATGAAGCATGGTTCAGTATAATGGAAATCACAACATGCTCTAAGGGTTTCTTAATACAAAAACGACACATAAAATATAAGTGCAAAATAAAGCCTCACATCAAATGAAAATATACCTCAAAATCTCCATTAATCTTTCCAAAATGTTGTACAATGTAGCCCAAGAGGAGGCCTCCTAAATTCCCAAATTATCCACCCTTTACAATGGAGAGAGAGAGATCTTCTTTATATAGTGAGTCTCTTCTCTTATACAATAAAGTATTATTATGTGTTAACTAACTCCATGACAAGTCAAATAAATATTTTAATAAAGGATTAGTTATATCTCTCTTCAAATCATGGTTGACCATATTACAACATGTAGACATTAGCCTCTCCAAAGAAATTCACCCTCATCCAAAAATAGTAGTAGTATGCACCAAATAATGCTCATGAAGGGGACACACCACCAAAAATAGTCATCAAGCCAATTCAAATGCCAAGTGTCCACATGGAATGTTCTCTCCAAGAATGTGCATGCATGCAACCAATCCACATGTGTGAATTCCAAGGTATCCAACTCCATGGATGAATGTGAAATATGCCAAGTGGAGTATGTGATCAACACCCCAAAATAGAAATTATATAATCTCTCCATAAGTGTCTTTTTCCTTGCTTGCCTAGGATTTCATAGCCTAGCCTTGAATTTCCTTTGCTTGCCTATATTTTCCTTCCCTTTGATTGCCTTACCTTGCCTTATATTTCCTTTCCTTTCCTTGTCTTTCCTTACCTTTCCTTTTATTTCCAAGCCTTTCCTTTCCTTTCCTTTGATTGCCTTTCATGCCTTGTCTTTCCATGCCTAGCCTTGCCTTGCCATTTCTTTTCTTTCCTTTCCATGTGTTTCCTTGCCTTTGATTTCCTTGCATTTCCTTGCCTTCCCATGTCTTGCCTTACCTAGCCTTGTCTTTCCATTCCTTTCATTTCCTTGACTTGCCTTTATTTCCTAGCATTGTCTTGCTTTCCTAGCCTTGTCTTTCCTTTCCTTGTCATATGTTTCATTTTCATGTGTTTCCTTGAATTTTATTTCCTTTCCTTGTCTTACCTTTCCTTTCCTTTCCTTGTCTTTCCTTTCCTTTCCTTGTCTTTCCATGACTTTCGTTGACTTGAGTTTCCTTGCCTTTCCTTCCTTTGACTTGACATTGAACAAATATGTAAAAGGAATAATTTAACAAATATTTAAGATTTATAAATGATTGAAATTTTGGCTTCATTTTATGGTTGTTATGGTATTCTTGTATTTTTTGGTTCAGTTTTGTTATTAGATAGCTATGTCTATCCTTGCCTTGACTTTCCTTTCCTTGTCTTGGCTTAGCTTGCCTTGTCTTTCCTTCCATTTCCTTACCTTCCTTTCCTAGCCTTGCATTGCCTTGCCTTGTCTTGATTTGACTTTTCTTTCTATGTATATCCTTGTATTTCATTTTCTTGCCTTTCCTTGCCTTACCTTTCCTTGCATTTCATTTTATTGCCTTGCCTTGCCTTGACTTTACTTTCCTTTTCTTGCCTTGATTTCCTAGCCTTTCCTTGCCTTTCCCAACCTTTCCTTTCCCTACCTTGTCTTGTCTTGGATTTCCTTGCCTTTCCTTGCCTTTCTTTTCCTTTTCTTACCATGTGTCTCCTTACCTTGCCTTTCCTGCCTAGCCTTACCTTGCCTTTTCTTTCCTTGCTTGCCTAGCATTTCCTTTCCTTGATTTCATAGCCTTTCCTTGCCTTGATTTCCTAGACTTTACTTTCCTTTTCTTGCCTTTCATTTTCTTACTTTTCCTTGTGTAACAAATCAAAATGTCACACTTAAGTATCCCACCCTATGTCTCGCAAGTGTTGTATGCACCTTGGTAAGTGTTGAATGTGTCCTCAAGTGGCGTATGCACCTTACTAAGTGTCACATGCACTTTAATATTTGTTTATATGTGTTTTAACCCCTTGAAACAATCAAAGAACATTTTCCATGATCACCAAGTCCTATTGGAGGAAGAAACCCATCATTTCAAGGCCAGAAACACACTTTTTACTTGGAAAATTGACCATTGTTTGGGAATTTTTGAAGAGTAGCACCCTCTAGTCAGGCTGAGGAAGTGCTACCCCATAGGGTAGAACCCCCCTTACCTTATTTACGGAGTACTGATCTAGGATCAACGCTATGTCTCTAACTATAACCTGTCCACAAGGGAATATTTATGTAACACCTTTCCTTACCTTGTCTTTCCTTACCCCGTCTTACTTGCCTTACCTTTTATTTTTTGCCTTTAGATGCATTAACTTACAATGCCTTTCATTTTCTTTCTTTCCTTGTCTTATTTTCATTTCCTTGACTTGGATTTCCTTGCCTTGCCTTTCCTTTCCTTGTCTTGGATAGCCTTTCCATGCCATGTTTTGTCTTACCATGTCTAGTCTTCCCTAGTCTTTCCTTACCTTGATTTCTTAGTCATGCCTTAATTTTGTTTTCATTTCCTTGCCTTGTAGTTTCTTTCCTTTCCATGTCCTTCCATGCCTTGGCTTGTCATTCCTTGGCTTTCCTTTCCTTTCCTTTCCTTACAAGGTGTTAAATTCTCAAACATATGTAATAAGCACGAAGAAAAACCCTAATTTTGGAGATCCTCCAACAAACACTTTTCCAAGAAACATAATGATAGAAAAGCCCCCCCCCCTAGATGAAATCAAGTTCCCAAAATCCAATGCAACCAACATTTCTTCCATGCGAAGCCTTGTTAGAGTTTTATCATGAGTTGCAACTCGCCTCCTCAATCCATTCAGGGACATCTTGGTAATTTGGTCTAGGGGCATAAAATCCAAATGAGGTTCCATAATGGAGTTTTGTAATCTCCTTCACGTCTATTTTTCCAAGACCCACATAACCACGCTACCGATAATCATCTAAAACATTGTTCTTCAAAATCGACCTCTTATTCACAAATTACATTATTCCTCACTGAGAAAAACCCTGGTTTCAGAGATCCTCCAACAACAAAAAATTCCAAACAATAGAATGATAGTAGAGGGGTCCCCCTAGTTGAAACCGAGATACCAAAATACAATGCAACTGACAGTTTTTTCATCTAAGGCCCAATTAAATTTTTATCACGAGTTGCAACTCACCTCCTCAAGCCATTCAGGGACATGTTGGCAATTTGGTATGGGGGCATAAATACCAAACCTAGTTTCATAATGGAGTTTGGTAAGATCCTGTAGGTATATTTGGCCAAGTCTCACATGAACATGCTATCCTCAATCTCTCAGCATAGTGTTCTTGAAAATCAACCACTTGTTCAGAAATTACATTGTGCATCCCCAAGCAAAATCCTAGTTTCAGAGAACCTCCAACAAACACTTTTTATGGTATTGAAATGACGATGGAGGGATCCCCCTAGATGAAACTAGGTGCCTCAAATCCAATGCATCCAACAGTTTGTCCATTCGAGGCCCGGTTAGAGTTTTATCGTGGGTTGCAACTTGCCTCCTCAAGCAATTTAGAGACCTGTTGGCGCTTTTTTCTGGGGGCATAAAATCCAAACAGAGCACCATAAAAAAAAAATGTGAGCCCCCAAATGTATGCTTTTCCTAGGCCCATGCAACCACACTGCCCACAAATCACCTTAAATAGTGTTCTTGAAAATCAACCTCTTGTTCAGAAATTACACTATGCCTCACTCAACAAAACCATGGTTCGTGAGATCCTCCAAAAACACTTTTTCAGGAAAAAAAATGATAGAAGAGGGGTCCCCCTAGCTGAAAATAAGTGCCTCAAATCCAATGCAACCAACGGTTCATCCATATGAGGCCCATTTAGAGTTTTACCGTGAGATGAAACTGGCCTCCTCAAGCCATTCATGGACATGTTGGCAATTTGGTATGGGAGCATAAAATCCAAACCGAGTGGCCTAACATAGTTTCTTAACATCCCACACACCTTTTAGTCCAAGGCCATTGTGACCACGCTACCCAAAATCACCCAACATAGTGTTCTTCAAAATCGATCACTTGTTCAGAAAATGAACTGTGCCACTAAGAAAAACCCTAGTTTTGGTGATATTCCAACAAATTATTTTATGGGAAACAAAATGAAAGAAGAGGAGTCCCCCTAGCTAAAACTGGGCGCCTCAAATCAATGAAACTAATGCCTTGTGTAACTTAGGCCCTCTTAGATTTTTATCACGATTTTCAACTCATCTTCTCAAGCCATTTAGGGACATGTTGTCAATTTGGTTATGGGGCATAAAATCCAAACCAAGAAGCAAGGCAAAGCAATGCATGGCAAGCAAATGCAAGGCATGGAAAGGAAAGAAAAGGAATGGAAAGGAAAGGAAAGTCATATCAAGGAAAGGAATGGCAAGGAAAGGCATGCAAAGCAAGGCATGGCATGGAAAGTAAAGGCAAGGCTAGGAAAGGTAATGCAAGGAAAGACATGGAATGGCATGGAAAGTAAATGCATGGCAAGGCAAGGTCTAGGTCTAGTTCTAGGTCTAGGTTTAGGTATGGCAAGGAAATACAAGGAAATGAAGGGCATGGAAAGGGAAGGAAAGGCATGGAAAGGTAAGGCATGGAATGGAAATTCAATGCAAGGAAAGGAAATGTTAGACATGGCATGACCTAGACCTAGACTTAGACCTAGAACATGACCTTGACCTAAACCTAGACATAGACCTAGACCTAAACCATGACATAGACCTAGAACTAGACCTAAACCATGACCTATACCTAGACCTACACCATGACCATGAGTTATACCGTGACCTATACCATGACATAGACCATGAACTAAACCATGACCATGTCAAGACAAGTCATGTCAAGGAAATGCAAGGAAAGGAAAGGCATGACAATATAGTGCATGGTAAGACAATGCAACACAAGGAAAGGAAAGATAAGGAAATACAATGCAAGACATTGTAAGGAAAGTAAATGCATGGCAAGTAAAGGCAAGGCAAGGAAAGACATGGAAAGGCAAGGCACAACAATGAAAATAATGGCATGGTAAGTTAAGGAAAAGAAAGGAAAGGCAAGGATAGACATGACAAGGAAAGGAAAGGTCTAGGTCTAGGTCTAGACATGGAAAGTCAAGGAAATGCAAGGCACGTCAAGGAAAGGAAATGCATGGCATGGAAATTAAAGGAAAGGAAAGGTAAGGCAAGGTAAGGCATGGAAAGGAAAGGAAAGGCAAGGAAATGAAAGGAATGGCAAGGAAAGTCAAGAAATTTCAAGGAAAATAATGGCAAGGAAAATAATGGCAAGGAAAATCAAGGCAAGGAAAAGTAAGGAAAGGCAAGGCTACACAGGGAAATGCAAGGCAAGGCAAGGAAAGGAAAGGAATGGTAAGGAAATGCAGGGCATGGAAAGGAAATGCATGACATGTCAAGTCAAGGAAAGGAAAGGAAAGGTAAGGAAAAGCAAGGCTAGACATGGAAAGACAAGGCATGGCATGGTAAGGCATAGCATGGAAAGGCAAGACATGGCAAGGATAAGAAAGGCTAGACATGTCAAGGAAAGGCAAGGAAACTCAAGGCATGGCAAGGCATGGCAAGGCAAGGCATGGCATGGAAATTAAATGCAAGGAAAAGAATGGCATGGAAAGCCAAGGCATGGCATGGCATGGCATGACATGGAATGGGAATGCATGGCATGGAATGGAATGGCATGGAAAGGCATGGGATGTCATAGTAGGGAAAGGAAAGGAAAGACAAAGAATACAACAAAAGGCAATGCAAGGAAATACAAGACAAGCACTAGTACATATGACCAAATTTGCGATGGTTTTTCGTTGATATTGCCACAATTATCCGTCGCAATTTCCACGAAAGCCAAGATTTTTTTTCGTCGGAATAATTTCGTTGCTATATCCATGATCCAGGTGTGCATGGAAACATCGAAAAAATTAGCTCTCCACATGTCACCACCTTCAATATCGGTTATTCCTATGCATCATCGCAATTACGACGAACTATCGTCGCAATAACAATGAAGAAATGTGGCAATTACGAAGAAACTTCGTCACAATTGGGATGAAAAGTTATGCCAAGCCAATAACTTACGATGCAATTGTTGAATGTGTGATGAAAGTCCGTTGCAAATTGCAACAAAAATTCATGGTAATATCAAGGAGTGAAATATCTCCAAACCAAAATTACGGCGCACATGTTGTATATGCGACGAATATTCGTGGCAAATTGCGACAAAGTTTCATCGCTATAGAGACAGTTGTGGTAAAATAGTAAAATTTTTCCGACGAACTTGCGTCAATATTGCGACGATGACTTTAGGTTTAAAAAAAAAATTACATGAAATATGGTATACCATATTGTATGCCATATTACAATGTAATATGGTAATTCCATATTACATTGTAATATGGAATTACTATTACATTGTAATATTCTAATATTCTAATATATTGTAATATATATATCCCCTACAAATAATCAAGGCACTAATCAACCAAATATTGTAAGCATGTGTTATTATGAAGTTGGATTAGAAGTAAGGATACCAATATGACAATATACACAAAGAATAATTTGGAATATTACTTTCAAAAATACACATGGATTGCATGAGTGAGTCATTATGCAATTTTTATTACACAATACTATGACAATACTTATAAGATTTATGGATGATATCTTAAGACCATTTCTCGAACTTGTTTATTGTAGCCTCCTTATATGATATTTTGACTTTTATCAAGATTTGGGAAGATCATTTGAAACATTTGGAGATGATATTTTTAACCCTTCAACACAATTAATTGCAAGCCAACATGAAGAAATATGAGCTTGG
>JZKD02S1629602.1:81169-91827 GCA_000966675.3 Picea glauca
TATGGTTGTGTGAATATTTTAACAATGCAGAGAGTTAAGAAGATAAAGAGGGATTTCTACTTGTTCAGACACCCTTGAGGGAGAACATGGCTTGGAATGGCCTAAAGGCTAGGCTTGTGTTGTACAAACCCAACATTTTTTTTTGTCAAGACTCTCTTGGGTTGTGATTCACTTGGTCCAATTTTTATAAAAGAGGTAACAAAGTGTTGAAGTGACTATACCAATATGTTCTTACTAAGCATGCATTTTTCTTCTCTGATTATAATAAGAGAAGATCCATGCAAGTTCAAGGATTGCTTACTATGTTAGATCATCAACATATCATTTTTCCATCTCTTGGGAGATGCAAAATTCAAAGTTGTGAAGATAAGTTTAATGCTTTATGTATCTCATGTTAAGTAGGAAATGTGTTTTGGAGTCTTCAAATGCATTTGGAACCTAATTTTGCAGGCTAGAGGCCTCAAACTATGGGAAGTTTGATGGGAGGATGATATTAGTTAGGTCACTATTTTTTTGTGGGGCTATTGTGGAAAACTTGTCATTGCTAGAAGAATGAAGCAAAAGGTTGTGAAAGAAGAATTGGAATCACTATCTTGATTGCTAGAGCTTATCCCTTTTAATGAATATAGCTAGGCCATAGTGCTTAATATGAGATCTTTTTGAAGGTAAAATAAACTTGCAAATCTTGGGGTGCACTAATTCAAGCTAGATTGCATTGGCTCAATTCATGGGATACATTTACCAAAGCCTTATTTTAATTAAGGTTGATGAAACTTTTTTTGTCAAGGTTGTAGTTTGCTTGTCAATTAACCATGCTAGATATAAATAAATTTGCCTCTTTTGGTCAATTAGACATGGAAACCCCTAGGCACCTGCACTTTATGTGATGTTAACATAAGAACTCAGTTATTTTCTACATAGTAGAATGGCATGTGACATTATTAAATCAATCCATTTACTTGATAGAAAGGGGGGCCAACGAGTCAATGTGCACTTTTGTAATGATCATTACCTCGTCTGAATAGAAGAGGAGGTGTCCTTAATACATTGGATTCTCTTCAAATCTTTTATGAAGATTTAGGGTCAAAATTGTCGATGGCCAAAACAATATGTATGGATGAGTCAAAGAAAAAACCTCAAGTGGTTCATGCACCAACAATGGACTTGGATTCAATCTAAGAAATTTTTCAAATTCATAGGAATCCCTCTTTCTTTTCATGCATTTCCAAAGGAGCAACAAGAGGTTTTTTTTCAAAGATTTGCCAAGAAAATTGACAAGTGGATTCTTGAGCATGTCTCTCTCTACCAAGTCCCTGATATGCACTAAAGTGTTGGGTGTCACTCATGTATATTATTCCTCACGTTGGGTTACCTCTATCAAATCCTACAAACAGTTGGAGAAGTGATTTATGAACTTTTAAATGGGCCAATTCAAAAAGGAGAAAAATGATTCCACATAATTCAATAGAATCTATTTTGTGTACCCAAATGTTGGATATGAATGGATAGGTCCAGGGTTTATGCACCAAATGAATCATCAGGTTGGTGAAAGGTCATGAATATTGGAAAAGTCTCTTGAGAAACTACATCACTAGTTTTGGCACCCCTTTAGGAAAAAGGATTCGGAACAACCTTAATATGCAAACTCTCCTAACTATGTGCATTGTAGTGATCATCAAGGGAATTTTGTAGCCAAAGCCATACAAAAAACATGGGAAGTAGTGAAGCATAAGTTGGTTTGGAAAAGTGATTCCCTAAGGGTTGGCTTATCCTTTTAGTGCAAGAATGATAGGTGGCATGCATCAATGGGGTATTTTCAAGGCATGAATACTATCGAATACCCCATTGATGCATAAATACCCCTTTTCAAGGCAATATTTAGTGCAAGAATGAGAGGTGGCATGCATCAATGGGGTATTTTATGTAAGCGTAGGAGGCGACATGCATCAACCTAAGTTCAATGCAAGCATAGAGGTGAAAAATACCAATGGTACCAGTGGAGGAGAGAGGATCAAAGGAAGATATGATGTCGCCATTGGGAGGGGATCATGGAACGCTAGGAGAGGAAGAAGACAAGGAGAGAACTAGGTAATATTGGGTGCTACCAGGTAAGAAGTGGCTAGATTTGATAATGTGATGCAGAAGCATCGCAAGCATCGTAAGCAACAAGCAAGCGCAAAGACAGAAGACAGCTGGAAAGCACCAGTGCACATTTTTTGAAATGTTTTGAAACATTAATGTAATAGTTAAGAGGAAGCACACTTAGAGATTGTAAACAGATCTTGAGCAGTTGCTCTCATCTGTAGTAGGTGAAGGCATTTATGCATAATTAATGTGAGTAGGTAGATTCAAAATGAAAATTAGACAGTTTAGAGTGTAGGAGGGAAAACTAACTATAAACACCCTCATCTTGTATCATTTGTAACATTTTTTTTTAGCAACATTATCAATTGAGAATAGAGCATAGAAGAGAAGAAGCAGAGAGTTGTGTAGAAGAGCCCATGTACAGAAGTTATGAGATTAATATATGAAGTTTTGATTCAAACTCATGGTGTTCTAATTCTTTCTGTGTATACATGTTGAATATTATGCTCATGGATGTTTTACTCTTTATGTTGTACATTTGGTTTTATGCTATATATGTATGATTTCATGTTGGGTATTTGAAGTCTGAAAGAGTAAAGAAATGAGTTTCAATTGTTTCTCCTCCTGAGTCAAAGTTCTTGCAAGGAGTGCAGTGAAACGTCCACAAGGAGTGCGTTGATGGGTTCAGAGTTCATCTCTGAAAAGCTCAGGAGGGATACCATTGTTCTCATTTCCCACGAAAGTGCAAGTCAGGAACAGAAGTCGTGCAAGGTATGCACAAGCTGGTTGAAAGTTCAGAACTTGTCAACCAAGAGAAGAGTTGAAGGACTACTGTCGCAAGGGGAGTGCATAGGGTCAAAGAAATCAAATATTTAGAAGTATCTGAAGGGTTGCCGCAAGGAGTGCATGCAGGAGTCTTTTTCTTTTGAAAACTCAAAATTGTGAAAGAATCTCAGGAGAGTTAGTACTTGTAAATTGTTCAAAGGAAGGTAGAAATTAAACCTGTTTGAAGGGAGACGGAGTGAATTTGTTTCGCAGAGATCAAGTTCTAGCGGAAGAACATTTGTTCGTTTTGTAGAAATTCTCAAGAGAAGGATCGGGTGGTCGAAATTCTCTGTGGAGAATTTGCGAAGTCTCGAGAGCCGTTAGATCTTGCAGAGGAGCAAGGGGAGATATGGCGATTGTTTTCTGAAGTATAATATTAGGAGAGTAGGACCGTAGATCCAAGCCAACGAGGGTTGTTGGATTACTCATGAACTTTCATTTCAGAGTTCAGAGGTTTGAGGGGATACAAGAATTCACGTCCAAGATAGAGGACAACAGAGTGGACAGGTGGCATACTCATCAACAAGCGAAGTCAAATTCGTTGACCATTTCGGGAGTTCGTGGGCTAGAAAACTGAAATCTTAGCATCAGGATTCATGGAATCGCGAAGTCCAAAATCTCGAAAAAGGTGGAAAGTTATGTTGTGGGGCCAGCCCTGGGAAACGTGTCGAAATTCAGCATTTCAGCATTTCAGGGAATAGGAGGTCGGGATATTTGTTCCAGGATTCCTGAAATCGTGAAACGTAATATAAGTGTGGAGGATAATGAGGCCTACATTTCAGTGAATCGACAATTCGGGTTTCAGAAGTTGAAGTGTCGAGACACTCGGTAACAGGAGTTGTGAAGTCGTGATATCCAAAGTTCTGAAATAGTGAAGGACATGATCACACAGTGGATCGGAGAATTTGAATTGGTTCTTAGCATTTGTGCACGTGGGCTCAATTCATAAGGACCTGTGGTGGCACCATCGTAGGTGTGTTTGATTTCCCAAGAAGGAATCAAAGAGTCAGTTAGATTCAAAGGGAAGAAAAAGAGCGATCCTGCGTGGACCTTAACCCGAGGGTTTGGGGGTCTGCACCATCTGGTATCAGAGCCTACGAAAATTTTCTTTTCTTTCTGTAGCAAGGAAGGGAGGGAAATTCTCATCCATGCCACCCAAAATAAGAAACAGACAAACACCCAATCCACTGGAGGAAAGGGAAATGCCAAGAAGAAGGGGCAGACAATTACTTGATCCACCAGGGGCAAGAGAGATGCATGAACTATGTTCTAGGATGGATTCCATGGAGACAACACAGAGATGCACAGTCGGTGCTGGGGATCTCAGTGATTCCTAAAGTGAAAATGTGGGCGAACATGAAGAAGAAGAAGTTGCAGCAGAGGATGCAGCAAATGAATGCCTACTCAGGGTTGTTGCAAGGATGGGTGCCAAGGAAAAAATGGACATTCCAGTATATGAAGGAAACCTAGATGTTGAAGATATTCTATATTGGATTAGAGCTCTGGACATGTGTTTTGACTATGAAGATGTCAAGGAAGACAAAAAGGTTAAACATGCTGTCACAAGACTTAAAGTACATGCAACATTGTGGTGGGATGAACTACAAGCTGACAGACACTGCAAAGGCAAGAAGAAGATCAAGAGGTGGGATAGAATGATTGTGAAGATGAAAGAAAAATTCATACCCAAGGATTACCAAATTACTCTATTTTGAAGAATGCAGAATTTGAGACAGAAGCTGATGTCAGTAAAGGAGTACACTGAAGAATTATACAGACTGAACATCAAAGCAGGTCATCGTGAAAGTGATGATGAAAAGGTTGCCAGGTATATGAATGGTCTAAGATATGACATCCAAGATGAGATGAGCATGATGACCATCTGAATGGTGGAATATGCTTATCAGATGGATCTGAAAGCTGAAGAGAAGCTGAGCCGAAAACAAGGTCAAAGAGGACGAGGCAGAAGTCAGCCCAAAGGCAAAACAGTTGTCCAAGATAGGAATAAGAATCCTAAGGAAGATTGGAAGAAACCTCAACCTCAAAATAAGAGAGGTGGAAGCTCACAGAGAGGGCGGTATGCCGAACAGAGAGTACAGTGTATTGATAACAACACTTTTCCTCGCACTAGAGGAAGAGGAAGAGGCAGAGGTGGAGTAATAAAATGCTTCACATGCGGAAATAATGGACACAAATCTTATGAATGTCTAGATAAGAAGAAAGAAGGAGGTTAAACTCACATTGCTGAAGCACAAAGGTGGAATGTTGAAGCAGAGGATGCTGAAGGTGGAAGATCACTGGTGATGAGGAAGGTTCTCTTAACGCCAGAAAAGGAGGTGGAGAATCCAGTGCAAAGGAACAGTCTTTTTCGGACTGCTTGCAATACCAAAGACATGGTATGCAAGGTCATCGTGGACAGTGGTAGCACAGACAATCTCATTTCTACGGAGATGGTAGAAAAGCTGGAGCTGGAGACTGTTGAACATCCAAGTCCATACAGAGTTTCATGGCTACAAAAAGGACATCAGGTAAATGTCACTAAAAAATATTTAGTTGAATTTAAAATAGGAGGATATAACGATAAGATATTGTGTGATGTCATTCCCATGGATGTTTGTCATCTATTGTTGGGTAGACCATGGAAATATGATAGGAATGTGATTCATGATGGGAGAAAGAACACATACACCCTAGAGAAGAATGGGAGAACTCACATGTTGTTGCCAATTAAGGACAAAGAGGTGAAACCTGAAGTAAGGAACATTATACTTCTCATGAGTGGGAAGGAACTTCTTAAAGAGGTTAAGAAGAAGGAAGATCCACAATTCATCATGGTTAGAAATCCTAGAATTTTTTTAACCAATACGAGGGTGGATTATTTACCAGAGGAAATCCAAAAGTTACTGGAGGAATTTGTTGATATAGTAGTGGACGAACTGCCTCATTCGTTGCCACCGATCAGAAGTGTAATTCATCACATTGATATTATACCTAAAGCCAGTTTACCAAACAAAGCAAGGTACAGATTAATGCTGCAGGAGAATGAAGAGGTCAAAAGACAAGTCTAGGATTTAATGGATAAAGGGTTGGTTAGAGAAAGCTTGAGTCCATGTGTTGTTTCAATAGTGCTCAGCCCAAAGAAATATGGAGGCTGGAGGATGTGTACAGACTCGAGAGCAATTAACAAGATTACCATCAGGTATAGATTTCCATTGCCAAGGGTGGATGATTTGATGGATTTCTTGAGTGGAGCAAATTTTTTTTCGAAGATTGATTTGAAAAGTGGTTATCATCAAATTTGTATGAGAGAAGGTGATGAATGGAAGATAGCCTTCAATACTAACGAAGGGTTGTATGAATGGCTTGTTATTCTGTTTTTCTTAACAAACGCGCCAAGTACCTTCATGAGATTGATGAATGAAGTCATGAAGGATTTCATCGGAAAATTTTTCATTGTGTATCTTGATGACATACTGATTTTCAGTAAAACAGAGGTAGAGCATCTGAAACATTTGGCTACAGTGATGCAGAGGCTACAACAAGAGAAACTGCTGATAAATATGAAGAAATCCTCATTCACGAAGACGGAGCTCATTTATTTGGGTTTTTTTATTTCTACAGATAAGTTGAAGATGGATCCAGATAAAGTGGAAGTGATTAAGAATTGGCCATCACCAAAGAGTATCTTTGAAGTTTGAAGTTTTCATGGATTGGCTAGTTTCTATCAGAAATTCATCAGGAATTTCAGTTGAATTAGCACACCAATGATGGACACAGTGAAGAAAAGACATAAATCTTTTCACTGGACAGAAGAAGCAGAGAAAAGCTTCAATTTGTTAAAGAGCAAGATTACTTAACAGTCAATTCTGGTGTTGCCAGATTTCAGTAAGACGTTTCAGGTCAGGTGTGACGCTAGTGGTTTTGCAATTGGAGTGGTTTTGAGTCAAGATGACAAGACAATCGCATACTTCAGTGAGAAATTGAATGAGGCGAAGGTTAAGTACTCTACGTATGATAAAGAATTTTATGCGGTCATACAAACACTGAAGAAGTGGAGGCACTATTTGGTTCCTAAAGAGTTAATTTTGTATAGTGATAATCATGCCTTACAATTTGTAACTTAGCAGGATAAATTGAACCAGAAGCATGAAAAATGGGTTGAATACATGTAGAATTTTAATTTTGTAATTAAACATATTTCAGGAACTGCTAACAAAGTTGTTGATGCTTTGAGCATAAAATATTTGCTTATGCAGGCGTTCAGAGTCAAAACACTGGGTTTTGATAATATCAAGGACATGTACAGAGATGATCCAGATTTCAAAGAGGCGTATGAAGCATCTGAGAATCCAATTCTCAGGGATAGAAGTCTATGGGATGAATATATGATCTAGGATGGATTATTATTCAGAGGTAATCAATTATGTGTTCCAAAATGCTCCATGAGGGAGAATCTACTGAGAGAGAAACACAGTGGAGGATTGGCCGGACATTTTGGTCATGATAAGACGTTCTCGAAATTGAATGGATCGTATTTTTGGCCAGGAATGAGAGAAGATGTCAAAAGATTTGTGGACATATGCAGAATTTGTCATCACACAAAAGGAAGGAAACAGAACACAGGGTTATATCAACCGTTACCCATACCAGAGAGGCTGTGGGATGTAGTAAGCATGGATTTTGAGTTGGGATTGCCAAGAAAACAAAGAGGGTTTGATTCAATCTTTTTGGTAGTGGACAAATTTTTGAAAATGGCACACTTTATACCATGTCAGAAAACGAGTGACACAAATCACATTGCGAACCTTTTTTTCAAAGAAGTTGTCAGACTTCATGGCTTACCAAGGTGTATAGTTTTAGATTGAGACACCAAGTTCGTCGGACATTTCTGGAGGACTTTATGGAAGAATCTGGGGAAAATTTTGTCTTTTATCTCATCTTATCATCCTT
The DNA here is from genome assembly GCA_000966675.3 of Picea glauca. Classification (NCBI taxonomy): domain Eukaryota; kingdom Viridiplantae; phylum Streptophyta; class Pinopsida; order Pinales; family Pinaceae; genus Picea; species Picea glauca. The sequence continues at coordinate 89,030 of JZKD02S1629602.1, forward strand.
AGACGGATGGACAAACAGAAGTTGTGAACGAAAGCTTGGGAGATTTATTAAGGAGCCTAGTGACTGAACATCACAGTCAGTGGGATCACATTCTTCCATAGGAGGAATTTGCTTATAATGATTCAATCAATAGAAGCGCGGGGCAGAGTCCATTTTAAATTGTTTATGGAATGCAACCCAGGGGAGTTTCTGAACTGAAAGATTCAGAACAGGATGAAACTAGAAGTGCTAGTGTAGAATATTTTGCAGAGACAATGAAGGAACCTCACAGCCAAGTGAAGAGGCGATTGCAGAATTCAAGCCAGGAGTATAAGCGCAGAACAGATCAACACATGCAACAACTTCAGTTTGAAGTTAGTTATTTGATTCTTGCACACTTGATAAAGGAAAGGTTCCCAAGGGGAACGTATAACAAATTAAAGATGAAGAAGATTGGACCATGTAAGATCATAAAGAAATTTGGGGGAAATGCATATGATATTGAATTACCCAATGGGATCGACATTTCACCTATATTCAACATCTCATATTTGTACCCTTACAAAGCTGAAGAAGCAGGAGCAGATAGTGAACAGACAGAGGTTCAGTGGGCTAAACAAATTCCTGTAGCTGAAAATCCATAGATGGAGAGAATACTTGACAAGCAAGAGGACTAGGAGAAAAGAGCATTTTGAATACTTGGTCAAATGGAAGGGACATCCAGTTGAAGATGCCAGCTGGGAGAATGAAGAAGAAATTTAAAAGCACAGACAGACTGTGCAAGAGCTCATGAACAGGAGTCCATGAAAGTTTTCAAGAGAGGGAGTATGATGCATGAGCATCGCAAGCATCGTAAGTAGCAAGCAAGCACAAAGATGGAAGACAACTAGAAAGCATTAGCGCACATTTTTTGAAATGTTTTGAAACATTAATGTAATAGTTAAGAGGAAGCACACATAGAGATTGTAAATAGATCTTGAGCAATTGCTCTCATCTGTAGTAGGTGAAGGCATTTATGCATAATTAATGTGAGTAGGTATTTAAAACGTAGATTAGACAGTTTAGAGCGTTGGAGGGAAAACCGACTATAGACACCCTCATCTTGTATCATTTGTAACATTTTTTTTTAGCAACATTATCAATTGAGAATAGAGCATAGAGGAGAAGAAGCAGAGAGTTGTGTAGAAGATCCCATGTACAGAAGTTTTGAGATCAATATATGAAGTTTTGATTCAAACTCATGGTATTCTAATGCTTTCTGTGTATACATGCTGAATATTATGCTCATGGATGTTTTACTCTTTATGCTGTACATTTTCTTTTATGCTATATATGTATGATTTCATGTTGGGTATTTGAAGTCTGAAAGAGTAAAGAAATGAGTTTCAATTGTTTCTCTTCCTGAGTCAAATTTCCTGCAAGGAGTGTAGTGGAAAGTCCGCAAGGAGTGCATTGACGGGTTGAGAGTTCATCTCTGGAAAGCTCAAGAGGGATATCGTTGTTCTCATTTCCCACGGAAGTGCAAGTCAGGCACAGAAGCCATGCAAGGTATGCGCGGGCTGGTTGAAAGTTTAGAACTTGTCAACCGAGAGAATATTTGAAGGACTACTATCACAAGGGGAGTGCACAGGGTCGAAAAAATCAAATACTTAGAAGTATCTGAAGGGTTTCCGCAAGGAGTGCATGTAGTAGTCTTTTTTTTTTGAAGACTCAAAATTGTGAAAGAAGCTCAGGAGAGTTATTGCTTGTAAATTGTTCAAAGGAAGGTAGAAATTAAACCTGTTTGAAGGGAGACAGAGTGAATTTGTTTCGCAGAGGTCAACTTCTGGAAAAAGAACATTTGTTTGTTTCATATAAATTCTCAAGAGAAGGATCGGGTGGTCGAAATTCTCTGTGGAGAATTTGCGAAGTCCCGAGAGTCGTTAGATATTGTAGAGGAGCCAGGGGAGATATGGCGATTGTTTTCCGAAATATAAGCTCAGGAGAGATAAGGTTGTAGATCCAAGCCAACGAGGGTTGTTTCATTACTCATGAACTTTCATTTCGAAGTTCAGAGGTTTGAGGGGACAGAAGAATTCGCATCCAAGATAGAGGATAGCAAAGTGGACAGGTGGTGTACTTGTCAACAAGCAAAGTCAAATTTGTTGACCATTTTGGATTTCATGGGTTAGAAAACTAAAAGCTTAGCATCAGGATTCACAGAATCGTGAAGTCTGAAATCCTGAAAAGGCAGAAAGTTTCATTGTGGGGACAGCCCTGGGAAACGTGTCAAAATTTGGCATTTTGGCATTTCGGGGAATAGGAGGTCGGGATATTTGTTCCAGAATTCCAAAAATTGTGAAACACGGTATAAGTGTGGAGGATAATGAGGCCTACATTTCAGTGAATCGACAATTCGGGTTTCGGAAGTTGAAGAGTTGAGACACTCGGTAACAGGAGTCGTGAAGTCGCGATATCCGAAGTTTCGAAATAGTGAGGGACGTGATCACATAGTGGATCAGAGAATTTGAATTGGTGCTTAGCATTTGTGCACACGGGTTCAATTCATAAGGACCTGTGGTGACACGATCGTAGGTGTGTTTGATTTCCTGAGAAGGAATCAAAGAGTCAGTTATATTCAAAGGGCAGAATAAGAGTGATCCTACGCGGACCTTAACCTGAGGGTTTGGGGGTCTGCACCATAATGGGAAGTCTAAGATAGTCTAAAAAAACTCCCAATAGGAACAATGGACATCTTATAAAGCATTTCATTGTTGTTCATATTATATGTTCAAGAGTAAATTATAGTAATCAAGGTGAGATACATAGCATTCAACAAT
>JZKD02S1629602.1:106682-125077 GCA_000966675.3 Picea glauca
TACCTAATTTGAAATTATAAAGAACATGTATCATATACTATATTATACAATATAAAAACATATAAGATCATATAAAATATATAACACATACCTTTTCTTTTCAACGTGAATTAAATATCAGACATCTTCTTCTTCATCCAGTTCAACATCTGTATCAGGATCTGGTTCAGAATCGATATTGGTGAAAGGCTCATTCCTATCAACATCATCATCAACAATAAGTCAATGTAAACAATATTGATCATCAATATATCATCCAATATACTAATTTACAAATTAGAAAACAATAGCAATATAGGAATAAATTGAACCTTTTAAGTATTTGTGAACATGCAAGCATAAATAATTAACAAATTAAATACCTTAGTATCTGTGTGACACTTGTGTTTGATAAACCATTCAAAACCTTCAGGTTCACCAACAACATGATAGCAGATAAGTGATTTATTGTTGAGCCTTCATAAAGACGTTGACGTGACTTCTCGAGTAGAGGATCAACATCATGACTATCATCCTGGTTGTCCTCATCCATTGGAGCAAACGTGTCTTGGATCAATCTATGTATCTCATCTTCCTGATTTGAATCATTAACATTATCTCCATCCATATCATCATTAATAACTTGATCAACAGCTTCAATATTATGATCTTGAAGTTCATCTCCATGTAAAGTAGTATTTATGCTAGTACTTGACAAATAACTCTCTATAGGTCGACACTTTGGGGGCATCATCTATATATTTAAAAACAACATAGAAAAGTTAGTGTGTATAGAAAATATAAAAATCCCGATAAAAAAATATTACTAAAATTCATGACATACTGATTATTACAAAGAATACATTAAATATTGAATCCTCTTACCAAGGGACTATATTCATAACCCCCTTCGGCGTGCCCCTTATCCCTACAATGTTTTTGGGCTGTTGTTATTAAAAGTCTTATATTTTTCAAGCCTCTGCAATCATAGCAAGGGAAATAACATTTTCCATCACCCCTCACCTCTAATGCTGCTCTTAACCAAGAAAGCTTCCTGTCATTTTCGTTCATTGTGGCAAATCCTTGTCCTAACAAGTAATTGTCTTACCTACACCACACCAAACATTAACTTGTCAATTTTTTATATTTTGGCCACTCCTTTCGATTATGATATGTTTATTTACAGTGACCTACATCTTTATAATAAGGTCAACATCTTTATAATAAGGTGATCATATGTGTAGAGGATCAACATCATGACGACATAGATATCATCTTTATAATAAGGTTATATGTGTACAAATGTTTTCTTTATATAATAACGACATATACACCTAACATAAGTTTAGGGTTAGTGTTTATGTATCTTATTTGTCCCTGCTAAAGCATGGAATATAGCAATCAATTACTATCATTTCACTGATTAGGGTTGAGTTTCAAGAGCAATTCCATATTTTTATCAATGAAAAGAGAGAGAGATTATAGCTACAATTGAAGGGAAAAGGGTATGTGGATTCCATAAACCTAGAATATTATGGAATCTACATACCCTTTTCCATAGAATATACTAACTATATCCAAAAACCAAAGACATGAAATATGGTACTACACATATTATATAAATATATTATCAAGGAAAAAATAAGCTAAATGCAATTTGGACATTTGAAAAAAAAATTACAAGTTAAATGAGTAAATCAATAAAAAATAACATACTAACCTTGCAAGTTCAAAATCAGAGATATGTAGATCGGGAATTGGATTTGTTCAACCGGTGGGTGACGGAAAAAATAAACAGCTCAAACAAAAGCTAAGAACAGTGTCGCAATTATAGCAATTGTGTCGCAAAGTCTCTTAAAGTCACATATATATAGATAAAATAGTCAACTAGCCGTTAACATTGACCAATGAGATAGGCAAAATTTTCGTCTCTATTTCCAAGAAAGTTGGTTGCTATAGCGACGAAAATCCCAACTAGGTTAAATTAAGATTTTTTTCAATATTGCGACGAGCTTTCGTGGCAATAGCGATGAAAATCCCACCCTATTTAAAAAATATATGAAACTAGTGGAAGGGTGGAAAATATTCGTGGAATAATCCACCCATATGTAGTAGTGAAGGCATGGCATGGAAATTCAAGGCAAGGAAAGGATAGACATGGAAATGAAAGACAAGGAAACAAAATATCTAGGTATGGTGAAGAAAGGTAGATCAATGCAAGATATGACAAGGAAAGGAAAGTAATGGAATTGCGAGAAAAGGAATGGCATGGCATGGAAAGGCATGACAATTCAAGGAAAGACAAGGCAAGGTGGTGCAAGGCAAATCAATGCAATGCAAGGCAATGCAAGGCTTGGCATGTCATGGCAAGGCAAGGAAATACATGGTATTGTAAGGCAAGGCATGGCATGGAAATTCAAGGAGAGGCAGGGAAATGCAAGGCAAGGTCGGGCTAGAATTGGAAAGGTCATGCAAACCCCCCTTCTCTCCTCAGGGATGCACAACCTCTCAGTCAAGGATCTTTAACTTCCTGAGCTGGATTATCTCCTTGACATCTTACTGTCCCCAAATTGAATTAACTCGGGCCCTTTTATCCCCTTAGGTGTAGGTTATATAGAACTTGCAGGCCCTGCTTCTTAGCTCTTTTTTCAAATGTCAAATTTGATGGGTGGTAGATCCTCCCACTAGCTCCTTTCCACATGTGACCTCAGACTATGACTCAAGGATTAACAGTTTCCTTAGCATTTTGTAACTTCAGGTTTCGACGTTCTTAGCAATAGTTGTACCCTTTCCATATGAACCCTGAATTGTGAACTTGCCTGGGCAGATCTACTGTCCTCGTCTTTCCCATAGCCGACGGCTGTGATCTGTTTGGACTCCAACCTTTGGGATTTTTGTACATATTAACACTTCTCTTATCTGAATTATTCCATACCCATAATCTTAGATGAAGCACCACATGCCTCTCTTGATCAATGACTGAGATTCGCCCGTTACTCTGCTTTGGGCAACCGCTCTTTCCCCTCATCTCTTCTTCGAATTTCACGAACTCGTGACACATGTCCTTCCATATAGATGGTCATGATCTAGCCCTCTATCTCGATCTTTAGGAGTCTGTGGGTACTCCTCCTTTGCCTTTCCTCTAAAGGAATCTTCCTTTGAATATTTTGGATATTTTCCATGTATCCTCTCTAGATTCGACGGTCCATATCTCCTTGCTCTTCGCGACTTCACAAAAAATGATCTTTTCTCCGCGTAAAAATTCTAGATCTCTTCCATCTTAACTCTCCAATTTGTTGCCATGTATCCCTGCTTCAATAAATGACTTGGATTTACTTTTACCTTCATGAATTCACAAGAATGGAAATCTGCTTGGCATAAATCCTCCAAAGTTGTTCTTCCCAAACTCGCTTATCCACTGCCACATCTCCGCCTTCCATCCAATGGTTTTGATCTCTTCGCAGTTTCGAACTCCAACGTTTTTCACCCTTCTACACTCCAAACCTTTTGGTTCACGGATTTACAAAATAACTCGTGGCTAACCACCATGTGACTTCCCCCAGATCAGAAAGTCTCGAATGATTCTACTTCTTCTGGGCAGATCTTGATCGTCACTTTGAAAAACCTTAAAGGGATTCTCCCTTTTAAATATTTCTCCCACTAAATTTTCAAAACTTGTCTTCCTCCGAACCTTTAACTCTTTAGAGGGTTTTCTTCGAGACTTAGTCAGATTTTGGATCTTTGCATGCCTTGCAATAGACCTTCAGAGACACTTCTGGAAGCAACCTCTCAAGCTACTCCTCTTGAACTTCTAGGTCAAAAAATTTGTCAATGCACTCCTTGCAGATGATATCTGTATACAATTTCCACGTTATCTCTCCTAATCTTTGAGTTGAATCAGACTCTCTCAATGCACTCCTTGCGGACAATATGCACTCCTTGTGTAAACTCATGGAAGAGAAACAATTGAAACTTATATAATGTTTCACAAATTCATACATTTAATAGGGTAAATCATGCATTCATCAGTGTAATTCACGCATGCATGAAAACACAAAATAACAAAGAATAGAATGTAAACAGAAAGCCTACCATTCACTCAGATAGACAAGTAATAGCGACACACGCATTTTTGGATAAATATTTCTCTGTTATATTCATTCAAATCTACATGAACTATAACAACATTCAACAACTTCTAACTAAATTTTAACAACAACAATACTCAACTAATTCGTAGCTACCATCATGTTCAACAGCCTAATCTCTAGCAGTTGCATTTGGGAAATCAACACCTCTACTTATACCAGAGGGATCCTAGGGTTCCCTTCGAATATCTATCTCCTCGAAGTAAAAACTAACTACCACTTAATCACCGTTACATTAAAGTCTAAGAGTGAAACTCCCAAATCTCACACAATCGTTTCAGCTTCCAAGCGTTTTGATCTTATTTAATCATTTGTTCAAAAATATTTATAGGAAAATCCAGATTTTAGAATCTCGACAATAATTCAAAAGGTGAGCTAGGGCATTGAGTTGTCTCTCCATGTTTTTGGAGCTGACGATGCTTCTGCATCATACTCCCTTAGACAAAAATTCATGGACTCTTGTACATGAGTTCATGCACTAACTTCCAATGCTTATGGATATTAGCTTCATTTACCCAACTAGAATCTTCTATAGGGTGTCCTTTCCACTTTACCAAATACTCTAAATGATTTTTTCTCCTGGTCTTATTACTAATCCTCTAATCAATGATCTTCTCCATCTGTGTATTTTTTGCTACAGGCATCTGCTTCTCCCACTAAATCTCTTTCTGATATTCTAATTCTTTTGTGTCATCTTCCCTATAAGGATATAGGTCTGAAATGTTAAATATAGGTGATATACCCACATCCTCTGGTAGCACTATCTCATAAGAATTGGCACCAAATTTCTTTAGGATCGTACATGGTATTATCTTCTTCAACTTCAGTTTGTTATATGTTCCTCTTGGGAACCTTTCCTTCCTGAGGTGTGCTAAAAATTGATCTCCTACTTTAAATTGAAGTTCTCTCCTATGTTGATCAACTTTGTGTTTATACTCTCTGTTATTGTTTTGCAAATGCTCCTTGATCTGATTATGAAGCTTCTGCATTTCTGCAACGAAGTCTTCTACTCCAGTTATTCTAAATTGACTATAATCCAGATCTCTCAATTCTACTACTCCTCTTGGTTTCATTTTGTACACTATCTGGAATGGACTCTCTCCTGTACTTCTATTCATTGAGTCAATGTATGCAAACTCTACTTGTGACAGGATTTGATCCCACTGGCTATGATGTTCAGTGATCAAACTCCTCAGCAAATCTCCTAAACTCTGATTTACCACCTCTGCCTGTCCATTCATTTGAGGGTGATATGATGAACTAAAAGAAATTTTTGTCCCCAGCTTCTTGCATAATGTCCTCTAGAAATGACCAACAAATTTAGTGTCCCTATGTGAGACAATACTCCTGGGCAACCCATGAAGTCTCACAACTTATTTGAAAAAAAAATTTGAAATGTGTGTTGCATCACTAGTCTTCTAGCATGGGATAAAGTTTTCCATCTTTGAGAATCCATCAACTACAACAAATATGGAATCACTTCCCCTTTGGTTTCTTGGAAAACCCAACACAAAATCCATGCTTATTGCATCCCATGGCCTATCTAGAATAGGCAATGGCTCATACAATCCATTGTTTTGTTTCTTTCCTTTTTCATAGTGGAAAATATTACATTTGTTTACAAACTTCTTCACCTCTCCTCTCATACCTGGACAATAGTATGAACTATTCAACTGTGCAAATGTCTTTTCATGGCTGAAATGTCCTTCTAGACCTCCACTATGTTTTTCCTTCAACATGTTTTCTCTCATTGAACACTTTGGTATGCACAATTGGCAACCTTTAAACAACAATCCATCTTGAATCATATACTATGTGCACTGAATTCTGTCTCTAATCACATGGTTCGCACATGCTTCATATGCTTCTTTAAAATTTGGATCATCACAATACATCTCCTTAAGGTGTTCAAACCTTAAGGTCTTCACTTGGAATTCCTGCAGAATCTTACATCTCCTTCTCAATGCATCAACAACTTTGTTAGCATTACAAGAGATATGTTTAATGACAAAAGTGAAATTTTGCATAAACTCTATCCGCTTAGCATGTCTTTTATTTAACTTCTCTTGTCTAGTTATGAATTGTAAAGCCTGATTATCGCTATACAAAACAAATTCTTTTGGAACAAGGTAGTGCCTCCATTTCTTCAAGGCTTGAATTATTGCATAAAATTACTTATCATATGTGGAGTAATTCTTCTTAGTGTCATTCAACTTCTCGGTGAAATATGCAACAAACCTATTATCTTGGCTCAAGACTACTCCAATTTCAACTCCACTAGCATCACACCTTACTTGAAATGTCTTCCTGAAATTTGGCAAGACCAGAATTGGTTGTTCTATTATATTCTCCTTCAATATTGTGAAACTTTTCTCAACTTCTTATGTCCACTTAAAATACTTGTGCCTCTTCTTCACTGTATCCAATATTGGTGCACAAATTCCACTAAAATTTCTAATGAACTTCCTATAAAAAGATGTTAATCCATGGAAGCTTCTCACCTCAAATATGCTTCTTGGTGATGTCCATTCCTTGATTTCTCTCACCTTTTCTAGATCCATCTTCAATTCATTTGAAGAGATCACAAAACCCAAATAAATGAGTTATGTCTTCATAAAAGAGGACTTCTTCAGATTTATCAATAGCTTCTCCTACTACAGTTTTCTCATCACTAATGTCAGATGTCTCAAATGCTCTTCTTCAGTTTTACTGAAGACCAATATATCATCCAGATATACAATCACAAATTTACCAATGAAATCTTTCAATACCTCATTCATCAATCTCATAAAAGTACTTGGGGCATTTGTTAATCCAAATGGCATAACAATCCACTCATACAACCCTTCATTTTTCTTGAAGGATGTTTTCCACTCATCATATTCTCTCATACTTATCTGGTGATATCCACTTTTCAAATCTATCTTTGAAAACAAAATTGCTCCACTTAAACAATACATTAAGTCATCCATCCTTGGCAATGGAAATTTGTACCTGATGGTGATCTTGTTTATGGCTCTTGAGTCTATGCACATTATCCATCATCCATCCTTCTTCGGACTCAAAACAATTGGTACTACGCATGGACTCAAGATTTCTCTAACCAAACCCTTGTCTAATAAATCCTAGACTTGTCTCTTTACCTCCTCATTCTCTTGAGGTGTCAATCTATATGCTTCTTTGTTCGGAAAACTTGCTCCTTGTATTAGATCAATGTGATGGATGATACTTTTGATGGGTGGAAATGAATTAGGTAACTCGTCCACTACTATGTCAGCAAAATTATCCAACAACTCTTGAACTTCCTCAGGTAGATCATCCATAGAAGTACTTGTAAGGACAACTCTGGGTTTCCTCACCACAACAAATTGCATCTCTTGTTCCTTCTTAACTTCATTCAGGACTTCCTTCCCACTCATGAGAATTATACTTTTTCTCGCTTCCTCCTTTGCTTTATTTTCCTCAATTGGAAAAAACATGTGTGTTCTACCATTTTTCTCCAAAGTATAAGTATTTTTTCTCCCATAATGAATAAAATTTCTATCAAACTACCATGGTATCCCCAACAAAACATGACATACATCCATGGGAATCACATCACATAGAATCTCATCTCTATATCCTCCTATTTTAAATTCAACGAGGCATTGTTTAGTGACCATTACCTGGTGTCCTTTCTGCAACAATGAGACTTTATATGGATTCGGATGTGCAGTTATCTCCAGCTCCAATTTCTCCACCATCTCTGTGGATACTAAGTTATCAATGCTCCCACTGTCAATTATCACTTTGCATACCATATACTTAGTCTTGCAAGAAGTCCTAAACAAATTTTTCCTCTACACTGGATTTTCAATCTCTGGCTCTGGTTTCAATAGAACCTTCTTCAACATCAAGGATCTTCCATCTTCCGCACCTTCTACTTCAACATTCAACTTCTATGCTTTTGAAATGTGAGCTTCACCTCCTTATTTATTTTTCTCAGGACATTCCCAAGACACGTGTCATGTCTTTCAATAGGCATAACACCTTACCTCTCCTCCTCTACCTCTTCCTCTTCCTCTAGGAAAATAATTTCTTTCACCACTCTGTCTCCCTCGAGAACTTTCTCCTCTTTCTGAGTGACTATGTGGTTTTTCAGTCTCACCCTTGGGCTTCTGTGCCTTGTCCTGGAAAATTCCTTTAATTTTGTTTGGACTTCTTCCTCTACTTCGTTAGCTCTATTTCCTATCCAAATTCTCTTCTGCCTTCAGTACAATCTGATAATCATCCTCCATTGTCCTAACTGTCGTCATGTTGATTTCATACTGGATCTCATACCTCAAGCCATTTATATACTTGGAAACTTTTTCATCATCTTTCTCTTTCTGTCCAGTCCTAATGTTTAACCTGTAAAACTCCTCTATGTACTCTTTCACTGTCATTCCTTTCTGTCTCAAGTTCTACAATTTCCTGAAAAAATTTATTTGATAATCCTCGGGTATGAACTTAGCCTTTAGCTTGGCTACAATTATGTCCCAACTATTAATCTGTTTCTTTCCTTTTCTTTATCTGTCAGCCTACAATTCATTCCACCATAGTGTTGCATGTCCTTTTAATCTGGTGACAACATGTCTCACCTTATTCTCCTTATTAATGTCTTCATAGTCGAAATACTTATCCACTGCTCGTATCCAATCAAACAATTCTTCAACATACAGATTTCCTTCATACATTGAGATGTATATCTTCACTCTAGCTCCCAATTTGAAAACCACTCTCAGTAAGAGTTCCTCGGTAGCATCTTCCCCTGTAGCTTCTTCAACCCCTATTTCTTCACTTTCTGCATCACTAACGTCTCCATCAGCAGGTGCTCTCGTTTGATTTGTCTCCATTGCATCCAACTTTGCACGAAGTTATCTTATTTATCTTTCTACATTTCAATTTGCTACATCTGTCTTTGCGCGTCTTCTAGGCGGAATTGTGTTGACCTTTTCTCCACTCACACAGAGTACAATTTGAGCTCTTTAGGCTCTGATACCACTTGATGAAAACCCCCCTTCTCTCCTTGGGGTTGCACAACCTCACAGTCAAGTATATTTAACTACCTAAGCTAGATTATCTCGTTGAGACCTTGCTAGCTCCAAATTGAATTAAGGCAGACCCTTTTATCCCCTTAGGGACAGGTTATATGGAACTCACAGGCCCTGCTTCTTTGTGCATTTTTCAAATCTCAAAGTTTATGGGCACTAGCTCCTCCCACTAGCCCCTTTCCACATGTGACCTCAGACTATGACCTAGGGCTGAACTTCCTGAGAACTTCGTAACTTTGGGTTTCAACTTTCTTAGCAACAGTTGTACCTTTTTCATCTGAACCCCGAATCATGAACTTGCCTGGGCAAATCTATGATCCTCGTCTGTCCCATAGCCAACGGTTGTGATCCATTCAAACTCTGGTCTTTGAGAGTTTCACACATCTTAACACTCCTCTTCTCCAAAGTATTTTGTACCCAGAATATTAGATCAAGCGCCACGTGCCTCTCTTGATCGACGGTTGATATTCACCCCTTACTCCACTTCAGGGGACCTCTCTTTCCCCTCAGCTCTTATTTTAATTTCAAGAACTAGTGACATGTGTCCTTCTAGATCGACGGTCACAATCTACTTTCCTAGCTTGGCCTTTAGAAGTCTTTGGGTACTCCTCCTTTGCCTTTCCTCCGAAGGACTCTTCCTTTGAAGCTTGTGGATATCTTCCATGTATCCTCTCCAGATTTGACAGTCCATATCTCCTCACTCTTCATGACTTCGCAAAAAACCATCTTTACTCCGTGCAAATTTTTTGGATTTCTTCACTGCAAACTCTCCAATCTGTTGCCACGTATCCTCACTTCAACCAACGGCTTAGATTTACTTATCCCTTCGCGAATTTGTGAGAATGGCTATCCACTTGGCGCAAATCCTCTGAACTTGTTCTTCTCGAACTCGCTTATCCACTTCCACATCTCCGCCTTCCATCCAATGGTTGGGATCTCTTCATAATTTCAGACTTTGGCGTTTTTCACCCTTCTACACTCCAAACTTTCTGGTTCACGAATTTCTGAAAGAAATCATGGCTAACCACCATGTGACTTCTCCCAGATCAAATGGTATTGAATGATTATGCTTCTCCTGGGTGGATCTTGATCGTCACTTTGAAAAACCTTAAAGGGTTTCTCCCCTTCAAATATTTCTCCCGCTAAATTTTCGAAACTTGTCTTCCTCCAAACCTTTAACTCTTTAGAGGGTTTTCTTCGACACTTATTCGGATTTTGGATCTGTGCATGCCTTGCAACAAACCTTCACACACACACTTCTACAAGCAACCATTCTATTTACTCCTCCTAAACTTCTGGGTCAAAAATCTGTCGACACACTCCTTGCGGACGATATGCACACTTTGCATACAATTTCCACGTTATCTCTCTTGAGCTCTAATTCGAATCAGACTTTCTCAACACACTCCTTGCAAACAATACACACTCTTTGCGTAAACTCATGGAAGAGAAACAATTGAAACTTATCTAATGTTTCATAGATTGATACATTCAACATGGTAACTCATGCATTTATCAGTGTAATTCATGCATGCATGAAAATACAAAATAATAGAGAACACAATGTAAACAAAAAGCATACCATTCACTCAGAAAGACAAGTAATAGTGACACATGTATTTTTGGATCAATATTTCTATGTTATATTCATTCAAATCTACATGAACTATAACAACATTCAGCAACTTCTAACTAAATTTTAACAACAACAATACTCAACTAATTCGTAGTTGCCATCATGTTCAGCAGCCTAATCTCCAACAACCTCATTTGGGCATACAACACCTCTTGTTATAGAAAGATTTGCCTCACCATTGCTATCTTGCACAGAGGGCCTTTTTCCATTTCCCTATCCAGACTTATCATCCCTTTTTAATGAATCTAGAGCTAAAATACACATTTTTCCACATATTCGCGCCCTATCAGTTATAAAGCAAGCGTATACACAGGCTACTCCACTACAACTCACATACATCGGGATTTGTGCCAAAAAATACAAAAATGGAGTCGGTTTTCCATGTCACGATAGGAGATATCTAATCCTTGGCCTTCCATATACTGGAAACATTCTGACTTGTCCCTTCAGTTGCATTTTGAAGGCTATAAGAGCACAATTTCGAGCTATGGAAAAGAGGAGAAAGCTTTCAACTTTGAGATAAAAGTTACTCTGGAGAAATTAATTCATAATTGAGTCTGCATCCCTTTGTCCCTCAATTCTGAACACAATGTTCAGCCCCCAAGCTCTTTCTCCATTGTTGAGAGAACATCATTGTCTCTCTCCTTTTAGCTTGCCTTTGGTATAGGATTGAAGTGGTGGAGGCCCAGTTGGAAGGAACTTGGTTCCTTGGTTTCGAATCATGCTGACACGGAAGTCTGTAATGTTGTCACTTCTGCTGATCAATTATTAATAGAAATATTCATTTCCCGTCCTATTGGTATCATGCAAATATATGATTATTATCCATGGGCATGTTTGTAATGTTTATTAATGGATCATGTTATCTGATGTGCTAACCCCTTTATATTATCACTATATACTTTCTTTGCTTGTTTGTTAAGAAGTTATTGTAGGTATAAAGCTTTGGGTCAAAGTGCTCAACAGTGTTTCATCATTGAACATTGGATCAAGGTAGGCCTCTTTCTTATCGTGCACATTGGTTTATATAGCATACAATGGAACTGAGTTGATTTCTGCAGTTATACCTCTCTGTTGTGGTTTACCCTTGGCCATAGAGAGTTTTTCCCTTGTAACACAAATGGCGACTCCACTGGGGAGAGATATTCCTTCTAAGGGTTGAAGTATTTTTTTTTCTTCTTGCATTGCTCTTTTTCCTTTGTGTTTCCTATCGTATCACTGCTTGACAGATTCTGTTCACTCTGAGTCTGAGTTTTCATCCTTTTTTCCCTTACCTGGCCTTGTTTTAAATCCTATACGCTCTCCTTGAAAGATGCGTACACACATGTTCTTCCTCTCTGCAAGCTGCGTATATACGCATTTTTCTCCTGAACAGTCGTGTATACCACTTTCCCTTGCTTTTTTTCTTAGTTTAGTGATTGTTGGGTGGGATTTGATGATAGTTGAGCCTTATTAGGTCTTTGTAGTGCATGTTGAGATTCTCTAGGTTGACAGGAAGCCTCTTGGGAGTTGAATCTATGGGCATAGTCTTTCTCATTGTTTTTTCATTTTTGATTTGTCCTTGAACCCTGGGTTGTTTGCTTGGCTACTTGGTATTCTGCTTGAATTATTTTGTTTATACATGGTAGAATTTTTATATATCAAGCTGCTTCTCAGTACATGCATTTTCTCTTTAATATATTGGAAATATAAAAAAAATAGGCATTTTACATTGGTTAAGATTTTTGTCTTTAAATCTTTATCATTATCTTAGTACATTTAGCGAAAGATTGCATTTTACTTCTGAATTGCAGAGTTGAAATGGAAAATTGAACTGTTTTTATTAGCATATCATTCATTCAAAAGTTAAAGATAGACTTTGCATTATATTCATATTTATCTTCTTGCAGAGTCATAACATCATGATTTTTTCTTCCATGCCCTTTTGAGTAATCACAGCCAATAAAATTTATGCTTTAGACTAAAATTGATTAGTCACGATTTTATTTTTAGGGTGCACAAACTAGTCTAGGATTTAGTGCCTTGGAATAGGATTTTGTGAGTAAACTTCTCCAAGACAATTAAATCAACATATGTGTCTAAGATAGGGAGTTGAGAATTCCATTGTATAATTGGTAATATTGGGAGGCTCCGCTCACACTGGATTTAATCACGAGGTCGCGTGAAGTTAGTTGAAGGGATAACCCCCAGATACTCACCTAGCGTCAGAGATATTTCTATGCATTTATTCATATTTGGGGATCTTGTTAGTACCCATACCTATGTGAGAGGCGGTGCTTTCAAAGTTTCGAGCTTTTCTACCCTACCCATAAGGTAATCCAGACTTACGACTACTCGCATGTGCATCGGTTATACAGTGGTTTATTAGTTGCTTGACTTAGGTATCTCATAGGTTACTTTCATGGGTTATTCTTCTTGTACCTTGGGTCAGATAGGGGTCGGACAACACACAGCCTTTATGCAAGATTACTTCTCCAGGGGGATTTGATCGACTGGTTGTTAATCCCACAAGGTCCCCTATAAATGATTATATTACCTCCGAAATTTATTAGGGAGTCTCAGGTCCCTCTTGGACAAGGCATACCTTCTTTAGCGAGGGAGGCCACTCAGCCACTTTAGCCCGTTTGCATGCATATTGGTCGTCTGACTTTTTGGTATGCTCTTTGATTACTAGTTGGCCTTAGGATACTATACTAAGTCTTCATTATCATGGATAGTGGAGTTCCTTTTTCTCCCTCATTTATTGCTACCCCCCCCCCCCCCCCATGATGTCCACTCATTTCATGGGGATGGATATTTTTTCTTTGCATTATGGTATGCAGAACTATAATACTCAGTCAATGCCTTGGGTCTCTAATCATTTTTCTCATGGTATGCTTGATATGTCTTCACACTTATCATCCTTTATATCACCTCCTTATGCAAATACAATTTTTGTGTCTGGAGGCATGATGCCTCCTTCTTATCCCTCTCCATTTGGTGGGAGTCATATCCTTCAAAAACCTCTTACGGTAGGAGGTTGGAATATTCCTCCCTATGAGTCCACTATGCGAGAAGTAAGTGCTCAATTAAGAAATCATTCTACTTATTACACTCCTTCCACTTGTCCTTCTTTCTCCATGTCGATTCCTATGAACACTTCCCATGGCTGACCTCCATCTATCCTCTGGTGTTTCCTCCGGGGGAATTTATTTTTGTAGTATGGGCAACCCCCTTCATGAAGTTCCTTCATTTGGGGGAAACATATATCCTCACATGAGTAACCCTTGTCATGTTGCTTTCGCTTTGCAAGAAGCTTCCTCAGTGTCGATGCCCCTAAAACCCTCTATGAATCAATATGGAGGACAATACTATCCTACCAGACAGGGACAGGGTGTAAACCGGGATCCTTCCTAGCCTGCAATTTCTCAGAACCCATCTTTCTTTGGACCTTGGTCTCAAATGCCGCAATTAACCACTTCCACAAGTCCAGTCATTGCGTGTCATATTGGTGTTATGTCACCAACCTCTGCTAGCCATGTTGGAGATTGGTCGACAACCTCTGCAAGTCATATTGAATACCTACAACCAGTTGTTGCAAGTCATGCTGGGGGCACAAGTCCAGTCATTGCATGTCATACTGGCATTATATCACCAAACTCTGCTAGTCATGTTGGATATTGGTTGACAACCTCTGAGAGTCATGTTGAAGACCTGCAACCATCCACTGCAAGTCATGTTGGGGGCACATGTTTGGTCACTGCTAGTCACACTACACATCAATCACCAACCTCTGCTAGTCATGTTGGGGACCCATCACCAACCTTTGTTATTCATGTTGGAGATTTGCTACTAGCCTCTGCAAGTCAAGGTAGGAGCAGGTCACCAGCCACTGCAGGTCATGGTGGGGGCATTCATTTGATTGATAAGCATAGACGTCTCAGACGTAAGCCTACATTCCTTTGCAGGATTTGTGAAGGAAGTCACCTTACACGTTTGTGTCTTGTTACTGCTGGGATACCAGAAACGTGGGGCTCACCTAAGGGCCCTTCAGTTTATGAGGCATATATGGATTCACAACACTCTGTTCCTTCTTTGGTTGATACAACAGTCATGCCGATGGAATCTTCAGCTAACACCCCTTTCCCTTTAGGTGTTGATGCATTCTTTGACCTTGTTTTCTCACATCCTGTTCAACCTATGGTCGTGTCGATGCAATATTCGACCAACACCTCTCTTATGTTCGAGGGTGATGTGTCTCTTCACCTTTTTGTCTCGCATATTGTTCAACCAAGGATTGTGTTGATGCGGTATTTGAATGAAAACACTCCTGTTTGTTTGGGTGATACACCTCCTGACCTTGTTGTCTCACGTCCTATTCAGCCAGTTGAGGAAGTGGTCGTATCGATGCAATATGCAATTGACCCCACTCTTCTCTCAGAGAGTGACAAGTCTAAGGAAGCGGTCATGCCAATGCAATTTTTGGTTGATCCCACTCTTCTAGTTCTAGTTCCATACCTTCTATGCCATGTCCTTAGCATTTCTATTACTTCACCTTCTGAACAAGAGAGAGTTTTACCCTTCCTGATTTATCTCCCTCCAAGTCTTCATGAGGTTCCCTTTGATTGGGATGGTCTTGTGGGGTATCCAATGCCTTTGCCTATGTCTTTTCTAGGAATATACATTATCTGATATAACATGGAGATGATAACCTTCGTTAGCACTTTTCCCTCCTTGACTTGGAGAGATTTAGGTATTCCCAAGCTTGTGTCAGTTCTTCATAAGATATGGACATTCCACAGAAGGTCTGCACGGGAGCCTTGGCCTCCCCCGTGAATTGCCACCTAGAATCTCCCTAACAAGTCTTAGTTAATCTCTTTTCCGACTCATTCAAAAAGCAAAAAGATTATCAAGTGATTTTTCCCTTTCACACTCATTAAATTGGACTTGAAAGGTCTTGAGTCTTAGTTAAACTCTTTTCAGACTCCTTTTCAAATAGAGAAAAGATCGTTGAGTGATTTGTCCCTTTCACACTCGTTAAATTGGATTTGAAAGGTCGTTAGTCTTAGTTAATCTCTTTTCCGACTCATTACCAAAAATAGAAAAGATTGTCAAGTGAACTTGTCTTTTTCACACTCGTAAATTGGATTTGAAAAGATGTCTATTTGGCACAAGTTTATCCCGTTTTCACACCAAGTAGACTAAAAGACATAAAAAGGGACATTTTTTTGGCATTAATTTGTGATTGCATCTCATGCCCTCGCTTGCAGTATTGAGCCTTTAGTCGGTTCTCTCTTTGCATTATAAATCATTGCCTAAGCAATTTTTTGCATCCTCAACCAAGCAGAGCCTTTTTTATATCCTTCGCAATTTGACACCCTATACCCTAGAGGGAACATCACCCTGAGTGTCCATCTCCCACATGCATTTCCTTGCATTAAGCATAGGTATGTTCCACTGCAGGAACTAGTTTTGCTTACTTGCGACACTCGTTTCCTCCTCTGTACATAGCATTCATTTGTTATGAAAAAACAAAAAAATACGAGCGGGAAGGGAGTACTATATTATAATTGGCAAAAGTCTTGTTGCCTTTGAACATAGCACAAAATTATTGAGTCCTCGTGTCATCAAAATTTTGGGTTTAGCATGGCCTTAAGAAGCTGATCTTGTTACAAAGTTTTCTCTACCGACTGGTTATTCTTCCAATCCCTATAGAGAACATTATTGATGCCTCCTGCATCTAATTGTCACATCATTGAGTCTATGCTACCGGATTCCACCATATGTCGCATGCTCTTATTCAAAGGAAGTATATCAACCTGCATCGGTCACCCCTCAGAAATATTGACTTTGCATGTCAGTCATACCCTCAGTTTGTCTCAGAATCACATGATACTATAGTCTTATCATGCACCCTGGCCCTACTTGCATCATCGATAGGTCACCTTGAACCCAACAATCGACATTTCATCATTGGTCGTTGACTGGGTGGTTTCCATTGTGTTCAATGACAATATATCTATTCACACTTTGGGATTTGTGCAGTGTCTTGGATTCCATTAGCCTTATTGGTGGTTTCCTCACCTTTGTAAGCAATTTTCATCATTGGCTGCTATTCATAGGGTCTTTTTTGTATACATCTTACATTTGGTACACACGAACAACGCACAGGGTCGTTGGTTCGTGAACATGTTCTTCGTCAGATCTCCACCAAATCATGAAGCTCTTGCTTTGTTCCTTGTGTTGACTGACGAGAGATTCCTTAATGCTCTCCTTTAAGCAGGTCTCTTTCCATCGAATTCAACTCATTTATTCTAGATATGGGACCTAGATTTTTATGAGTACCTTGAGGCTTGTAGTCATTAGTGGCAGGATCTCTCACCATTGACATATGGGAATACATCAATCTCTTTTGATCAATGGATTTCTCAATTTTTTGACACCAACTCCTTTATTCACACTTGTAGGAATGTACTCGGTGCCTTGATACCTACTTTCATTATTTGTAGGTTGTCTCGCATTTGTTAACAATATACCTCATTGACCAGTAATCAAATGATGTCTAATTATGTTTGACCTCAACTCCTTTATTCACATAATGTAGACTTGCACCATTGGTGGATAGTGTAGAAGACTTGAAGACATCACTATGTAGCCACAGCTTTCCTGAGTTGTTGCTTTCATTTCATTGGACCAGCACTTGTTCGACTTTAGTGATCATGGGAGATCAGATTGTACTTCATGGTATATAGATATCTTCAGATTTATTTTGAGACTAGCTTCACTGGGCCTTGTTCGGGACTATGACATCTTTTGGCATATAACCACATGTGTATTTGCCTATTCATGGCTACAGACACTTGGTTCGTATATTTTTCATGGATCTGCATTGTATTCTTGCAAGCCATGTATGCAAAGTCAATACAGAATGTAATGAGAAATTGAGTTCGCTAATCTGGTTCTCTACCACTCCACTCCTAGGTTATTTATAATGTATTTCGGCCATCGTGGATACTCCTCTGATCTCACACATTAGGGGGAATCTATTATAGAAATATTTGCCTCACCATTGCTATCTTGCACAAGGGGCCTTTTTACATTTCCCTATGCAGACTTATCATCCCTTTTTGATGAATCCATAGCTAAAAATACACATTTTTCCACATATACTCACCCTATCAGTTATACAGCAAGCATATACATAGGCTTCTCCACTATAGCTCGTGTACAATGGTATTTGTGACAGAAAATACAAAAATGGAGTCAGGTTTCCATGTGACGATAGGAGATCTCTGATCCTTGGCCTTCCATAAACTATAAATGTTCCTGTTATCCCTGATATCTAGGGATAACTAGGAGATCATGTCTCGAGGCCCACATGGTCCTAGACATGGAGTACCGAGAGCAGGAGCAACTTGAGCATGGTCCTGGAGGACCCATCTTCTTCTTCTCAGCCAGACTTGTCTTGCCAGCAGTACCAGCCTCCATCACTACCGGCCTGGGCTTGCATCAGAAAGGCTCTTGCTCCATGAGGTAATTGGTCCGAGGTATCATGGTATGTGTCACATTTGATCATTATAA
>JZKD02S1629613.1:0-24951 GCA_000966675.3 Picea glauca
AAGGATTGAACTCACCAACGGAAGCTTCGTGAACATGCTGCATGTTCCCAAGCTTTATGTCAACCTTCTCTCCATGTATCATATGATGAATTCTATCACTAGAAAGAAATTATTATTCACAACAAATGTCGTGGACATCTACGACATGCAAACCAACTTCAGGGTTGCTACCGGTGAGGTAAATCATCAGTCTAGATTATATACAATTTTTGAATTCATTGAACCTGATTCTGCTTTACTGCTTATTCATGTTGATGAAAGTAGCAGGATATGGCATGAAAGGTTTGGACATTTGAATTTAAGATACATGCAATAGCTTAGAAAGCATAGATTAGTTGATGGTATACCAGACATCCATTTCTCCAAGGGAGTATGTGAGGGATGTATTCTTGGAAAACACCCTCACGAGAAATTCGACAAGGGAAAGTCTCATCAAGCTTCTGCACCTTTAGATCTGATCCACAGTGACCTCATGGGTCCTTTTCCACATCCATCGATCAACAAAGTGAGGTTTTTTCTCATTTTTGTTGAGGATTTCTCACGTTTTACATGGATCTACTTTCTCAGGCAAAAATCCAAGGTCTTTCAACACCTCAAAGATTTCAAAGATTTGGTTGAGACACAGTCTGGAAAGAAGATCAAAGTCCTCCAAACTGATAATGGGGGAGATTATGTAAATCATAAGATCCATAATCTTTTCCATGAGGTAGGGATTCAGTTGCAGCATACAGTTCCCTACACTCCGCAACAAAACAGAGTTGCTGAGAGGAAAAACAGATCTCTAATATGTGAGCCACTGGACATGCTAGTTTAATGTATCCCATTCGATATCTTCGAATTTGAGAATCGACGAATTCAACTCCACATTGTGTGCAAAATTTAGAGTCTATCTTCTCATTTACGATCCCTAGAGAATTTCCACAAGAACAAACTCTACTTTTGATAGGTCCAAAGATTATTTCACAAAACGATCCATATCTTCCTGGTTTATTAGTTTCATAATGTAGAATATAGGGTTTAGTCACATGTCCAACTATCTTGCCATTAGGTAAAAACATTTCGGACCAAGCACAAATCTGTTCGAGAGAAGCTAATTCAATTCGAAGTTGTTGATGTTTATTCTGGTCACATCTTGGATGTTGCATGCAAAGTCACTACGACAGATTCTATGGGAAGAAGCACTTATTTGTGCAACATACATCCAAAACATATCTCCCCATAGATATATCAAGGATAAGACCCCCTATGAGGCTTGGAGCGGCCTCAAACCGGAAGTGACCCACTTTCACATTTTTGGTTCTTGTGCATGGGCCCAGATTCCCTCTGCAAAGAGGAAGGAACTTGATCCACATAGCACTGAGTGCATATTTGTTGGATACCTTGACGATGTGAAGGTATGTCATCTTATTGACCTTTCCTCGAACCGACTCATCATTCAGTGTAGTGTCCAATTCGAGGAAAGTGTCTTGCATGTACCTCAACAACCGCATGTAGACACCTTCACTCTTTCACCTATTCGAGATGATGAGAATGCACATGCCAACTCTTCTTCAGACGAGATTTATGATTCAAAGGACTCAGAGGATTCAGAGTCAGAGTCAGAGTCAATATAGTCAAATGCAGAGTTAGAGCATCCAGATGCAGTTGCAGAGCCAGAGTAGAGGCCTAAGTGGGCACTGACTATTCTTTAGGATGCAGGGTAACTCGTAGGTGATCCAGCCAATACTAGGAGGACTCGATATGATTTCGAGGAGCCTCCTATTGCACTCACTGCCACTGAACCATTACCTTCCAGGCATATTTTCTTGGTTCAGTCTTCAAATCCACAGTCTTATGATGAGGCTGCTAGAAATCCCTTTTGGGAATCCACCATGTAGGAGGAGTACAAGTCCCTCCTCGAGAACCAGACTTGGGATCTGGTTCCCCTTCCTTCTGGGAGGAAACTTGTTAGATGCATATGGGTCTATAAGACTAAGAGCACANAAGGATTGAACTCACCAACGGAAGCTTCGTGAACATGCTGCATGTTCCCAAGCTTTATGTCAACCTTCTCTCCATGTATCATATGATGAATTCTATCACTAGAAAGAAATTATTATTCACAACAAATGTCGTGGACATCTACGACATGCAAACCAACTTCAGGGTTGCTACCGGTGAGGTAAATCATCAGTCTAGATTATATACAATTTTTGAATTCATTGAACCTGATTCTGCTTTACTGCTTATTCATGTTGATGAAAGTAGCAGGATATGGCATGAAAGGTTTGGACATTTGAATTTAAGATACATGCAATAGCTTAGAAAGCATAGATTAGTTGATGGTATACCAGACATCCATTTCTCCAAGGGAGTATGTGAGGGATGTATTCTTGGAAAACACCCTCACGAGAAATTCGACAAGGGAAAGTCTCATCAAGCTTCTGCACCTTTAGATCTGATCCACAGTGACCTCATGGGTCCTTTTCCACATCCATCGATCAACAAAGTGAGGTTTTTTCTCATTTTTGTTGAGGATTTCTCACGTTTTACATGGATCTACTTTCTCAGGCAAAAATCCAAGGTCTTTCAACACCTCAAAGATTTCAAAGATTTGGTTGAGACACAGTCTGGAAAGAAGATCAAAGTCCTCCAAACTGATAATGGGGGAGATTATGTAAATCATAAGATCCATAATCTTTTCCATGAGGTAGGGATTCAGTTGCAGCATACAGTTCCCTACACTCCGCAACAAAACAGAGTTGCTGAGAGGAAAAACAGATCTCTAATATGTGAGCCACTGGACATGCTAGTTTAATGTATCCCATTCGATATCTTCGAATTTGAGAATCGACGAATTCAACTCCACATTGTGTGCAAAATTTAGAGTCTATCTTCTCATTTACGATCCCTAGAGAATTTCCACAAGAACAAACTCTACTTTTGATAGGTCCAAAGATTATTTCACAAAACGATCCATATCTTCCTGGTTTATTAGTTTCATAATGTAGAATATAGGGTTTAGTCACCTGTCCAACTATCTCGCCATTAGGTAAAAAAATTTCGGACCAAGCACAAATCTGTTCGGGAGAAGCTAATCCAATTCGAAGTTGTTGATGTTTATTCTGGTCACATCTTGGATGTTGCATGCAAAGTCACTACGACAGATTCTATGGGAAGAAGTACTTATTTGTGCAACATACATCCAAAACAGATCTCCCCATAGATATATCAAGGATAAGACCCCCTATGAGGCTTGGAGCGGCCTCAAACCAGAAGTGACCCACTTTCACATTTTTGGTTCTTGTGCATGGGCCCAGATTCCCTCTGAAAAGAGGAAGGAACTTGATCCACAGAGCACTGAGTGCATATTTGTTGGATACCTTGACGATGTGAAGGGATGTCATATTATTGACCTTTCCTCGAACTGACTCATCATTCAGTGTAGTGTCCAATTCGAGGAAAGTGTCTTGCATGTACCTCAACAACCGCATGCAGACACCTTCACTCTTTCACCTATTCGAGATGATGAGAATGCACATGCCAACTCTTCTTCAGACGAGATTTATGATTCAAAGGACTCAGAGGATTCAGAGTCAGAGTCAGAGTCAATATAGTCAAATGCAGAGTTAGAGCATCCAGATGCAGTTGCAGAGCCAGAGTAGAGGCCTAAGTGGGCACTGACTATTCTTTAGGATGCAGGGTAACTCGTAGGTGATCCAGCCAATACTAGGAGGACTCGATATGATTTCGAGGAGCCTCCTATTGCACTCACTGCCACTGAACCATTACCTTCCAGGCATATTTTCTTGGTTCAGTCTTCAAATCCACAGTCTTATGATGAGGCTGCTAGAAATCCCTTTTGGGAATCCACCATGTAGGAGGAGTACAAGTCCCTCCTCGAGAACCAGACTTGGGATCTGGTTCCCCTTCCTTCTGGGAGGAAACTTGTTAGATGCATATGGGTCTATAAGACTAAGAGCACACCGAATGGACATATCAGCAGATACAAAGCTAGGCTTCTCGCCAAAGGATTTCAGCAGGTTCATGGTATTGTCTATGATGAGACCTTCACTCTAGTAGCGAAGATGGATTCCATATGATTGGCACTTGCCATTGCGACAGCCAAGGGATGGGAAGTCCATCAGATGGACGTGAAGAATGCATTTCTTCACAGTGATCTCTCTGAGGAGATCTACATGGAGCATCCCCAAGGATTTATGCATGACTCATCTTTGTTCTGTTGACTAAAGAAGTCACTTTATGGCCTCAAATAGGCTCTGAGGGCATGGTATGCCAAGATGGACTCCTACTTGTTGTCATAGAACTTTGTATGTTGTAAATACGACCTGAATATCTACATGCTCAGGACGTCTGATTCATTTTTACTTTTAGTTCTGTATGTCGAATATTTACTGATCACCAGTTGGTCAACTTCAGCGATAGCTGCATTCAAGAGGATTCTTCATGACAGGTTTTTGATGATGGACATGGGTCCACTACACTTATTCCTTGGACTTGAGACCAGTCGGGATGCATTAAGCATCAAACTGTCTCAAGCCAAGTATGCACGAGATCTCCTTGAGATATTTCACATGATAGACTGCAAGTTTTCTCCGACTCCTATCCTATCAAGAGTCAAACTTGAGGATGGCAGGGAGACTCCACTGGTTGACAGCACACTATACATACAGCTAGTGGGGAGCTTGTTGTATCTTACACACTCCAGACCAGACCTCTGATATGCAGTTGGCACAGTTTCCAGGTTCATGCAGGAGCTACATGAGCTACATTGGAAAGCTGCAAAGCGTATCCTTCGATACGTACAAGGCACCATCACCTTTTGGATTCATTATGCAACATAATCTACATTAGATCTCATTGGTTTTACTTATTCTAACTGGGATGGAAATAACATTGATTGCAAGTCCATATCTAGTTACTCACTCAGTCTTGGTTTTGGGCCTATCTGTTGGTCGAGCAAGAAGCAAGCTACCATTTCTCTATCTTCAGCTGAGGCAGAGTACAGAGGGGTAGTTAACATAACCATTTAGGCTATGTGGCTACAAAATTTTCTCACTGAGTTGGGCATTCAGTTTCATCGATCGATCATCATCTAGTGTGACAACCAAAGCACTCTAAAGTTCTGCAGAGATCCATTTCAGAGGTAGTGAACGAAGCACATCGAGATCCACATGCACTACATCCGAGACTTAGTACATGAGGGGATCATCGACTTATAGTTTTTTCCTTCAGTAGAACAGACGATAGAAATTTTCACTAAGACCTCTACTGAGCAGAAATTCCATTCTCTATGAGGTCGTCTTGGAGTGAAGGACACAGTTTCCTAGAAACTGTAGTTCTTNAGACACCTTCACTCTTTCACCTATTCGAGATGATGAGAATGCACATGCCAACTCTTCTTCAGACGAGATTTATGATTCAAAGGACTCAGAGGATTCAGAGTCAGAGTCAGAGTCAATATAGTCAAATGCAGAGTTAGAGCATCCAGATGCAGTTGCAGAGCCAGAGTAGAGGCCTAAGTGGGCACTGACTATTCTTTAGGATGCAGGGTAACTCGTAGGTGATCCAGCCAATACTAGGAGGACTCGATATGATTTCGAGGAGCCTCCTATTGCACTCACTGCCACTGAACCATTACCTTCCAGGCATATTTTCTTGGTTCAGTCTTCAAATCCACAGTCTTATGATGAGGCTGCTAGAAATCCCTTTTGGGAATCCACCATGTAGGAGGAGTACAAGTCCCTCCTCGAGAACCAGACTTGGGATCTGGTTCCCCTTCCTTCTGGGAGGAAACTTGTTAGATGCATATGGGTCTATAAGACTAAGAGCACAACGAATGGACATATCAGCAGATACAAAGCTAGGCTTCTCGCCAAAGGATTTCAGCAGGTTCATGGTATTGTCTATGATGAGACCTTCACTCTAGTAGCGAAGATGGATTCCATACGATTGGCACTTGCCATTGCGACAACCAAGGGATGGGAAGTCCATCAGATGGACGTGAAGAATGCATTTCTTCACGGTGATCTCTCTGAGGAGATCTACATGGAGCAGCCCCAAGGATTTATGCATGACTCATCTTTGGTCTGTTGATTGAAGAAGTCACTTTATGGCCTCAAATAGGCTCTGAGGGCATGGTATGCCAAGATGGACTCCTACTTGTTGTCATAGAACTTTGTATGTTGTAAATCAGACCCGAATATCTACATGCTCAGGATGTCTGATTCATTTTTACTTTTAGTTATGTATGTCGAATATTTACTGATCACCAGTTGGTCGACTTCAGCGATAGTTGCATTCAAGAGGATTCTTCATGACAGGTTTTTGATGATGGACATGGGTCCACTACACTTATTCCTTGGACTTGAGACCAGTCAGGATGCATCAAGCATCAAACTATCTCAAGCCAAGTATGCACGAGATCTCCTTGAGATATTTCTCATGATAGACTGCAAGTTTTCTCCGACTCCTATCCTATCAAGAGTCAAACTTGAGGATGGCAGGGAGACTCCACTGGTTGACAACAAAGTATACATACAGCTAGTGGGGAGCTTGTTGTATCTTACACACTCCAGACCAGACCTCTGATATGCAGTTGGCACAGTTTCCAGGTTCATGCAGGAGCTACATGAGCTACATTGGAAAGCTGCAAAGCGTATCCTTCGATACGTACAAGGCACCATCACCTTTTGGATTCATTATGCAACATAATCTACATTAGATCTCATTGGTTTTACTTATTCTAACTGGGATGGAAATAACATTGATTGCAAGTCCATATCTAGTTACTCACTCAGTCTTGGTTTTGGGCCTATCTGTTGGTCGAGCAAGAAGCAAGCTACCATTTCTCTATCTTCAGCTGAGGCAGAGTACAGAGGGGTAGTTAACATAACCATTTAGGCTATGTGGCTACAAAATTTTCTCACTGAGTTGGGCATTCAGTTTCATCGATNGTTGGAGTTAATTCACACACACCTAGGATTTATTTTTCCTAAGGTTTTTCCTTGTTTATTAGTCATAATTAGTCATTATCCAGTCTCCTTTATTTTAGGAGAGAATATTCCACCTGAAGAATATTATCTTTCAGTTGACACTTTAGTTTAACTAGTTGAGTTGAGTTTAGATGTAGCATTGGTTTTGTCACCATGAAAAATTGGGATCATCACCAACTCACTACTCTTTGTTCAGTCAGTTAATTGTAGACTAGTTGACTAGTTAACTCAACTAGGTGGCAGTTCACTCCTGTAACTACCTAAGAGACTAGAGTAGGTGGTAGTTCACCCCTGTAACTGTTGGTGTGTGTCCAGATCAATATAGACCACCACTATGGCTCATTAGTTACTCATGAATCCTATATCTATTGTAAATTATTCACTCTTTCAGTGTGGAAAACGGTTAATGAGAATTCTTCCATTCTTTCTCTCCTTCTTCTTCTTTCTCCAATTCTCTCCACAAATGTGTGTATTATTGTTTAGCTAGATCTATTCTGTGCAGGTTCAACACATTTACATATTTACTCTGCATTTATTGGATGATAATGCTTAATTGATATAACACTTGGATTATATGGTTAAAAATGATTAAATTGCTCTATTACCAATTCACCCCCCCTCTCAGTAATCCAACACAATTTTCTTTTCGATGAATCCTATTTATGAGAGGGATACGAGTATCTTTCTTTTTATAAAATAAAACACCCCAATTCATATTGTTTTCTATATATATTCTTGCAACTAAGATAAAAGGAGAAAATTTCAACCAAACTCACAAAATGATTTATGAGATTCCCAATCAAGCACAAATTGTTTCAATGATGGTTTAGAGCACTCTAAATGAAATGTTTTTTGTTTCTTTTATTTTTTCAAATTATATCAAAGTAAAAATTCTTCTTCAGACTTTGCTTTCAATTGTCCATGCTCGGAAATTAATCCAAAATATGGAAGGAAGACAACACCAAGCATGGAAATTTAAAGCAAACCAAAATATTTTAATTCTGAACGAAAGTTTGAATAGTTCTCAAATGATTTGGGAAACAAAAACATTCAACCTAATGAAATAAATACTTCTCAGGAAGGTATAAACAATATTCTATGGGATTGAAAGGATTAGATTAGGTGATCTTGTTTGTACCTATCAATCACATGATATGGCTACCAAGAGAAGATAATTGCATGAATTTCAAACCAGCTGATGCAAAGTCAAAGAGACAATCTTCATAAAAATCTGAAGTGTTGAAGGGAAAACAACCTAAAATGGCCTGGCTGGGTTTTTTAAGGGTAAGTTCTTCAAAAAGAAAAAAACAAGGGTCGGTCGCTCCCTATAGAGGGAGATAGTGCGACTAGGTCATGACACAGAGAGAGACATAGTGCGACCGAAGAGTATGGTCACTCCTGGAAAGGTTGGGAGCAAGGATGGTCACTGCTGCAAAGGTGGAAAACTGCGACTGAAAATTCTTTGGTCACTCTGTTTGAATCAGGAAGTTGTGACCAACTCAGAAAACCAAGAAAAAGAAAAAAAAATAGATCTGGGATGAGATCTATTATATCCAAGCTATTGGTTTGTTAAATTGAACTCGAGAAAGGGAATAACAAATCCTGGCAATCAGATCAGGAAATTTTAATGGGTAACAATCTCATAAAGAAAGCATATAAAGAAGGAAGAAAAACACATGAGAGGCAATCTCCCCAGTATGGGTTCCAGTCTATTGTAGGTATTTTGTACCCTGCAAGAGATGAACTCCCTTAGGCTCTTCCTAAACCTAAGACAGGAACATAGATACGAGTAAAGGATTCTTCTAATATTGATAATATGTCATGATATACAAATATATCAATTGTCTATCAACAAAACACACAAACTCACATAAATAGTCGTTTAGAGGGAAACATCCAACATATCTTCCATTAATCAAGTAAGCAATATTACAACTTACAAGTGTAAACTAAAGATATATCTTTCTTCCAAGATCCTTGACCATTGGAAGCCATGAGTACAAAGTCATTATGGATTGTAATATTCTCATGAGAAACTAGTACTTCCATCTGAGTCTTCATTTCTCCACTTCTATGAATTATAATGTATTTCATCCATCGCAGATAGACCTATAACCTCACACATTAGGGGGCATCTGTTACAACAAATGTTTCCTCACTCCATGCAACTTGCTTGGATGGCCTTCCATTTCCCAATGTAAACTTGAAGTTCCCTTTTTGTACATTCTAGAGACAAAAAAACATGTTTTTCCACATATACGTCCTCTATCTATTATGCGACAAGAATTTATGCAGGTTTCTCTACTATATCCCGCGTACATCGAGTTTGGTGCTCAAATTAAAAATTATGTCGGGTTTTCATGCCATATCATGCGATCCATGATCCTTGACCTTCCATATACTGGAAACACTCCAAATCAGCTCTTCAATTCCATTTGAAGGCTATACATTGAGCCATATCCAAGCCTTGATGGGTTCAACATTTCAACTTTGAGAGAAAAGACACTCTGGAGAAATTTCACTTCAGATTGAGTCTGCATCCCTTTGTCCTTGAAGTCCAAACTCCTTGTTCAGCCTCCAAGATATTCCTTCTTTGTAATGGAGAACCTCATTGAATCCTATATATGAGCTTGCCTTTGGTGGAGGATTCAGGTGGTGGAGGCCTAGATGGAGGGACTTAGTTTCTTAGTTCCGATATTTTCCGTTACATAAGTTTGTCACCTATGTACTTCTGCTGATTATTTTAATAGAAATACTCTTTTCTCGTCCAATTGATATCTTGAAAATATTTGAATTATTATTATATGGGTGTATTTTTCATGTATGTTAATGGATTATGCTAATCTATATGCTAAAATGATATATTATCACCATATACTTGCATATCTTTGTTGTTGACGATAAGTTTCAAGTATAAAGCTTTAGGTCCTGTGCTCAACGATGGTCTTCTTCAAACGTTCAAAAGAGGTAGGATCTTAGCCTTGTCTTATTAGCATTTCATTTATATAGAATACTTGGGATTAGATTTTATTATGTGTGTCATTCTATCTGTTGTGGTTTACCCCTTTCCATAGAGATATTTTCCACGTAACACTGTTATAACCCTAAATTGTACCATATATACATCCAGGCATCAGGCCCTCTTACTTGCTATTTTTTCCAAGCCATCACTGTGAAACTCTTCTTAAAAACACTATTTTTGAATATGTACATGCCCTACACCATTACTTCCTGTGTATGTATGTTATATTCACCATTACTTCCCACGTACGTACGCTAGATGCACCACTACAACCTGCGTATACTTGCAAAATTTGTGAAAATTAAAAAGTTGCAAGGAATTCATTGAGATTATGGGCTATTGGGTATTTTTCCAAATGTCCCACCACCTATATCCCATAAACAACCCATATAACCATCCTTTTTTCATACAAAAGGAGGTGTTTGGGTCTCATTACAAAGATAAGAATAATAATAGTGAATCTCTGCCCATTTCACATCCCCTCCTTGCCCCAAGAATTTGCAACCACCTTGTGAGTTTTGTACCAGAATTTCCCATTCTTTCCTTTTTCCTCCATTATAAGCCTATTACATTCCCTAGAGAGAGGTTGAGAGGAGAAATATACGTGGATTCACAGTTGGAGCTTTGTGAAGAGGATCCCAGACCAAGTTCAAGGAGCAGTCATTGATCTCATTGTAAGTAAACTTTGTGATATCATTAAAAGAAATCATTTTTTTGTCCCGAAATATGATGTGTTCAATCTTTATGTTTGATTTATGACTTACTCTAACATCTAACCCATAATTCATATATGATATGCATGTTAATAGTTCCTTTTTTATCTATTTGTGAATGTAGGCCACCCTTGGGAGGAGGCTTGTAGTCAGTGGATCAATCAAACGTGAAAGGATCGACACCGGACACGGAGTTAAAGGTAGAGTTACTGGATCTTTTCACTTTGTATTTCATGCATGAATGTGGGGTATATTCAGGGTAGTTATAAAAATTAGGAGACTTTTAGACGGTTACATATGCCTACATGTTGAACCCTAGTGTAGTCCATAGGGGGGTTTTCCCGCTATAGTAGAATTGGCGACCATATTGGGGAAGCCTCTAGGGTTTTTAGGGGATATGTTTTGGGTTTTTTAATTGGTTTTACTACCTTTTTGAGTTTTCTGTAAGTTTCTGAGTCTTTAAGGGATTTTGGTCACCTGTTGGTGCCATACCAGTTCTCCCCGCCCTGTCAGTCAGCCTGTTTGTTTTCTTTTTTTGAGAAGTTACAGAGGTGTACGTGGCCTGCAGTGGGTTTTCATGCGTACATAGGCACCCTACCTTTATAAATTCCATGTACATATCCAGGCTGTTTAAGTGTCAATAACGTGTTTGTGTCAAGAAATATTTTCTTTAAGGAGAGGCAGTCAACCTCTTCCCTGATTGAAGTCCTACTTCTCAGGGTTTCTTGGTTAAGTACAATGTCTCTGTTGTTATAGTTGTAGCCTAGGTTTGACGTCACTTTAGCTTATATTTTTAAAGATTTCTTGTGTTTTCTTTGAAAGGGTTTTAGACAAGTCTGTGAGTCTTTGATCAACTTATTTGGTGTTCTCAATGACTCCTTGCGATCCGTAGTGGGCCATAAGTTATTTTTTGGTATTGTCTTGTTTTTAACTTTTTTCCCTTTCGCTTTCTTTAAAGAAAAAGAAAAAGAATTTATTTCAAGTTTCTTGTTTGAAGAATAAAAATAAAATAAAAAAAAGATTTCATTTTTCTTATTTTGGTTAAGTAGTTAGGTTAGTTGTTTTGCTTGTCAGGAAAAAAGAGTTTTTTTCTTAAGTTCTTTACTGAATTCTTAGAACATTAAGTAGCTCATAGTCAAGTGAAATTTCATTTTAGGTTTTTCTTTTAACAGATCTTAGTAAAAGTAGTTACGAAAAGTTGGTTAAAGAGTTTCAAATTGCAAATCTTTATTTCTCAAATAGAAGTAATTTTTCTTTCAATATTTGTTTATTTCTCCTTCGTCTCTCAAAACACACCACTAGTTTCATTTATGTTTCCTTTACTTAAGAAAAGACACTCAAAATTAACGATTAATTAAAATCAACTAGACTTTATGTTTGTAGGGTCCATCAACTAGTCTAGGCTAGAGACTTGATTTAGGTTGGAGAGGAAACTAATCAAAGCTTATAAAACAAACATACGAGTCTGAGCTAGGGAGTGTAAAAGGTCTAGTAAACGTGAAATTTATATGGGACCCCCCTCTAACGTAGGGGCTAAAAACGAGGTTGTGTGTGAAAATGTGGTGGAGATAACCCCTCCAAAG
Organism: Picea glauca; assembly: GCA_000966675.3. Classification (NCBI taxonomy): domain Eukaryota; kingdom Viridiplantae; phylum Streptophyta; class Pinopsida; order Pinales; family Pinaceae; genus Picea; species Picea glauca. Next base: position 12,314 of record JZKD02S1629613.1, read on the forward strand.
TCGGACCAAGCATAGTGGGGAATGCATATAGATGACTTGTCGTGGGATTTTTTCGATCACATTTTCCATGGAGCTTTATGGATCTTGAATCCGTTCGAGGTCCTCAGTTGTCTTCCAGACCACTTTCTTTCGATACCCTCGATAGGTTTCGGTCTTGATACCCTGCTCATTGCGGTCCACCCGATTGTCGACTGTACCTTCCTGGTGATTGTTCGTGCACTAACAACCTAGTTTCCTTTATTCTAGTGACTTACACAGGTGACTACGGGGGTATAACATGATACCTAGGGAAGACGTTGGGCCATGTTTTAAAGAGTATACCCAGAGGGTGCTTCCGTATTCAATTTTCACTTGCACCGGTAAGTTTCTCTAGTGTTGGATGGCTTAATTATTCTTCCAACTAGTTAGTGGTTTGTTTGCTTTATATCATAGGAACTTTTCTAGTGTGTGCTAGTTTTCAACGTTAGTAAAATCCTTACATTGTCACTGATATTTTCACAAAGTGAAAGATCAGGAGCTCCGCCAGTCACGAAGGCTTCAGGGTCTATCACCGGTTTCATTAGAGCCACCACCACCACCGTTACAATGAAGACTTGACCAACAAGGGTCATTTGAGGCGACTGGGCCATAGGAAACTATGTCCGAGCCATCCCCGAGAGGAGAACAGTCGAATCTGGAAGAACTGACTATTTCTGACCTGGGAGAAGAAGCTCTTAGACCTTTTAACCCTCCGATCACTGACTTGTTGGTGCCAATTTTGATACAAGTTTTCCCTTCAAGGGTAACTCCTCACGAGTGTCAGATAGTTTTACAAGCAGCAATGGAAGCAAATGCTTCTACTTCGTATGGGAGTTCTCATACTCTCTCAATGACTGCCACCACTTGGGGTGTTCCACCTCCTAACCCACCTTCACTGGTGTGGACCACCATGGTCTCATCCACCTCTACTTTAGGCATCGATATAATTCCATCTATGGCGGTGATCACTGCTCCATTCAAACAGAGTGCGACGGGCCCTCCATTTTCATACGGGATGCCCGACTTTGATACAAACTCTATCCTCACCTACTCCACTCTACAGACCTTGGGTCTAGGGTAGGGAGCTCAAACGCTCCTTTCCAAGGGTCCATGGGAGGCACCTCAACACCCTATAATTCTTTCCCTTATGACGGGGGTCACATGCCTCCTTCATCCCCTTCGCTCGGCGGTGCTCCCCAACAATCTGTCGAGCCGAACATAAACTACATCTTATTTGGAGCAGGAAGTCAAGCACCTTCTTCCTACACCACACTGATGGGTTCAATTTTATTCTCTTTGTTTGACGCGTTTGGTAATAACGCATTCTCGTCAGTTGCCATCTCGACTAGGGGAAACCCTGGTTATGGATGACAAAATCCTGTGCAGGGTACTATTCCTACACAGGGGGAAAACACATGAATGTTTTCCTCACAAGGACTTTGTAATCTGTGGTGAGGATAAGTTCCCTCATTAGGGATGTCAACCAGGGGAAACCCCTTCCATGATCAATGGAACCCTCAACAAGGATGAATACCTATGCCCATCAGATTGGCAGGGGGAAGCCCTTTCCACAATCTTTGGAACACAACGAAGGGATCAATCCCCACCCAACCCTCAACATTCAATTACGTGAGTCAGTTGACGATGTCTCAACAAGAACAATATCCACACACCAGCCACGACCATGGTATTTACCATAACCCTGGTCAACAGCCTAACGTTTCCTGGCTACCTGGTGCTAGTCAAACTCTAGGCTCCTTTTTCCCTATACATAGTCAACAACCCAAGCTACCATTTCTGAAAACATTACATTTTCCAGACTTGACAAGGTTATTACATGACCCAATTCATCACGATCCGCATTATCCTCCCATGCCGACGAAGTTTCCCTTGGGCATTCTAAAGTTCGAAGGTAAGCCTAACAAAGACCCAAGCAATCATGTGACCACTTTTCACCTATGGTGATCGTCAAACACATTGTGAGAAGAATCTGTACAATTGCATCTGTTTCAACGTGCTCTTATTGGGAGTGCCACAAAATAGTACATTGAGATCGACTGCTCAAGATACTGTACTTTTGGAGAATTGGAAATGGTTTTTCTAAACCATTTCCAACTACTTGTGAGATACGATGTCGACACCAAATTGTTGGACAACTTTGAGAAAACAAAGGATGATCATATCTCGGATCACATTCGAGAATGGCGATGTAGGAAGAGTTTGATAAAAGTACCAGTCCCACCGACTTTCCTGCTGGAGTGGTTCCCTAAGTATTTGGTCCCTNGTTGGAGTTAATTCACACACACCTAGGATTTATTTTTCCTAAGGTTTTTCCTTGTTTATTAGTCATAATTAGTCATTATCCAGTCTCCTTTATTTTAGGAGAGAATATTCCACCTAAAGAATATTATCTTTCAGTTGACACTTTAGTTTAACTAGTTGAGTTGAGTTTAGATGTAGCATTGGTTTTGTCACCATGCAAAATTGGTATCATCACCAACTCACTACTCTTTGTTCAGTCAGTTAACTGTAGACTAGTTGACTAGTTAACTCAACTAGGTGGCAGTTCACTCCTGTAACTGCCTAAGAGACTAGAGTAGGTGGTAGTTCACTCCTGTAACTGTTGGTGTGTGTCCAGATCAATATAGACCACCACTATGGCTCATTAGTTACTCATGAACCCTATATCTATTGTAAATTATTCACTCTTTCAGTGTGGAAAACGGTTAATGAGAATTCTTCCATTCTTTCTCTCCTTCTTCTTCTTTCTCCAATTCTCTCCACAAATGTGTGTATTATTGTTTAGCTAGATCTATTCTGTGCAGGTTCAACACATTTACATATTTACTCTGCATTTATTGGATGATAATGCTTAATTGATATAACACTTGGATTATATGGTTAAAAATGATTAAATTGCTCTATTACCAATTCACCCCCCCTCTCAGTAATCCAACACAATTTTCTTTTCGATGAATCCTATTTATGAGAGGGATACGAGTATCTTTCTTTTTATAAAATAAAACACCCCAATTCATATTGTTTTCTATATATATTCTTGCAACTAAGATAAAAGGAGAAAATTTCAACCAAACTCACAAAATGATTTATGAGATTCCCAATCAAGCACAAATTGTTTCAATGATGGTTTAGAGCACTCTAAATGAAATGTTTTTTGTTTCTTTTATTTTTTCAAATTATATCAAAGTAAAAATTCTTCTTCAGACTTTGCTTTCAATTGTCCATGCTCGGAAATTAATCCAAAATATGGAAGGAAGACAACACCAAGCATGGAAATTTAAAGCAAACCAAAATATTTTAATTCTGAACGAAAGTTTGAATAGTTCTCAAATGATTTGGGAAACAAAAACATTCAACCTAATGAAATAAATACTTCTCAGGAAGGTATAAACAATATTCTATGGGATTGAAAGGATTAGATTAGGTGATCTTGTTTGTACCTATCAATCACATGATATGGCTACCAAGAGAAGATAATTGCATGAATTTCAAACCAGCTGATGCAAAGTCAAAGAGACAATCTTCATAAAAATCTGAAGTGTTGAAGGGAAAACAACCTAAAATGGCCTGGCTGGGTTTTTTAAGGGTAAGTTCTTCAAAAAGAAAAAAACAAGGGTCGGTCGCTCCCTATAGAGGGAGATAGTGCGACTAGGTCATGACACAGAGAGAGACATAGTGCGACCGAAGAGTATGGTCACTCCTGGAAAGGTTGGGAGCAAGGATGGTCACTGCTGCAAAGGTGGAAAACTGCGACTGAAAATTCTTTGGTCACTCTGTTTGAATCAGGAAGTTGTGACCAACTCAGAAAACCAAGAAAAAGAAAAAAAAATAGATCTGGGATGAGATCTATTATATCCAAGCTATTGGTTTGTTAAATTGAACTCGAGAAAGGGAATAACAAATCCTGGCAATCAGATCAGGAAATTTTAATGGGTAACAATCTCATAAAGAAAGCATATAAAGAAGGAAGAAAAACACATGAGAGGCAATCTCCCCAGTATGGGTTCCAGTCTATTGTAGGTATTTTGTACCCTGCAAGAGATGAACTCCCTTAGGCTCTTCCTAAACCTAAGACAGGAACATAGATACGAGTAAAGGATTCTTCTAATATTGATAATATGTCATGATATACAAATATATCAATTGTCTATCAACAAAACACACAAACTCACATAAATAGTCGTTTAGAGGGAAACATCCAACATATCTTCCATTAATCAAGTAAGCAATATTACAACTTACAAGTGTAAACTAAAGATATATCTTTCTTCCAAGATCCTTGACCATTGGAAGCCATGAGTACAAAGTCATTATGGATTGTAATATTCTCATGAGAAACTAGTACTTCCATCTGAGTCTTCATTTCTCCACTTCTATGAATTATAATGTATTTCATCCATCGCAGATAGACCTATAACCTCACACATTAGGGGGCATCTGTTACAACAAATGTTTCCTCACTCCATGCAACTTGCTTGGATGGCCTTCCATTTCCCAATGTAAACTTGAAGTTCCCTTTTTGTACATTCTAGAGACAAAAAAACATGTTTTTCCACATATACGTCCTCTATCTATTATGCGACAAGAATTTATGCAGGTTTCTCTACTATATCCCGCGTACATCGAGTTTGGTGCTCAAATTAAAAATTATGTCGGGTTTTCATGCCATATCATGCGATCCATGATCCTTGACCTTCCATATACTGGAAACACTCCAAATCAGCTCTTCAATTCCATTTGAAGGCTATACATTGAGCCATATCCAAGCCTTGATGGGTTCAACATTTCAACTTTGAGAGAAAAGACACTCTGGAGAAATTTCACTTCAGATTGAGTCTGCATCCCTTTGTCCTTGAAGTCCAAACTCCTTGTTCAGCCTCCAAGATATTCCTTCTTTGTAATGGAGAACCTCATTGAATCCTATATATGAGCTTGCCTTTGGTGGAGGATTCAGGTGGTGGAGGCCTAGATGGAGGGACTTAGTTTCTTAGTTCCGATATTTTCCGTTACATAAGTTTGTCACCTATGTACTTCTGCTGATTATTTTAATAGAAATACTCTTTTCTCGTCCAATTGATATCTTGAAAATATTTGAATTATTATTATATGGGTGTATTTTTCATGTATGTTAATGGATTATGCTAATCTATATGCTAAAATGATATATTATCACCATATACTTGCATATCTTTGTTGTTGACGATAAGTTTCAAGTATAAAGCTTTAGGTCCTGTGCTCAACGATGGTCTTCTTCAAACGTTCAAAAGAGGTAGGATCTTAGCCTTGTCTTATTAGCATTTCATTTATATAGAATACTTGGGATTAGATTTTATTATGTGTGTCATTCTATCTGTTGTGGTTTACCCCTTTCCATAGAGATATTTTCCACGTAACACTGTTATAACCCTAAATTGTACCATATATACATCCAGGCATCAGGCCCTCTTACTTGCTATTTTTTCCAAGCCATCACTGTGAAACTCTTCTTAAAAACACTATTTTTGAATATGTACATGCCCTACACCATTACTTCCTGTGTATGTATGTTATATTCACCATTACTTCCCACGTACGTACGCTAGATGCACCACTACAACCTGCGTATACTTGCAAAATTTGTGAAAATTAAAAAGTTGCAAGGAATTCATTGAGATTATGGGCTATTGGGTATTTTTCCAAATGTCCCACCACCTATATCCCATAAACAACCCATATAACCATCCTTTTTTCATACAAAAGGAGGTGTTTGGGTCTCATTACAAAGATAAGAATAATAATAGTGAATCTCTGCCCATTTCACATCCCCTCCTTGCCCCAAGAATTTGCAACCACCTTGTGAGTTTTGTACCAGAATTTCCCATTCTTTCCTTTTTCCTCCATTATAAGCCTATTACATTCCCTAGAGAGAGGTTGAGAGGAGAAATATACGTGGATTCACAGTTGGAGCTTTGTGAAGAGGATCCCAGACCAAGTTCAAGGAGCAGTCATTGATCTCATTGTAAGTAAACTTTGTGATATCATTAAAAGAAATCATTTTTTTGTCCCGAAATATGATGTGTTCAATCTTTATGTTTGATTTATGACTTACTCTAACATCTAACCCATAATTCATATATGATATGCATGTTAATAGTTCCTTTTTTATCTATTTGTGAATGTAGGCCACCCTTGGGAGGAGGCTTGTAGTCAGTGGATCAATCAAACGTGAAAGGATCGACACCGGACACGGAGTTAAAGGTAGAGTTACTGGATCTTTTCACTTTGTATTTCATGCATGAATGTGGGGTATATTCAGGGTAGTTATAAAAATTAGGAGACTTTTAGACGGTTACATATGCCTACATGTTGAACCCTAGTGTAGTCCATAGGGGGGTTTTCCCGCTATAGTAGAATTGGCGACCATATTGGGGAAGCCTCTAGGGTTTTTAGGGGATATGTTTTGGGTTTTTTAATTGGTTTTACTACCTTTTTGAGTTTTCTGTAAGTTTCTGAGTCTTTAAGGGATTTTGGTCACCTGTTGGTGCCATACCAGTTCTCCCCGCCCTGTCAGTCAGCCTGTTTGTTTTCTTTTTTTGAGAAGTTACAGAGGTGTACGTGGCCTGCAGTGGGTTTTCATGCGTACATAGGCACCCTACCTTTATAAATTCCATGTACATATCCAGGCTGTTTAAGTGTCAATAACGTGTTTGTGTCAAGAAATATTTTCTTTAAGGAGAGGCAGTCAACCTCTTCCCTGATTGAAGTCCTACTTCTCAGGGTTTCTTGGTTAAGTACAATGTCTCTGTTGTTATAGTTGTAGCCTAGGTTTGACGTCACTTTAGCTTATATTTTTAAAGATTTCTTGTGTTTTCTTTGAAAGGGTTTTAGACAAGTCTGTGAGTCTTTGATCAACTTATTTGGTGTTCTCAATGACTCCTTGCGATCCGTAGTGGGCCATAAGTTATTTTTTGGTATTGTCTTGTTTTTAACTTTTTTCCCTTTCGCTTTCTTTAAAGAAAAAGAAAAAGAATTTATTTCAAGTTTCTTGTTTGAAGAATAAAAATAAAATAAAAAAAAGATTTCATTTTTCTTATTTTGGTTAAGTAGTTAGGTTAGTTGTTTTGCTTGTCAGGAAAAAAGAGTTTTTTTCTTAAGTTCTTTACTGAATTCTTAGAACATTAAGTAGCTCATAGTCAAGTGAAATTTCATTTTAGGTTTTTCTTTTAACAGATCTTAGTAAAAGTAGTTACGAAAAGTTGGTTAAAGAGTTTCAAATTGCAAATCTTTATTTCTCAAATAGAAGTAATTTTTCTTTCAATATTTGTTTATTTCTCCTTCGTCTCTCAAAACACACCACTAGTTTCATTTATGTTTCCTTTACTTAAGAAAAGACACTCAAAATTAACGATTAATTAAAATCAACTAGACTTTATGTTTGTAGGGTCCATCAACTAGTCTAGGCTAGAGACTTGATTTAGGTTGGAGAGGAAACTAATCAAAGCTTATAAAACAAACATACGAGTCTGAGCTAGGGAGTGTAAAAGGTCTAGTAAACGTGAAATTTATATGGGACCCCCCTCTAACGTAGGGGCTAAAAACGAGGTTGTGTGTGAAAATGTGGTGGAGATAACCCCTCCAAAGTCGGACCAAGCATAGTGGGGAATGCATATAGATGACTTGTCGTGGGATTTTTTCGATCACATTTTCCATGGAGCTTTATGGATCTTGAATCCGTTCGAGGTCCTCAGTTGTCTTCCAGACCACTTTCTTTCGATACCCTCGATAGGTTTCGGTCTTGATACCCTGCTCATTGCGGTCCACCCGATTGTCGACTGTACCTTCCTGGTGATTGTTCGTGCACTAACAACCTAGTTTCCTTTATTCTAGTGACTTACACAGGTGACTACGGGGGTATAACATGATACCTAGGGAAGACGTTGGGCCATGTTTTAAAGAGTATACCCAGAGGGTGCTTCCGTATTCAATTTTCACTTGCACCGGTAAGTTTCTCTAGTGTTGGATGGCTTAATTATTCTTCCAACTAGTTAGTGGTTTGTTTGCTTTATATCATAGGAACTTTTCTAGTGTGTGCTAGTTTTCAACGTTAGTAAAATCCTTACATTGTCACTGATATTTTCACAAAGTGAAAGATCAGGAGCTCCGCCAGTCACGAAGGCTTCAGGGTCTATCACCGGTTTCATTAGAGCCACCACCACCACCGTTACAATGAAGACTTGACCAACAAGGGTCATTTGAGGCGACTGGGCCATAGGAAACTATGTCCGAGCCATCCCCGAGAGGAGAACAGTCGAATCTGGAAGAACTGACTATTTCTGACCTGGGAGAAGAAGCTCTTAGACCTTTTAACCCTCCGATCACTGACTTGTTGGTGCCAATTTTGATACAAGTTTTCCCTTCAAGGGTAACTCCTCACGAGTGTCAGATAGTTTTACAAGCAGCAATGGAAGCAAATGCTTCTACTTCGTATGGGAGTTCTCATACTCTCTCAATGACTGCCACCACTTGGGGTGTTCCACCTCCTAACCCACCTTCACTGGTGTGGACCACCATGGTCTCATCCACCTCTACTTTAGGCATCGATATAATTCCATCTATGGCGGTGATCACTGCTCCATTCAAACAGAGTGCGACGGGCCCTCCATTTTCATACGGGATGCCCGACTTTGATACAAACTCTATCCTCACCTACTCCACTCTACAGACCTTGGGTCTAGGGTAGGGAGCTCAAACGCTCCTTTCCAAGGGTCCATGGGAGGCACCTCAACACCCTATAATTCTTTCCCTTATGACGGGGGTCACATGCCTCCTTCATCCCCTTCGCTCGGCGGTGCTCCCCAACAATCTGTCGAGCCGAACATAAACTACATCTTATTTGGAGCAGGAAGTCAAGCACCTTCTTCCTACACCACACTGATGGGTTCAATTTTATTCTCTTTGTTTGACGCGTTTGGTAATAACGCATTCTCGTCAGTTGCCATCTCGACTAGGGGAAACCCTGGTTATGGATGACAAAATCCTGTGCAGGGTACTATTCCTACACAGGGGGAAAACACATGAATGTTTTCCTCACAAGGACTTTGTAATCTGTGGTGAGGATAAGTTCCCTCATTAGGGATGTCAACCAGGGGAAACCCCTTCCATGATCAATGGAACCCTCAACAAGGATGAATACCTATGCCCATCAGATTGGCAGGGGGAAGCCCTTTCCACAATCTTTGGAACACAACGAAGGGATCAATCCCCACCCAACCCTCAACATTCAATTACGTGAGTCAGTTGACGATGTCTCAACAAGAACAATATCCACACACCAGCCACGACCATGGTATTTACCATAACCCTGGTCAACAGCCTAACGTTTCCTGGCTACCTGGTGCTAGTCAAACTCTAGGCTCCTTTTTCCCTATACATAGTCAACAACCCAAGCTACCATTTCTGAAAACATTACATTTTCCAGACTTGACAAGGTTATTACATGACCCAATTCATCACGATCCGCATTATCCTCCCATGCCGACGAAGTTTCCCTTGGGCATTCTAAAGTTCGAAGGTAAGCCTAACAAAGACCCAAGCAATCATGTGACCACTTTTCACCTATGGTGATCGTCAAACACATTGTGAGAAGAATCTGTACAATTGCATCTGTTTCAACGTGCTCTTATTGGGAGTGCCACAAAATAGTACATTGAGATCGACTGCTCAAGATACTGTACTTTTGGAGAATTGGAAATGGTTTTTCTAAACCATTTCCAACTACTTGTGAGATACGATGTCGACACCAAATTGTTGGACAACTTTGAGAAAACAAAGGATGATCATATCTCGGATCACATTCGAGAATGGCGATGTAGGAAGAGTTTGATAAAAGTACCAGTCCCACCGACTTTCCTGCTGGAGTGGTTCCCTAAGTATTTGGTCCCTCAGTTATCCAAGGATGTTGCAATGTCAAGAGTGTTTTACGAGGAAGAGGCGATAATGAGAGCTCAATAACTTGAACTGATATACTCTCAGTCTGGTTTACTTTATGAGGTTTTTCCAGAAGTGCCTCGGTCTATCCTTGACAAGGCTAGATATAAATCTGGACCACATGTCGATGGTATAGTTGGTTCAGTACAAGTGAATCTCGTTGATCAACTTTCAGATAAATTGCAACAATTGTCGATACAACAAACAATGACCAGAGAGACCCTTGGTTCTACTCCTCCCCCTACTCAAATGTCAGAAGTACACAGTCTGCAGTCAATGAACCTAAAGGCCAACTAGTAGCCTGACAGAATGAATAAAAAATGAAACAAGAAGGGTAAGGGGGATAAGAAACCCACCAACAATGTTGGAAGGGGAAACACAGATAAAATAAAGTCAAAGTATCCATGTAACCTTTGCATGGAAGACCACCCGATTCACCTATTCCCTCGTCTCGTGGAGGACCATAATTTATTGGTGCAGCAACAACTTGTTGTGTTAACGAACCCATTTCCTCATGGGAAAATTTTGAATCAAGCCTCTATGAGTGTGGATGGGGGCAGTCAGGGACCCCCTTCGTCTTCTAGTAATCCCTCGACCGTGAACGTTTATATGTTGAAAGGTAACACTCACCTAGAAACTAGGGCACATGATTACAGAATGCTAGAAACTATTGAAAAGGGTAAGGAAGTCGTAAACCTATCAGTTCCTCTCCATATTGAGAAGACAATGGGAGAAACAATGACATGCATCCCGAAAGGGTCGTTCAAGAAATATTCTCACAATCCAAATGTGAGGGCCGCCCAAAAATATTTTATGGTGGAGGATTTGTCACAAACCCCTTGCGCAATGTTTCCTTTGGAGGCCCTCCAAAGCTACCCTTCATAGAGGAAGGCCATGTTAGCTACCTTAGGATCTGCTGAGAGTTGTAATCTGGGAATGGTCATGCTTGTTATGATTGAATTAAAACCTCGTCTCCCATACCACGTTGCATTTCAGATAGTAGTGGCTTACACCATGAAAACTTTTACCCGAAATATTTTCCACATGGTGGTTGATGAGGGCACCTTGACATGCATGATGTTATTGGCATGATGGAAGGCCATTGGCCAACCCGTTTTGTCTCCTTCACCTACTCTGCTGACTGCTTTTCATGATCGTTCTTTCATACCATAGGGTATCATCCCTTCTTTCCCCTTGCACTTAGGAGGGAATACCTCATGCGTCAAAGTTGAAGTGGTCGATGTGCCTCTGGACTACAACCTTCTGTTAGGAAGGAGTTGGATCTATTCTATGCATGCAGTGGTTGCCACAGTTTTCCAAGTCTTGTTGTTTCCACACGAGGGTCAGATAATATCCATTGATCCATTGTCCTTCTCCTATCCTCACACTTCATTGGGGGCATCCACAGTCCTGATGATTGATACCCCTCAACCCAGCATCATCAACATAGGGGTTGGTTTATGCCCACCTTTTATGGGTACTTTCTATTACCCGCCTCCTTTTGGCGATGTCAAGATCAGATCAGTTGTCCCTGACCAAGCTAAGGATGAAATTTTTCAAGTGTCGTCGTTTTGTACGACTTACTTTAATGAACCATGGACTCTTCCTTCCCCATCGGCCATGATGGAAGGGACAGGGAACCATGGCATGGCCATGCCCTTGTCTACAATAGAAGTTGCGTACTCTATTGTCCATCAAGCTTCTATCAACCCTGATTTGACTCCCGCACAGGAGTTGGATCCAGTTCTAGAGCCTATTTGGGCTCAAGGTTCCCCCGCCACTACCGATTCCTTAGACTTAGTATTTCCCTCTGATGAGGCAATTATAGAGGCATCGACTGGTCCAGACAGACCCTAGGATGATCTCCATCATAGATCTTATTTTCTCCTGGAGTTAGGAATAATAGAGGCATGTGAATTTGTGTTGACTATGACTGGAGATAGGTCTTGTCCTATTAATACTCTAGCTATGCACATAGTTTATGCCGAGGGTAATATGGAAAAAATCACTAAAATGATACCTATCAACATCTCCAGAACCCATGGTGTCATGGAGAATGTCTTCGTCAGAGCGGACTGCTCCCCCAAAGCGATTTAGATTTATGCAGATTTATTTAAGGAATTCCGCGACATTTTTACTTGGTCTTACGAGGAAATTCCAGGAATTGATCCAAGAATCATTGAACATGAGATAACGACTTACCCTGACACCAAGTTGGTATGACAGAAGCTTCATCTGGTGAATCCTCGGAAAGAAACAACTATTAAGGCTAAAGTAGAGAAACTGCTCAAAGATGGTTTCATCTACCCCATTCAATTGATGCAATGGGTGTCAAATCCCATTCCGGTCAACAAAAAGTAGGGTACGATTTGCGTATGTACGAACTTTCATGATTTGAACAAGGCTTGTCCAAAGGATAATTTCCCCACCCCATTCATTGACCAGATTGTCGATGAATGCGCAGGCTGTGAGGTCTTTTCTCTCATGGATGGTTTTTTAGGATACAATCAGATACAGATTAAGCCTAAAGACCATCATAAAACAACTTTTATCTATCCATGGGGTACATTTTCTTATCAGAAGATGCCTTTTGGCATGAACAATGTTGGAGCCACCTTTCAACGGGCCATGTC
>JZKD02S1629613.1:41279-61605 GCA_000966675.3 Picea glauca
TGGGGATTGTGGACCATTGAACTGGTGAGAAGAAATCAGAAGTTTGGGTTTCAGAAGGACAAGTGAAATTCATGACACACGAAGTTGCGAAACGTGAAATCGCAAAGAGCTTGGAAGTTTTGGCCCCAGGTCACAATGAGGGGTCATATGGATGGAGAATAAGGGCAGAGATAACACATGCTAGGCTCCTGTCAGGATTTCAAAGGTCAGGAGAGTTGGAGTGACTCACATGTAAAGACCTGATACGCAAAATCATGAAATGCATTTTGGGTTAGGTGAGTTGTCACAGTCATGGTCACATGAAGGAGGGGCTAAGCCAGAGAAGAGCTATCACCTTTCAAACATTGAAATTTGAATAACGCTCAGGAGAGGGCCCGTGGTCTCATATGACCTACGCATTTGGATAAAGGACCTATGTAAGTGGATTTGGGGTCTAGCAGAGACCCAAATAGTCGATCTGACTTAGTATCTTGATCGATCCTAGACCGGGAGATCAACAACCCCAAGGCAATAAGGGGGGGTATGCATCAAATTGGGACTGGTTCTTGTTTTCACGAGTGGAGTTTCACATAAAGACACATGGATTTATTTCATGGAGGTTCCAGCAAGGACCCAAAAGAGCTACTTTAGCTCAATTTTGTGAAGATATGAGACCAGGAGGTCGACAGACCCTGCTGAGGTAGGGGGATACATCACAAAGGTATACTTTAGGAACTTTGGTTTGCTAGAAGAGTATTCTCAGGTATAATTTTATCCCTTTTTTGGGCATGAGGGACTAAATTTATGAAGAAGGAACCCCCACAGAGTCCACAGTTAATCTCTTTTTAGACTCCTTAAAATTGAAAAGATCGTCGAGTGACCTTATTCCTTCACACTTGCTAAACTAGTCCAGAAGAACATCCACTATGGAGTCCATAGTTAAGCTCTTTTCAGACTCCTTAAAATTGAAAAGATCATCAAGTGACCTTGTTCTTTCACACTAGTTAAATTTGTTTAGAAAAAAATCCACTAGCATGAGTTTACCCCTTTTTCGGGCCTGCATATTAAGGAGGAAAATGGTACACCTTGTGAGATTCTTCTCACCGGGAGAGTTCTCCTAAGTAGATTTTATACTTTTTTAGGCTAAGGAGACTAAATCTAGAAAACAGTTGTGATTCCATAGCTAAGCTCTTTTCAGACTCCTTAAAATTGAAAAGATTGTCGAGAGATCTTGTCTTTGTCACACTTGTTAAAATGGTTTTGAATAGATGTCTTTTCGGTGCTAGTTTACCCCTTTTTCGAACCAACTAGATTACCTTCCAAAAAGGTACCCTAACGTAGTCTTCTTTTATTCTTTTTCAGACTCTCTAAAAATGAAAAAACATCGAGCTTACCTTCTCTGGGCTTGTTAAAGTTACATTCAAGGGGGTTATCATTGTGTCCTATTAATTTAATTTGCATCCCTGCATCTTTGGCCTAATGTCGGATCCATGTTTCTCTCAACTGAACCTTTGAAGCATACCTTATACACAAGCCTTGTATCACTTTGCCTCTGTGTTTTGACACCTTGACCCATGGAGGAATTTTCCCGAGTGTCCTTTTCTTGCACATGTATCCTTGCTCTGAGAAATAGTGTGTTTCTTGCACTTGGAACTAGTATGCTTGTGACACTCTTTCCTCCTTTGTAACATAGCATTCTTTTATTCTTTTTCAAGCTTTTCAAAATTTTTGAAAAAGACAAAAAAATATATATATACCCCCAAAAGAGGACAGGAAAAGTATTTTCTTTTTATGGAAGAAAAATGAGTTGGACTTGGTCAAAGAATATCCTTTCATTTATTCGTCAAGATTTGGGATTTAATATGACCTTAGGAAGTTGTTCTTGCTACATAGAGTTGTGTCCTCCTCCATTTAGTTATTCTTCCAAACACCTTGAGAGTTTGTGTTGCCTCCTGCATCGTGAACTGATGTCAATGTCATGTTGCTTGAGTCTGATCATCTTTTGTGTTATTGTCCAAGGGAAGTTTTACCCAACCTAAGTCAACCTTTCTGCATTTTGTCTCTTTACCTCATGCTCGACCATCCCGAAAGTCCAATGAAGTCCTTGTTCAAAATCAATGAAGTTCTCTGTTGGATCACCAAGATCCTCTTGTCTATTCCTGATGAGTCATTGAAGACCTCTGGGTGGTGAATTCATACTCTCACATTACACTCCTACCCAAGTTTTGAAGATCTTGAAGTTGTTTCTCGAGCTCTGAAGGCCTCATATCCAACCATCAGGCGTCTTTGGCTTCTTGAATATGGATATTATACATGTATATCTTTAATTTTGAGATGTAGATCTGTTGTGTATTGTTTGAAGCTACACTTTATATAGTTATATGACATGGATATACAGTGTATTTGAATGGAAACCATGATTTATTTCATCCCGAGCATGGGTATGCCTACCTTAGAGAGACATTTATTATTGTTTGCAGATGGCACCTCACAAACTCTGGTATTGTGCTCACTCACGTCATACGTTGGTGAATATTTGTAATGTATTTCATCCATCAGATGCTCTTCTAACCTCATACATTGGGGGGCATTTTTTATAACCCTAAATTGCACCATACATGCATACTTGGCATCAGTCCCTCTTACTTGCTATTTTTGTGAAGCCATCATTGAGCAACTCTTCTTAAAAACACTATTTTTGAATATGTAAGCGCCCTGCACCATTACTACCCATGTATGTATGCTAGTTTCACCATTACTTCTCGCGTATGTATGCTATTTTCACCACTACAGCTCGCGTATATTCCAAAAGTTGTAAAAATTAAAAAGTTGCAAGGAATTCGTTGAGATTACGGGATATTGGGTATTTTTCCAACTGTCCCACCGCCTATAACCCGTCACCAAACCAAATAACCATCCTTTTGGCATATAAAATGAGGTTTTGGGGTCTCATTCCAAAGCTAAGCATAAGAATAGTGAAACTCTGCCCATTTCACATCCCTTCCTTGCCCCGAGAATTTGCAACCACCTTGTGAGTTTTGTACCAGAATTTCCCATTCTTTCCTTTTTCCTCCATTATAAGCCTATTCCATTCCCTAGAGAGAGGTTGAGAGGAGAAAGATACATGGAGGCGCAGTTGGATCTTTGTGAAGAGGATCCCAGACCAGGTTTGAGGATAATTCGTTGATCTCATTGTAAGTAAACTTTGTAATATCAATAAAAGGAATACTTTTTTTCTGTCCCAAAATATGATGTGCTCAATCTTTATGTTTGATTTATGCTTTACTCTAACATCTAACCCATAATTAATATATGAGATGCATGTTCGTAGTTCCTTGTTTTTCTATTTTTGAATGCAGGCCAACCTTGGGAGGAGGCTTGTAGTCAGTGGAGCAATTGAACGCGAAAGGATCGACACCAAGCGTGGAGTTAAAGGTAAAGTTACCAAATCTTTTCACTTTTTATTTCATGCATGAATGTGGGGTATATTCGGGGTAGTTATAAAAATTAAGAGACTTTTAGATGGTTAGATCTGCCTACATGTTGAACCCTAGTGTATTCCATAGGGAGGGTTTCTTGCTATAGCAAACACCCTTGTCCCTTACCTTTTTTGGCATATACATTAACAAGTTAGAAGATTGTTTGGAAGAAGCAGGTTTTTTTGGCCCAACTCTCACTGGTACAATCATCAATATTATTCTTTATGCTGATGATATTGTTCTTATGGTGAGGAGTCCCCATGATCTTGGAAAACAACTAAGAATCCTCAAGGATTTTTTCTCCAATATTGGAATGACTGTTAATACTGATAAAACAAAAGTCATGATCATTAAATCGAATAAGATCACATATGATACTTTTATATATAACAAAAACAACTTGGAGGAAGTGGATTCATACAAGTTAATTGAAATCGATATTCACCACAACCTCAACTGGAATTATAGCATTGAGAAAATGATAAATGGAGGATGGAAAGCTTATTATGGGATTGAAAACAATTGTAAATCAATTATTCTTTGGATATGGTATAGTAAAAAACTCCTCTTTGAGACTCTTGTTCCTCATGTTATTTTATGTGGATGCAAAGTTTGAGGATACAATATATCTAGAGAGTCATGGAGAAAGGTAGAGAAGATCCAAAAGAATTTATAACCTATAATCTCAAAATTAAAGAAAATACGCCCTATCTTATCCCCCTCATAGAGGCAAGTCTTTCCCCCATTGAGAGCATAGTTATGACTAGATACCTATTGTATAATAACAAGTTAATCAACATGGAATACAAGAGGCTTCCTAAAATTTCTTCAAACTCTAGCCAAAACCACCTTCAACTCAAGAAGGGATGGCATAAAGAAGCTCAGTCTTGGCAAAGCCATTCAAGAATAACAAAAGAGATCATTTTGCAGAATGTGGATACTATTAAAAATATTATTAAATCAAAATTTAAGGAGAAAATGTGGTGTGATAAAGAGTTGGAGGAAAAAACAAAATTAAGGTGTTATAAGGAGGTAATCAACCCTAATCTATAAGATAAAAATCGCTCTTTGTTTTGACAAGTGTAATGAAAAAAAAAACATTGCTAAAATAAGAACAAATTATCATGAGCTCTATAGTGAAACTGGGCGTTGGTCAGTTCCTAAAACACCCCAGGATGAAAGAGTGTGTTACCTTTGTGACACTAAGAGGGCTGAAAATCTTTCTCTTAGATTGTCCAACCTATACCCATATTAGATCCTAATTTCAAAATATTTGTCACACTACCAACCTTCTTAACCTTTTAACTCAACAAAACTATGGTGATCTTGGAAACCTTCTCTTGATTCCTTTTGAGCACATAAACAAAATATAAATAATTGCAAGTAATCCCTTACCTTCTTAAGGTCTGATATATCAATTTGGTCTCAGTGGACCTTAATCATCATCATCATCATCAGTTAAAATTAATATATATATATATATTAGATCCATCTTAATTATGGATTTATTAAGCACCAAGAGAGACCAAATATCTCGAGGTGAAAACCTTTAACCTTTAACCTTTTTTCATCGAGAGGAACTCTACAACCCAATATGGGGGAGATGTTCATGTAATGTAACACATTAAAAAAATAATAATAAAATAAAAGTAAATTTGACTCCATTACACACACATGTTGGTTGTGGAGCCTAATTATCTTCTTGATTCAGATGTTTGTTTCAATCATGCTTGGACCCCATTCCCTAACGGGGGGTGTGGGGGGGATTTCCCCCACAAATATTTCCAGGGGGGTCCGGTAGGGGGAAGGGGGTGACGACGCTGAAAATTTTTGTAGCCCCCCCCCATGGTGAGGGATTCAAGGAAGTGCCCCCGAAGCGAAATATTGGGAAAAAATACCACATAAAATATTGTAATTTTGTAGTCAATCTGGAATGTTCATTATAAGGTCGCAGATTTGATGGTAGAAGTTATGTTAGGTTTTTTTTCCCTATAAGAAAACCCTCTTTTATGAGTTAATTTTATTATGGCTGTGTATGTGTGTTGTTGTTCCTGAGTCTGTACTTAAGGCTTAAAAGTACAATGTCAAGGCATCCAAAATTATGATAAAGGTTGATAAAGGATTAAGCTAACCTTCGGTATAGGAAACTAATGAGGATTTCTACGTTCTCATTGTCTAGCTTCCAACTGTTCCTGGGTAGTAATATCTTGTTCAATGGCTGCCCATGAACGTTCCAGTTCCTCCTGGGTGTTAGCAGTTTTGAGGATTGTGTCAAAAATATTTAAAGAAATATGTGTTTGATTAGATAGTCCGGGTTGAATATTGGGTTGAGTTGCTGTAGGGGCAGTCATTGAGGAACAACACCAGTAAGAAATGATTTAAAGAGAGATTTCAATGCTGTTTTAATTTGGTCGAAAATAAAGATAAATTTTTGCATGAAGAACAAAATAGGAATGCAAACTGAAGGCCCTTTCTCGTAACTGTATTATTTATAGTAAAATATGTGGAATGAGAGAAAAAACATTTAGATATAGATAACGTAAGGTTCCTGTCAATAGAAAAACTCACACAAACACAGAAGAAGAAATCGACATAGAAATAATTGACATAGTGTAACTAAACATAAAATTCTGTAAATGCAAATTGGTCTTACACCCACTGATAGCTGGTGCAGAGAAAAGATAAGAAACAATTACAGAAAAATGAAATCCCTTCACTATAGTAGTGGTCGTACTAAATTATAGTGATACACATCAATTATGAAGAGTGAAATGAAATGAAACAAGAAACATAACGAAACAAACTTGCAACACAGTCGTGACGGAATCGAGAATCTTAAAATTTGCTTGAATTAACTTTGCGAATGCAAAAACTCTATTACAATTGCTACCAAAAAAGTCTAGCCCCAGTGCTCTTCTTTTTGTCCTCTATTTATACAAAAATTCCTTTTAGAAACTCAATGGTTTCATAAATGCAATTACAAACGAGAGGAGAAAAATCACTCCACCTCTCCTACTCTATTTTAAAAAAGTACAGGGTGCTTGTCTTTGCATGATTTAGTGCATATGATACATTTGTTCACAAACTGAGATACAAGTTGTGAAGGCTCAGCTTGACAACTAGGAGGAGCGAAGTCATTCCACCTCTCCTACTCTATTTTCAAAAAGTGTCAGGCGCTTGTCTTTGTGTGATTTGGTGCATATGATACATTTGTCCACAAACTGGGATACAAGCTGCGAAGGCTCCGCTTGACAGCTGGCCTCGGAAAAATAGCACTCCTGGTCTAACTGTGGAAGTTTATTACCAATTTGTGCATCAATGATGTCAAGGGCACTAATTTGTGCGCTAGGTTGAATCAAATGTTCGTCAATCTAAGCCATATCTACCCTGTCCATCTTAGAGATTTCCGCCGAATCTCTCTCATTCTTCTCCTTCATGTCGAGGGAAATCTGATCTATACTCATTTGCCTCAATGTCTCTGAATCACCTCCACTCTCCATCTCTAACAACTCACCATCTATAGCATTGAAGGCTTCTTCTAATAAGTTGGTCACTTTTTGAGCCTGTTCCTTGCTTAAGGTAATATTATGTTCCCAATCTTTTAACAGAATATTACCTCTTGTTTGTTCAGCGATGGTGAGTCTTGGAGAATCTGTCGAAAACCTATTGTTGGTAGCTATCACCGCCTCTTGAAAAAATACCCGAGCAGCCTCTGCATTCCTTTCTTTGACAGCCAGATTTTCTGAAATATGATGCATAATCACGCAATCTTCTCG
Source organism: Picea glauca (assembly GCA_000966675.3). NCBI lineage: Eukaryota > Viridiplantae > Streptophyta > Pinopsida > Pinales > Pinaceae > Picea > Picea glauca. The sequence goes on from JZKD02S1629613.1 coordinate 48,514, forward strand.
GATCACCCCCACTTTGTCTAACAGACTTTGTTGTACAGAAGAGATCCTGCCCCTGATATCAATCACTCGAGATTTAAACCCCTCGACGTCGATCATTTTGTTTTCAGCAATCATAATTTTTTATTTTTTAACAGTGGACTCTCCCTCTTGATAAAGTTCTCACTTCACTACAGCTTTTCTCTTTTTGTCAAAAAAGAACTCATTAGGAGGGAGTTCCTCTATCCTTATAGGTCTCAGTTCTTCACCAAATATCCATCCCTCGCTAACATCTCCCTGTGCCGACTGTAAGGGTGTGACAGAGGAGATGGGTTTTCCTATTTTCTTTGTTGATTCTTTTGGAGTATTGACAGGGTTCTATTCTTTTGGAGTATTTGGGGCTTCTTTTTCAGTCTCTGCTATCTACTTTCTCGGTGGGTCTGGAATTTTTCCTTCAGCCTCCGAATTCTGTTTGCTTGGAGGGTTTGGAGTTTTTTCCTCAACCTCCGAATTTTATTTGCTTGGCGAGTCTGGAGTCTTTCCCTCTACCTCTGAAATCTGTTTGCTTGGAGGATCTGGAGTCTTTTCTTTTGTTTTGGGATTACTCATTTGCTCCTCTTCCAGTTGTTTTCTAGGGATAGTTATTACTTCTGTAGAATCTTCATCATTTTTATCTTTTGTCTCGGCAATGGTAAAACCTCCCAACACAGTGGGAAGACATCTTCTCCTATGCTCTTGGAATCTCAACACAACTATTGCGTCTTCGGGTGCGAGCAATTAGATCCGGGATAACACCTCTTCATAGGATTTCGCTCCTCGGAAAATTTCGTCCGAGGGGGAATTCTCATGTTCGAATCTCTTAAGCCCAACATGAGCTAGATGATTTCTCACAACTTTCTGTGGATCATGTTTTTTAATCTCAATGGAGGCCAACTTTAGGTCCTCCAGGGCAGCAGCCTCGGCTTTGGCATGCCCAAAATATAATAAAGAATATGAATTCATTCGAATGGGAAAAGAAGGCCATACCTTCTTTGAATATCCCTTGAGTTATTTTCTTACGCCCCCGATTATTGTTTGCCATGCAACTTCACGACAAGCTAGTTTATCGGGAATAAACAAAGGTAGCACATGAGGGGGAACAGAATCCCCAGAAACTTTGATGTATGAGAACTCTGCTTCTACATACCAATCTGCGATGCCACTCAGACCTGCTGAAAAGCTATTCGATATGCGAGGTGGCGGGTGACCAAAAATATTGATGTGCAGGGGCACCATCACCCAATTGAAAATCTCATAGGGGAACTTTCCAGCTTTATTTTCCCATAATTTATCATGGTATTCGTGCACTAGTTTTTCTTGGGTTGGATTCCAAGTCCAATTCATCAAGGGGAAAGGTGTCATGGAACATATTGCATCCATGATATATGCCGACATGTAAAACGCTGAGGGTTTCACACCTTCCTTTTTCTCCCGATACTCTATGACCCTGTTGGCCAAGCTATTCTAGAGCATTTTTGCCCAATTGAAAGAGCAACCTTCAGCGACCCGAAATATGAGAGGCACCCAAGAGACATAGAAATGTGAGGTGTCTTCTTTCCTGAATAGACGACATGTCATCATGGCAACATACTTGTATTGTGGCTCTAGCGAAGCAATTGAATACACGCCCTTGTCATTCGCTCTCAATGTTGCGGAGCGCGAAACCCAATCCTTTATCAAACCTGGCATAGTTTTGTCATATTTTGTGCACTCCTTCTTTTTCAATTCTTCCAAGAAATCCACACCGTATGTATATTCAGATGTGGAAGGCAACTTATACATGATTTGTAAATGCTCGGGCCGAAAAGTTTCGATAGTCACTCGCTGACTATTCATAATTGTTCTGGTAGGCAGGTCCACATGATCCAAAGCCCAACGGATCATGTCATAGTAAGGAAGCAACCGAGGCCTGGTTGCTATTCTGGGAATCTCTGACTGGACAACTATCGTATACTTGGTGTGTAAATCGTCTCTTTCGTTGTCATCAGAATCATCTGAGTAATCAACTAATTCTTCCTGCAGAACATTGTACACATGCGACTAGTCGGGAATTGATTCGATACTTTGGGGTGAAGTATCGGAGACATTGTCTGAGCCCTGGCTTGTAACTTGGACATTTGTGTTCGTCGCTTTCCACGGAGCCATGACTATTGCTTTTTTTTTCGCTCTTCTGTGGTAAACCTGCGTATACATGCAGAAGTTAATTTACTTCGAAAATGACGAGCTCTGCTTGCTTATGAAAAAAGTATTTATCATAACAAAATGAGACTCCCGTATATATTTGAAACTTCTGTAGTCTTCGTAATAAGTCTGTCCAATCGCAATTAACAAAAATTGATTGCGTAAAAAATCCGATCTTCTTTATTCGTAGATTTACCCTAATTATCCATTAATGTCATCAATGTTTGGCAACTTGCCAGTCAATCGGAGTATGAAAAGCAAAATGTTATCTCGAGAAATGTGCAAGCCTCGATGCGCGGGACCTATCTCGTTATATTTTAAATTGTTCAAAATATAGAAACGTTAAAAATCTTCTCGCTTTTCACTACATCAGGGATTTCCTTTTAACATTTCAAGTTTTCAACTCACGAGACTGCAAGTACCGATTTCGATTTAAAATATAATCGTGATTTAAAGCATGATTAATTTCCTAATCATTTTACTCGCGGTATCGCGACTCGGAACTTCGAAGATAAAATTTTGGGAGATTAGTATGCCGAGTTACGAAACTACGAGAAATCGACAATTAAGACTTAATTAGGATTAAGAAAACTTGGATTAGGTGACTAATTAATCATACCATAATCACATCGTAGTTTCGTGAGTCGGAGTTTTAGACATCATGATTTTCGAAAAGATAGCACCGAGTGGCAAAACGCCGAGAACCATTTTAACCATAGTTAGCTTTTGCCTTTAATCTCTGACCAGGGTTAACTCACAAGTACCTCGCGTTCTCAGTTCTAGGGACTATGAAAAAGAAAAAATGGGTTTGATGAGCGTCGAGGCACGAAAACCCGACAACGTCAAATCAAAAGTTAAAAGATTTCACCCTAGTTAGTGCTTGGGGCGGAAAATAAAAACGACTTCGCCGTTTCGTGACTCGAGACGTATGAACTCAAGGATTAAAGTATATGACTTGTGAGCTCCTGAAATAAGGGCAAAAAGGTCGAACGTTTAGTACAAAATCGGACTCTTTTTAAGGGGAGAAAAAACATCGCTGCTTCTTTCGACAAGGTTGCAGGAAATTTTTTCAAAGTTCCGGGGGAAAATTCAAAAGGCCATCTTTAGATTTCAATTGTCAAAGACAGAAAAAATGTGAAGGGTTATAATAAATTAAAGGCGGCTCCAACATAGGCTCCAACTAGGGATCATGCCTCCCTGTGAGGCGGGAAGAACAATAGACCAGGTGCCAATATTGGGTAAATGAAGTCACAGGCTAAAATCATGAAAAAATCAAGGAAGAAGATAGAAAGGGAGGGAAATCTTCGCTTTGTACCTCAGAATTTTTTTCGAAATCAGATACTCTTTCCAAACACAGCTGAAGTCACTTTCACAACTTTCCCTTTCTCACTACTAACTTTGGGGATGATTTAAGACAGTCAAAACGACCCTAGGATATTCAACAGATATTACATTTCTCAGCTTGCATTAAAAGAATGTTATTATACAATCTTAAATAGGGAAGCCCCATCAGAATTTGGGGAAATGATCAGGATTTCAAAAAGTGTTGGTTACCGGAGTAGATTGATATTTATGTGTAACAGCCTTACATATCTCTTAGACATTGCTTCACTGCCAGCGAGCCTGTTCAGTACCCCGGTGAAGTTGTCTCACCCCTTTTTACTGAATTTCTTTTCACCACTTCGAAAAATATTTATGCGTTTAAACGTTGAGATGAGGGCAATCATTTCTGAATTTACTTTCATCGTCTTAATGGACTAGGTGGGGGCAATCATTTCTAAATTTCCTTTCACCACCTGTCTCAGTATTTATTTTTAAAACACGAAGATGGGAGCAATCAGTTTTTATCAGGGCTGAGATCTGTGTAATATTTTTTATCAGAGGTCTGTCCACTTATTTTGATTACTCGGTATCAACCTTCCTTTGACCCTCACAAGACCTTTGGTTCTTAGGGAGATAGGGGAGAATAATAAAATTTTAAGGAACATCTTGTTCAAGCAAGCTTTGATTTTTCTGATGCTGTCGAAAAACCTAGGAAAGTTAGGATCGCCATAAACGTTCCTTAGCTTAGCAGAAGATCAAGCAGTTGTGAAGACCAACTTTCTCATTAAGATATGCTTCGGAATCCCTGAGGTTTAAAACGAAAGACCTTTATTTATTCAAAAAGACTCGGGAAGGTAGTGACTCGCTAAAAGTTAGGACCAAATATAGACAAAAAACAAGGCAACAATTCAATGCCTTAATGTACAAAAGGTCACAACAGTTCGGGACTGGTTTTCGGATATATTTAGGAACAAAAATTATGACTGACTATTTTTGGTTTTAATATATTCATTCGAATTATTTAGTTTGAGGATTATGAAGCCAAAAAATAATCCTGTTATCTAACCTTTATATTGCAATTTAAACAATATTACCTTAGATTGTTAAAACAACCTTTCATGACATGTGTATTGAGAAAACTCACCTCTGTCTTTTCTTTCAATTTATTTGTGGACTATGAATTATCTTATATATCACCTGTTTTATGTCGTTCTATTTCCAACTAGTATCACCGAGCTGCATATTATTTTTTCAGCTAGTTTCATCTGCAACTGGAATCCTGGAAAAACAAATACAAATTTTATTGAAAATGTGTTGAGAATTTAGGAACGAAAACCAAAAATTAAAGGTAAACGTTTGAACGAAAACATAAATATGTACAAAAACTCATAATAAAATTTATTTATTTATGAATATATACATATAATTTTTTATTTCATTTTATTTCTTTTTTATCCGACGACTGTCACATCATGTAATGCTTCAAGTACCGCCCGTTGACAGGGGCACTGAGAACTTCTCCATCAATATTTTCCAGAAGAAAGGAATTTTTTCTTTCTGGAGCCAAGACCCTGAATGGTCCATACCAAAGGTGGTCAAATTTTCCATGCTTCGTGGCTTCTTCTCTTCTCGCATCCCATCTTAACACCAAGTCACCTGGGAGGAAATCTCTTTCCTTTGCCTTAAGATCGAAAAATGCTTTCATATCGTCCTGGTATTTCTGCATTTTCCCATCAACCTCCACTCTGAGTTGTTGAACCTCAATCAACTGGTTCATTCTCCTGGTTACATGATTGGGTTCTTCATTCTGATCCTGCCATAATTTCATCACTGGCAACGCTAAGTTTATAGGCAGAACTACCTCGGTCCCATAGACCATCTGAAATGGCGAAATGCCGATAGATCTTTTAGTGCTGATGCGGTTTGCCCACAACGCATACTTTAAATGCACGTGCCAGAACCTTTTCTTTTCATTCAGTACTTTTTTGATTATGTTTACCAGGCTCTTGTTAGATGATTCGGCCAGCCCGTTTCCCTGAGGGTAACAAGCAGTGGAATGGCCGAGAACGATACTGTACTTCAGGCATAAATTGATCATAGCCATGGATTTGAAGGCCTGGGTGTTGTCAGTAACAATTTTTCGGGGACACCCGAATCTCGACAAGATGTTATCTTCCAAGAAGTCGATCACCACCGAATCTGTTGCCCTTTTGGTTGGAATTGCTTCCACCCACTTTGTAAAATAATCTGTGGCTATTAAGATCTACTTATGCTGAGCACTGGAATGGGGATTAATTTCCCCTATGAAGTCTAATCCCCATTGTTGAAATGGGGCTTCATTTTTGACTGGAACGAGTGGTAGTGCAGGGAGTTTTTGCTTACCAGTGAATATTTGACATGAGTAATAGGCACGTACTTTGGCATTGACGTCCGAAAATAGTTTTGGAAAATAGTATTCGGCCCTCAGGAACTTGTAGGCCGTGGCTCTCCACACATGGTGTCCTCCACAAATTCCTTCATGAAATTATTCTATAACCCATGGGGTTTCCGACTCAACCAAACAGACTAGTAAGAACCCGAGTGGATCCTTCCAATATAGTTGATTTTCGGAGATGCAATATTTTACAGCATGAAGTTTTAAAGTTCTGCATTTGGCTGGTGTTAGTCCATCTGGACATTTCAGGTTTAACAAATAGAAAACTATATCTTTATACCATCCCGATGACATGAATTATTCTTCAAACTTGCTTGGATGTGTCTGGTCATCCGGCTCTTGAAAATGTGTGTCTCCGTCTTCCCCTTGTAGGAAATTGATGTCAAGAGCTCTAAGGTTTGACTCAGCCAAGAGTTTGGCCAGGCCCTGCCCCTTTATCAATTTAGTAGGCTTGACTTCCAAATCAAATTCTTGTATTTTAGCGAGCCAGTGCCCTCGTTTTCCATCACTATCTGGCTATACCAATATATCTTTCACAGCATTGGTTGGTACGTATGCGATAATTTTTGAATGCAGAACATAAGTTCTGAATGCTTTAAGCGCTTTCACCATTGCATACGCTTGTTTTTCTATTATATCATATTTTAGTTCGGCGTCTCTAAGGCTCTTGCTAAAAAAAACGATCGGGCATTCAAAGCCTTCATCATCTTTTTGTAGCAACACTGCAGCAATAGTATGTTCAGAAGCGAACGAGAAGATGAGGAAATCTCTCAAGTAATCTGGGCTTGTTAACACAGGAGCTTCACTGATGACTTTTTTAATATGCTCGAACGACGCTTTAGCCTCAGTTGTCCAATTTACTCTGTTTTAAATGGATCAAATGTTCTTCATCGGTTTTAGAGAAAACCGTTAAATCGTAGAGGTAGATTACTATGAACTTGTCTCTTTCTCCAACGAAAGTGATGTCCATAGCATGTTGGAATGTAGCCCCTACATTCATCAATCCAAAAGGAATTCGATCATACATGAATGTACCCCATGGTGTGGTGAAAGCAGTTTTTTCTCTGTCTATCTCGTTCATGGCGATTTGGTTATACCCAGAAAACCCATCTATCATAGACATTTGATTTGCTCTGACTACCCTTTCCAGGCCATGGTCCATTTTGGGGAGCGGATAATTATCCTTAAGAGAGGACCTGTTCAAGTTCTGGAAATCCACACATAGTCTGATTTCTCCGTTCTTTTTTCTGACAGGGACTAAATTTGCCACCCAGTCTGAGTACCTTAGAGGTACAATTATTTTCGTGTCTAAAAGATTCTTAACTTCCTTTTCAATGATGGGAAACAAAATGGGGTTAAAATACCTAAGTTTTTGCCTAAAAGGCTTGACCCGGGGCTTCAACAATATCTTGTGCTCTATCACAGAAGTATCATACATTCGAAGTTCTTCATAGGACCAGGCGAAAACATCTGTATACTGTTTGAGTAGGTCTCTGTATTGGTCTTTTATATTGGGAGGGAGGAATTTAGATATCTTTACTATCCTGGCTTCTTTTCAGTTCCTATGTTACAATCCTCCACTTCTTCTGGTTGGGAGTGTAAAGTGGATTTCACAAGTATGTCGTTCTGATCGAAGAGTCTTTCTAAAGGAATTAAGCCTTTTGGGATTTGGTTATTTTTAAGGACCAACATGCGATGATCCGCTATTTTACCTCGAAAGGTTTCAGGATCTTCACCCTCTTGCATAATCCATATCGCGTCATTTTGGTTTTCTTGGTCTAGATGAGTTTCAGAGAACTCACCTATTGCCATAAGAAATTTCTGAATTTGTTCGTCATCCTCAAAGATCTGCCAGTGTCTGACATTGTCGGGTATAGAGGGTTTATACTTGATTTCAATATGATATTTCAGTTTAACGTTCGTGGGAGGAGAAAAGGTTGAGGCTGCCTTAGCCAATGCGTTAGCATGTAAATTCTCTGTGCAAGGAATAAAATGGACCTTTATAGATGAGAAAAAAATTCTCCATCAAATCCCAAGCACAATTTATGTATGTTCTTAGCCTGGGATGTTTAGCTTGGTATTGTCGGTTCACTTGTCTTACTATCAATTCAGCGTCACTGTAAACCTCCAAGTTTTTTATATTTAACTTCTTTGCTGCCTCCAAACCTAAGATTAATGCTTCATATTCACATACGTTATTGGTGTAATATATATCCCATTGCAAACGATATGAGAAAGGAACAATAAACTTACCTTCAGGCGCTACTAAAATTATGCCAGCACCAACTCCTTTAGAAGACGAAGTGCCATCGAAGTACAGTTTCCAGATACCACTTTTGCATAGTTCTTCAGTCACGGGGCTAAGCTCTTCTTGCTTCATATCAAGTTCTTCTGGACACCCATATAAACCACCATCAAATGACAATATGCAATTTTCCAGATCTTGGTCTGCAACGTAAATGGGAAAGTTATTTGGATTCTGAGGATCACTGACAGTATATGCCAATCTTGTTTCTCTGTACAATCGGGTAAAGTGACCACCGAATATAGGAATTGTGGAATATGACATGTCAAATTGTAGAGAACCCCCCAACTTGGCTCCCCATGATCTGGATAACAACATACCATATTTGGGAGGAATATTTGTGATAACCACATCCATCAAGATACTCTTGACCGGGACCTGAGCCAGGGTAACAACCAGATCTTTTATCATCCCCATACATTTAACCTTTCTTGAATCGAAAGAGTATAGATCTCCATAGGGTCTAGTGATCTGGAGGCCCAACCTCTCCATTATAATTTTGGGCATAACATTATGTGAAGCCCCGGAGTCTAACATGCAGTTATGTAGTAACAGATCATGTATATTCAGGGTGATGTAGAAAGGAGCGACGTTATCTTTAGAACCCTCAAAATGAGGACCAAAGGTGATGTTAGGTTTGTCGTCTTATAGGTTGATAACATCAGAGTGACTTTCTGACTCATGGACACCCATTATTTTGGCGATTTGCTTCCGATAAGTGGGGTTTTTTGCTAATTCTACCAAAGGAATCAGTATCTTAATTTTATTTAATTCATTTTCGAAATTAAAAGATGAATTCACCTTGTCTGTTTCTTTGGTTAAGACCTCCAAGCTTTTTCCTTCCGACTTGTTTGTCTGGATCGCTTTATCACTCGTGATCTTAGCCGAAGATATAACTTTATCTACTGGTTCAGTTCCTTTTGTTTGGGTTTCAATTTTTTTCACGTCGGACTCTTGAGTTTTTTCTACCTTGACTTTATTGCTGGGTAACAATGTATTTTACAAAGAAGGTTCATGAGATGGACCCCTTTGCAGAATTTTCTTAGGCTAGTCAGTTGAGGTGGGCTTATTTTTAGATCTCAGATTGTATTTGGGTTGAAAATCAGCCGCTATCATTTATGTTTCTAGTTGAGATACACAGAGGTCAGTATGATCACCTTCTTGTTCTTCATTAGATGGTGGAGAGGTATTAAAAGATTTATCATAGTCTTCCTTGGTCAAAAATGACTGGGAACATTCATCACCGAAACACGCGACTTCATCTTCCGATTCTCCGAAATCTTGGAGGTCATTTGCTCCTATAAAATTTTCGTTTTTTAGTGGGGATTGTATTTTTTGATCTTCATTCTTTATTTGCCTCTATTGATTTTGAGGATTTGGGTTTCTCCTGAAGTCCTTTTTGTTAGGAGAATCAGCTTTAGCCTGATCCAACTCCATCCTAGAGATTTTCTTAGACAGTTCTTTAATTATTTGGGCCATATCATCTACTCTGTTATCAGTATATCTATTTGACCTCAAAGGACCTGCTGGTTCCCTATAGCGTCTATTTTCTCGGTTGACTGTTTCTACTTTAGCCTTTAACTTGCCTGAAGCCATCATATTAGATTCTATTTCGACAACATCATCTTGCATTCTATTTAGGGTGGCCCCTCTTCTTTCTCGCAAAAGTAGAGCAAAATTAGGTTCGAAATCTCCCGCAAAGGTTACTTTGGCTGAGGGTTCGGAAGGTTTAACAGTGGCTGGAATTTTATTATATAGTTTGTTAAATCTCAGAATAAATTCCATAACTGTTTCTGAGTTCTTTTTCTTTAGAGACCCAAACTCGGTAAGGTAATATAAGTGGTCTTTCCTCTCTCCCCATTGTCTGAGGAAAGTATCTTCCAATGCATCATATGTCCGAATAGAAGCTACAGTAAGGCTCCTAAACCAAGTTTGGACCTGTCCTTCAAAGGTCTGTACAAGAAGTCTCGAATAAACATCCTCATGCTCAATACCACAAATGTTTTTGAACTGATCAAAAAATTTTATATGCTCAGCTGCGGTTAGATCTCCCTCCCCAGTAAACTTAGGAAGATTCTTGATGTAGTTGTCAGGTAAATCATGGAGGTGAACGGGTAAAACTAGGGGAGCGTATCTCACTGCTACTTTTGCAAATACTCTGGGAGGAGGGACATTTCCTCCTCCTCCGATGCCCGCCATCAACTTGGGAGTAGAAAATGAGGGTGTAACACACTCTTTTGAATCAGGTGAAACTAGGAAATTCTGCTGAAGAAAGGTTGGTATGTCAAATGATAACAATCTTTCTAAAGGACCTTTTCCCTTGTTTATAGATGGGAAAGTCTGATGTGGCTCACTCCTAAATTCCGAGTAGTTTGTTTTCGAATATTTGGTATCAGACAGAGGGCTGCAGGAAGTAGGAGGTTCTGAAGGGCATTTAGTCTTTAAAAGTGGGTTTTTGGATTTATTAACTGAAGCGGTTGCCTCAAACGAGCCTCTCGCTCTTAAAAAAATTTCAGGATTATTAACAGGCGTAATTAGCTTACCACCTGGGTTCTATCTGGTATGCTTTCTACCAGACGCCAGTTTGTGTTTTAGTGGAGTTGCCAAGTGAAAGATTTAAAAATCCTTAAAACTGTGTGTACTCTATGTACACTATCAAAGAGTAACACTATCTATGAAATAATTTGTCGTTTTCCCAAGGAAAAGATTTCGTAACTTCACTCCCTGGAAATGGTGCCAGAAAGATGTTGTTCCTGAGTCTGTACTTAAGGCTTAAAATTATAGTGTCAAGGCATCCGAAAGTATGATAAAGGTTGATAAAGGATTAAGCTAACCTTCGGTATAGGAAACTAATGAGGATTTCTATGTTCTCATTGTCTAGCTTCCAACTGTTCCTGGGTAGTAATATCTTGTTCAATGGCTGCCCATGAATGTTCCAGTTCCTCCTGGGTGTTAGCAGTTTTGAGGATTGTGTCAAAAAGATTTAAAGCAATATGTGTTTGATTAGATAGCCTGGGTTGAATATTGGGTTGAGTTGTTGTAGGGGAAGTCATTGAGGAACAACACCAGTAAGAAATGATTTAAAGAGAGATTTCAACGTTGTTTTAATTTGGTCGAAAATAAAGATAATTTTTTGCATGAAGAACAAAATAGGAATGAAAACTGAAGGCCCTTTCCCGTAACTATATTATTTATAGTAAAAGATGTGGAATGAGAGAAAAAACATTTAGATATAGATAACGTAAGGTTCTTGTCAATAGAAAAACTCACACAAACACAGAAGAAGAAATCGACATAGAAATAATTGACATAGTGTAACTAAACATAAAATTCTGTAAATGCAAATTGGTCTTACACCCACTGATAGCTGGTGCAGAGGAAAGACAAGAAACAATTACAGAAAAATGAAATCCCTTCACTATAGTAGTGATCGTACTAAATTATAGTGATACACATCAATTATGAAGAGTGAAATGAAATGAAACAAGAAACATAACGAAACAAACTTGCAACACAGTCGTGATGGAATCAGGAATCTTCAAATTTGCTTGTATTAACTTTGTGAATGCAAAAACTCTATTACAATCGCTACCAAAAAATTCCATCCCCGGTGCTCTTCTTTTTGTCCTCTATTTATACAAAAATTCCTTTGATAAACTCAATGGTTTCATAAATGCAATTACAAATGAGAGGAGCCAAATCACTCCACCTCTCCTACTCTATTTTCAAAAAGTGCTAGGTGCTTGTCTTTGCGTGATTTGGTGCATATGATACATTTGTTCACAAACTGAGATACAAGCTGTGAAGGCTCATCTTGACAGCTAGGAGGAGCGAAGTCATTCCACCTCTCCTACTCTATTTTCAAAAAGTGCCAAGTGCTTGTCTTTGCGTGATTTGGTGCATATGATACATTTGTCCACAAACTGGGATACAAGCTGCAAAGGCTCCGCTTGACAGTTGGCCTCGGCAAAATAGCACTCCCGGGCTAACTGTGGAAGTTTATTACCAATTTGTGCATCAATGATGTCAAGGGCACTGATTTGTGCACTAGGTTGAATCAAATGTTCGTCAATCCGAGCCATATCTACCCTGTCCATCTTAGAGATTTCCGCCGAATCTCTCTCATTCTTCTCCTTCATGTCGAGGGAAATCTGATCTATATTCATTTGCCTCAATGTCTCTGAATCACCTCCACTCTCCATCTCTAACAGCTCACCATCTATAGCATTGAAGGTTTCTTCTAATAAGTTGGTCACTTTTTGAGCCTGTTCCTTGCTTAAGGTAATATTATGTTCCCAATATTTTAACAGAATATTACCTCTTGTTTGTTCAGTGATGGTGAGTCCTGGAGAATCCGTCAAAAACCTGTTGTTGGTAGCTATCACTGCCTCTTGAAAAATGACCCGAGCAGCCTCTGCATTCCTTTATTTGACAACCAGATTTTCTGAAATATGATGCATAATCACACAATCTTCTCGGATCACCCCCACTTTGTCTAAAAGACTTTGTTGTACAAAAGAGATACTGCCCCTGATATCAATCACTTGGGATTTAAACCCCTCGATGTCGATCATTTTGTTTTCATCAATCATAATTTTGCATTTTTTAATAGTGGACTCTCCCTCTTGATAAAATTATCGCTTCACTACAGCTTTTCTCTTTTTGTCAAAAAAGAACTCATTAGGAGGGAGTTCCTATGCCCTTATAGGTCTCAGTTCTTCACCAAATATCCATCCCTCGCTAACATCTCCCTGTGTCGATTGTAAGGGTGTGACAGAGGAGATGGGTTTTCCTATTTTCTTTGTTGATTCTTTTGGAGTATTGACAGGGTTCT
>JZKD02S1629613.1:79190-103574 GCA_000966675.3 Picea glauca
CTCACGACTCTTTCCTTTTACCTTTCCACTCTTTGAGTCAAGGAAATGTTGATCTCTCGCCACATGCCCAGTCTCGATGGATGGTTTTGATAATTTTGGAACTTCGCGACTTTGCAAGTCATCTCTCCTATGCAACTCCAAAGTTTTTAAGCCTCGTGCATGTTCCTCTGGGTCCAATGATTGTTGTTCCATGTGTTCAAATCCTACAGTCCATATCTGATCTTCTCCTATGTACTCTTCTGGGTGTCTGGACGTGAGATTCAACACTCCAGATATCTTCCTTTGTGGGTGATCTGACGGTTGTTATCACTCCTCCCCTTGAGATTGAAAATTCTCCTGAATTGGAAGAATTCTAATGTTTTCAAAGGCCTCAACCTTTAATTTCTCAGTGAGCCCAGATACTTGGGTCTTGTCTACATATTTAAGATGTTGTCTTTCCTAAGATTTGGAATTGAAAGCAAACCTTGACCCTGATGCTCACTTGTGCTTTGCATGAAAACTCCTACTACTTCTCCCTGATATTTCAACTTGCTCAGTCTCTAAGGGACTTGGTCCTTCTACTTCCTTAGAATACTTATGGTGCTTTCCTGTCACACTCTGCACTCAACTTTCTGAGCTTTCGAACTTGAGACAAATTCTCTCTGTGCGCACTCCTTGCGCTCTGACTAACCTTCAGATGGCAAACTTTCGACACTTCATCTGAGTGTTGGTTTATTTTACTCCTTCAATAGGTCTTCCTATAGAGTATTCAATAACTCTGTGAGTGTCTCTCATTGACACTCCTTTCCTAGAACTCAAAACTAAGTTCTCTTTGTGCACTCCTTGCACTATCTCTTCTGAGCTTGATCCTTAGAGGATTTTGATTTCCCATGCACTCCTTGCATTTATGGGATTTTGTCAAACTTAGATCTGAAGGATTTCTTGAAAATAAATTATTCTCTCCCTCTTGACATTCCTTCTACTCAATGCACACCTTGCAGAGCTCTACAGGGTTCTAGGTAACTCTGTCTCTCTTGCTTCTTCAGCACAGTTTCCCCTCTAAGGTGTTCAGTAACCTTGAATTTCCTCCTTATATTTTTATCACCCTGGTGCACCCTCATGTCACATTTTTTCTAACCCCGCAAAGTTCACATGCACACTCACTGCGCTAGCTATAGAACTTACAATGTTTTCTTGTGCACTCCTTGCATAGCCTAAAGAACCCAGAGCAATATAACAACTTCACCGACGATAAATTAAATCTATCTCCTACTGTGAATGAAACTTATCATACATCCACAACATTCATTCATGAAAAATACATAAACACACTATATGCAAGAAAAACTGATTTTCTATTATCTTTGTGTGTCTATACAGATGTTTACAANATCATGTCTTTACATGTGAGTCACCCCAACTCTCCTGACCTTTGAAATCCTGACAGGAGCCTAGCATGTGTTAGCTCCGCCCTTATTCTCCATCCATATGACCCCTCATTGTGACCTGGGGCCAAAACTTCCAAGCTCTTTGCGATTTCACGTTTCGCAACTTCGTGTGTCATGAATTTCACTTGTCCTTATGAAACCCAAACTTCTAATTTCTTCTCACCAGTTCAATGGTCCACAATCCCCACGATCCAATGGTCTAGATCTCCCTTTCACGCATCAAGACTTTGTGTTTCACAAAGTTGGAGGACCACTCACCAGATTAACGGTCCACACTCTCTCTTCGATCAATGGCTGTGATCTTTTAACGAATTCTCACTTCGCGAATCCTCACGACTCTTTCCTTTTACCTTTCCACTCTTTGAGTCAAGGAAATGTTGATCTCTCGCCACATGCCCAGTCTCGATGGATGGTTTTGATGATTTTGGAACTTCGCGACTTTGCAAGTCAGCTCTCCTATGCAACTCCAAAGTTTTTAAGCCTCGTGCATGTTCCTCTGGGTCCAATGATTGTTGGTCCATGCGTTCAAATCCTACGGTCCATATCTGATCTTCTCCTATGTACTCTTCTGGGTGTCTGGACATGAGATTCAACACTCCAGATATCTTCCTTTGTAGGTGATCTAACGGTTGTTATCACTCCTCCCGTTGAGATTGAAAATTCTCCTGAATTGGAAGAATTCTAATGTTTTCAAAGGCCTCGACCTTTAATTTCTCAGTGAGCCCAGATACTTGGGTCTTGTCTACATATTTAAGATGTTGTCTTTCCTAAGATTTGGAATTGAAAGCAAACCTCGACCCTGATGCTCACTTGTTCTTTGCATGAAAACTCGTACTACTTCTCCCTGATATTTCAACTTGCTCAGTCTCTAAGGGACTTGGTCCTTCTACTTCCTTAGAATACTTATGGTGCTTTCCTGTCACACTCTGCACTCAACTTTCTGAGCTTTCGAACTTGAGACAAATTCTCTCTGTGCGCACTCCTTGCGCTCTGACTAACCTTCAGATGGCAAACTTTCGACACTTCATCTGAGTGTTGGTTTATTTTACTCCTTCAATAGGTCTTCCTATAGAGTATTCAATAACTCTGTGAGTGTCTCTCATTGACACTCCTTTCCTAGAACTCAAAACTAAGTTCTCTTTGTGCACTCCTTGCACTATCTCTTCTGAGCTTGATCCTTAGAGGATTTTGATTTCCCATGCACTCCTTGCATTTATGGGATTTTGTCAAACTTAGATCTGAAGGATTTCTTGAAAATAAATTATTCTCTCCCTCTTGACATTCCTTCTACTCAATGCACACCTTGCAGAGCTCTACAGGGTTCTAGGTAACTCTGTCTCTCTTGCTTCTTCAGCACAGTTTCCCCTCTAAGGTGTTCAGTAACCTTGAATTTCCTCCTTATATTTTTATCACCCTGGTGCACCCTCATGTCACATTTTTTCTAACCCCGCAAAGTTCACATGCACACTCACTGCGCTAGCTATAGAACTTACAATGTTTTCTTGTGCACTCCTTGCATAGCCTAAAGAACCCAGAGCAATATAACAACTTCACCGACGATAAATTAAATCTATCTCCTACTGTGAATGAAACTTATCATACATCCACAACATTCATTCATGAAAAATACATAAACACACTATATGCAAGAAAAACTGATTTTCTATTATCTTTGTGTGTCTATACAGATGTTTACAAAAACTGGACTGCAACAGAGTCCCAGTTCTCTCCAGCTCTCCTAATCTAACTCTATCTTGAGTTCTGCTTTTCCAAGACCAATCTACAAATATCTCTCCTCCCTTTTACAAAATAGGGCTCTACGATCTTATCCTTTCCACTGCCTTAGTTCTATCACTATCTCAGTTACGACACCATACTCCTATGGCTCATTCCATAAATTAATTGTTCAGACATGACTACGATATAGTCTTGCTACAAGAAACCATTCAAGGCAAACCTATCCACTACCTGTACAAAGGTATGTCTTGGCATTTATCATCCTTACAACACAAAAATCCATATAGGATAATATTTTGAATTTAAAAATGGGAGGGTTGGTTCCTTTCCCTTTTTGAAATGTGCGTCGTTGTGTTGGAATGTTGGCATGTTGCTTAGGTTGAGTGATGCTCCTGCATCATACTCCACTGCTTTGAAAAATTCATGAGCTTCCCAACTCTGTTGAAATCCTCTTGGATCCCAATCTGTTCTTTGGAGATTTCCTCCTGCTCCTCTACTCTAGTGTTGTTATTGTTGTTTCCCTACTGCTCTCGCAGGCTCTCCTCTGTTTAGCTTCTTCCTGCTGATAGTTTTTGTTGTTGACCTCAACATCAGCCTTCTTATCTCCTCAATCACCTTATCCATTTGGTCTGCTCGTTGGATATTCTTTTGTAGTCTCCTCGGTTGCACCTCCTATTTGTTAATGGGTAGGCCAACCTGATCTCCCTTGATGCCTTCATTCCTTGTGGCTTTAGCTTGCCATCCTGTTGCAGACTTTAGTTCTACAGTCTCATAACCGAGCTACTTATCATCTTCTTCCTATGATNTGAATGAAACTTATCATACATCCACAACATTCATTCATGAAAAATACATAAACACACTATATGCAAGAAAAACTGATTTTCTATTATCTTTGTGTGTCTATACAGATGTTTACAAAAACTGGACTGCAACAGAGTCCCAGTTCTCTCCAGCTCTCCTAATCTAACTCTATCTTGAGTTCTGCTTTTCCAAGACCAATCTACAAATATCTCTCCTCCCTTTTACAAAATAGGGCTCTACGATCTTATCCTTTCCACTGCCTTAGTTCTATCACTATCTCAGTTACGACACCATACTCCTATGGCTCATTCCATAAATTAATTGTTCAGACATGACTACGATATAGTCTTGCTACAAGAAACCATTCAAGGCAAACCTATCCACTACCTGTACAAAGGTATGTCTTGGCATTTATCATCCTTACAACACAAAAATCCATATAGGATAATATTTTGAATTTAAAAATGGGAGGGTTGGTTCCTTTCCCTTTTTGAAATGTGCATCGTTGTGTTGGAATGTTGGTGTGTTGCTTAGGTTGAGTGATGCTCCTGCATCATACTCCACTGCTTTGAAAAATTCATGAGCTTCCCAACTCTGTTGAAATCCTCTTGGATCCCAATCTGTTCTTTGGAGCTTTCCTCCTGCTCCTCTACTCCAGTGTTGTTATTGTTGTTTCCCTACTGCTCTCGCAGGCTCTCCTCTGTTCAGCTTCTTCCTGCTGATAGTTTTTGTTGTTGACCTCAACATCAGCCTTCTGATCTCCTCAATCACCTTATCCATTTGGTCTGCTCGTTGGATCTTCTTTTGTAGTCTCCTCGGTTGCACCTCCTCTTTGTTAATGGGTAGGCCAACCTGATGTCCCTTGATGCCTTCATCCCTTGTGGTTTTAGCTTGCCATCCTGTTGCAGACTTTAGTTCTACAGTATCATAACCGAGCTACTGCTCATCTTCTTCCTATGATAGATTGGCTTCTGTCATCTCCTCTTTTTCTTGTTCAACTCCAACTTCTTCCATCTTCTCCCGAGGCTGGTATGCTCCTCCACCTATTTACAACTTAGTCTACTAGATATGCCTACTCTACATATTTATCCTTCTCTCCAGGGATTCCAATTACTCATACAACTCAACAAAATATATGTTGTTTTCTTCCTCTTATGATGCATGCTCCAATGCTACATTCATCTCCTGTTCATCTCCCGAGATGAGATTTTTGAGCAATTATGTTGAATGCTACTCTCCCAAAATCTGCATGATTGTTTGTTGGCAGCCATCTTCAGGATCTGAATTGTTCAACTAATCCTCCAACATCTCCAACTCCTTCTCCCATTGAGTGAGCAATTCATATGAATTATCCTCTTTTTCTATTGGGGAAGACATCAATATATGCTCCTTCTCCTCCTCTTTAATAGTCTATGTTGGTTGTCCTTCTTCTGTTGTTGCATCTACAACACATGCTCTAGCCTCAAATGGGCTAATTGGTAGGAATATCTGAATTCCCCCAATGATCAAAACACTCCTCTGATCCTCTCCCTTTGAGATGGAAGTATTTAACTTCTCATCATATTCATTCACATGGTCTGTAAACCCACATGAACCTTCACCTATCAACACTGCTCATCGACTTGAACTCACTTCTGAGTTCCTGATACTTGCATGTAGTCTCATTTCTTTCCCCTTATCCACCTGGTAACTTGGGACTTCATTTATGCCCACTTGACAGTCTATGAGATCAACTGACCTCATCTCATTGCCCACTTGGCAATTTAAACTTTCAGTACTACTCCCCTGGCAGTATATGATACCTTCTACTGATCTCTTTCCATTTCCCACCTGGAAATATAAAAGTCCATTTCTACCCACCTGGCAGTTTATGAGATCTTTATCTGATCTCACCTCCTCCTCACCACTGAGGTGTCTCCCAACTTCTGGATCAAAGATGCAAACCATCTCCTCCTCTATGTCACTGAGGTTTTAAGCATACCTCAACCATCTCCTCACTACTTGTTGCTACTTTCTAACCAACAACTTTTGAATAGGCCATTTTACTTTCCTGTTTAGAGGTCATTCATACCTCCAGCGTACCTTTGCCTCATGTTGCATCTTCAATGTCAGTTGTTCCATTCTTTCTCTTATATCAATGAGATCCTTGTCAATTTATGCTTTACTTTTCTTCTGGTAGTCTCCTCTTTGACCACACTCATGGACTTCAATAGCCATCTTTTATGTCTTTAGCCCTCCTGTCTATCTATCATTTGTTGCACACATTGAAACCATCTTTACAGAGCATCAGAACTTTATCTTCCTTCACCTGTTGTCTACAAGTGAACTTCATCCTTTGATACCACTTGGCATCCTCAGATTTCTTCTATTTTCGTTCTCACCTTTACCTACAATACACTGACAAACTTTTTGTCTTTCTCCTCTTTCTCTTTCACCTGCAATCTACAGACAAAAATTTCAACTCTGATACCACTTGATGCAGACCCTCCCTTCTCGCCTCGGGGCTGCTGACCTCCTAGTCTAGGATCGATCAAGATACTAAGTTGGATCAACTCTTTGGGTCTCTGTTAGACCCCAAAACCACTTACATAGGTCCTTTGTCCAAATGTGCGGGTCGTATGAGATTGCAGGCCCTCTCCTCAGCATTATTCAAATTTCAATGTTTGACAGGCGCTAGCTCTTATTTGGCTAAGCCCCTCCTTCACATGACCACAATTGTGACAAATCGCATAACCAAAAAGGTGTTTCATGATTTTGCATATCAGGTCTTTGCATGTGAGTCACCTTGACTCTCTCGACCTCCAAAATCCCAACAGGGGCCTAGCATGTCCTAGCTCCTCCCTTATCCTCCATCCATATGACCCCTCATTGTGACCTAGGGCCAAACCTTCCAAGTGCTTCACGATTTCGCGTTTCGCAACTTCCCGTCTCGCGAAGTTCACTCGCTCGTACTTCTAAAACCCAAACTTGCAAGTTCCACTCACCATATCAACAGTCCACAATCCTCGCGATCTAACAATCTAGATCTCCCTTTCGCGCATCGGGCCTTGATGTTTCGCGAAGTTGTAGGAACACTCACCAAATCAACATTCCACACTCTCTCTTCGATCACCGACTGTGATATTTCCATGAGTTCGCACTTCGCAAATCCTCACGACTCTGTCCTTTGACCTTTCCACTCTATGAGTCAGTGAAATGTTGATCTCTCACCACGTGCCCTATCTTGATGGACGGTTCTGATGATTTTGAAACTTCACGACTTCGCAAGTCGTCTCTCCTGTGAAACTCCAAAGGGTTTAAGCCTCATGCATGTTCCTCTGGGTCCAAAGGCTATTGGTCCACTTGTTCAGATCCTATGGTCTAGATGTGATCTACTCCTATGTGCTCTTCTGGGTGTCTAGACATGATATTCAATGTTCCAGATCTCTTCCTATGCAGTTGATCTGACAATTGCTGTCTCTCCTCTTCCTGATCTTGCAACTTCTCCCAACTTGGAAGAATTCTAATGTTTTCAAAGGCCTCAACCTTTTCTTTCTCTACAAGTCTAGCTACTTGGGTCTTGTCTTCATTTTTAAGACGTTGCCTCCCCTGTGCTTTGGCATTGAAATCAAACCTTGGCCCTGACGCTCACTTACGCTTTGCATGAAAACTTTCACTACTTCTCCCTGAGATTTCAGCTTTCTCAGTCTCTAAGGGACTCGACCCTTATGCTTCCTTAGAATACTTCTGGTGCCTTCCTGTCACACTCTACGCTCAACTTTCTGATATTTCAAACTTCAGACAAGTTCTCTCTGCATGCACTCTTTGCACTCTTACTAATATTCATATGGAATCATTTTAGCACTTCATTTGAGTGTTGGCCTAGTGTACTCCTTGCACAGTTCATTCTCCAAAGTATTCAGTAACTCTGTGAGTGTCTCTCCTTGAAACTCCTTTCCTGTAACTCGAAACAGAGTTCTCTTTGTGCACTCATTTCATTATCTCTTATGAGCTTGATCCTTAGAGAATTTTGATTTCCCACACACTCCTTAAGTTTCTGGGATTTCTTCAAACTCATATTCAAAGGATTTATTGACAAGAAATTCTTCTCACCCTCATGGAATTCCTCCTTCTCAATGCACACCTTGCAGATCTCTACAGGGTTCTAGGTGACTCTGTCTCTCTGTTCTTCTTCTCCATAGTTTCCCCTCTAAGGTGTTCAGTAACCTTAAAGTTCCTCCTTATATTTTTATCACCCTGGTCTTCCCTCCTGGCACGTTCTTTCTGACCCCTTAGAATTCAGATGCACTCTCCTTGCACTGGCTACATAATTTCCATCGTTTTGTTGTGCACTCCTTGCACAGCCTAAAGAACCCAGAGCAATATAACAACTTCATTGAGGATAAAAGAAATCCTACTGTGAATTAAACTTATCATACATCCACAAAATTCATTTATGAAAAATACATAAACACACTATATGTAGGAAAAATGGATTTTCTATTATCTTTGTGTGTCTATACAGATGTTTACAAAAGCTAGACTGCAATAGAGTCCCAGTTCTCTCCATCTCTCCTAATCTAACTTTTATGATTTATTATTTTCTAAGACCCCTCTACAAATATCTCTCCTCCCTTTTACAAAATAGGGCTCTATGATCTTATCCTCTCCACTGCCTTAGTGCTATCATTATCTCAATTACAATACCATACTCCTACGGCTCATTCCATAAATGAATTGTTCAGACTTGACTATAATCTAGGATTTCTACATGAAACCATTTAAGGTAACCCTATCCACCACCTATACAAAGGTATGTCTTGGAATTTATCATCCTTACAACACAAACATTTGTATAGGATCATATTTTGAATTTAAAAATGGGAGGGTAGGTTCCTCTCCCTTTTTGAAATGCACGTTGATGTGATGGAATGTTGGCACGTTGCTTAGGTTGAGCGATGCTCCTGCATCACAAGTTCCATCCACGTGAGCACCTTCTTTGAACACATGCCTATCCAAAAGGATCTTAATGAATTAGCGATTCAGATATTCTGTTGCGAGCCACTCTGACTCTCATGATTTCTGAACTCTCAAACTAGCACATAGCGAGAGCTAGCTCCTCTGTTCAGCCTTCACCAATGTAACCTCTAGCTTTGACCCGAGGCCAATCTCACTAGAGCCTCACAACTTTGTGTGTCAAGTATTTGCATGTGAGTCAACCTTGACTCTCCCAATTTTCAAACTCTCGAACTAGAGCCCAACGAGTGCTAGCTCCTTCTCTTAACCTTCATCAATGTGACCTCTAGTTGTGGCCCAAGGCCAATCTCTCAAGCACTTCACGACTTCACATTTCGCTAAGTTGAAATATTTCTCATCTCCCTCCTTCCGAAACCTGAACTTGCACTCATGTCAGATCAACGTCCCATGAATCCCAGTGATCTAACGGTCCTGATCTCCCCTTTGCGAAATCGACACTTTGTGTTTCGTGAAGTTGGAAGTTGGCCTCCCTCTCCTCTCCTGATATACGAACTTGTGAAATTTTTGGGACCAAATCTACAGTCCAGATCCCTCCTTTGATCAACTATTGTGATCCTTTCATGAACTCAGACTTCATGAGTTCTCACGACTCCTATCTATGACTTCCCGAATTGCAAGTTAGAAAAATGTTAATCTCTCACCACGTTTTATTCCTGATGGACTACCAAGATTGTTGCAGCTCCTGAGTCTTTAGGTACTCTCCTCCTAGATTTTCTCTGAAGGGTTCTTCCTTTGAAGTCTATGGATCTCTACCACGTACACTTCCCAACNCCTGTACAAAGGTATGTCTTGGCATTTATCATCCTTACAACACAAAAATCCATATAGGATAATATTTTGAATTTAAAAATGGGAGGGTTGGTTCCTTTCCCTTTTTGAAATGTGCATCGTTGTGTTGGAATGTTGGTGTGTTGCTTAGGTTGAGTGATGCTCCTGCATCATACTCCACTGCTTTGAAAAATTCATGAGCTTCCCAACTCTGTTGAAATCCTCTTGGATCCCAATCTGTTCTTTGGAGCTTTCCTCCTGCTCCTCTACTCCAGTGTTGTTATTGTTGTTTCCCTACTGCTCTCGCAGGCTCTCCTCTGTTCAGCTTCTTCCTGCTGATAGTTTTTGTTGTTGACCTCAACATCAGCCTTCTGATCTCCTCAATCACCTTATCCATTTGGTCTGCTCGTTGGATCTTCTTTTGTAGTCTCCTCGGTTGCACCTCCTCTTTGTTAATGGGTAGGCCAACCTGATGTCCCTTGATGCCTTCATCCCTTGTGGTTTTAGCTTGCCATCCTGTTGCAGACTTTAGTTCTACAGTATCATAACCGAGCTACTGCTCATCTTCTTCCTATGATAGATTGGCTTCTGTCATCTCCTCTTTTTCTTGTTCAACTCCAACTTCTTCCATCTTCTCCCGAGGCTGGTATGCTCCTCCACCTATTTACAACTTAGTCTACTAGATATGCCTACTCTACATATTTATCCTTCTCTCCAGGGATTCCAATTACTCATACAACTCAACAAAATATATGTTGTTTTCTTCCTCTTATGATGCATGCTCCAATGCTACATTCATCTCCTGTTCATCTCCCGAGATGAGATTTTTGAGCAATTATGTTGAATGCTACTCTCCCAAAATCTGCATGATTGTTTGTTGGCAGCCATCTTCAGGATCTGAATTGTTCAACTAATCCTCCAACATCTCCAACTCCTTCTCCCATTGAGTGAGCAATTCATATGAATTATCCTCTTTTTCTATTGGGGAAGACATCAATATATGCTCCTTCTCCTCCTCTTTAATAGTCTATGTTGGTTGTCCTTCTTCTGTTGTTGCATCTACAACACATGCTCTAGCCTCAAATGGGCTAATTGGTAGGAATATCTGAATTCCCCCAATGATCAAAACACTCCTCTGATCCTCTCCCTTTGAGATGGAAGTATTTAACTTCTCATCATATTCATTCACATGGTCTGTAAACCCACATGAACCTTCACCTATCAACACTGCTCATCGACTTGAACTCACTTCTGAGTTCCTGATACTTGCATGTAGTCTCATTTCTTTCCCCTTATCCACCTGGTAACTTGGGACTTCATTTATGCCCACTTGACAGTCTATGAGATCAACTGACCTCATCTCATTGCCCACTTGGCAATTTAAACTTTCAGTACTACTCCCCTGGCAGTATATGATACCTTCTACTGATCTCTTTCCATTTCCCACCTGGAAATATAAAAGTCCATTTCTACCCACCTGGCAGTTTATGAGATCTTTATCTGATCTCACCTCCTCCTCACCACTGAGGTGTCTCCCAACTTCTGGATCAAAGATGCAAACCATCTCCTCCTCTATGTCACTGAGGTTTTAAGCATACCTCAACCATCTCCTCACTACTTGTTGCTACTTTCTAACCAACAACTTTTGAATAGGCCATTTTACTTTCCTGTTTAGAGGTCATTCATACCTCCAGCGTACCTTTGCCTCATGTTGCATCTTCAATGTCAGTTGTTCCATTCTTTCTCTTATATCAATGAGATCCTTGTCAATTTATGCTTTACTTTTCTTCTGGTAGTCTCCTCTTTGACCACACTCATGGACTTCAATAGCCATCTTTTATGTCTTTAGCCCTCCTGTCTATCTATCATTTGTTGCACACATTGAAACCATCTTTACAGAGCATCAGAACTTTATCTTCCTTCACCTGTTGTCTACAAGTGAACTTCATCCTTTGATACCACTTGGCATCCTCAGATTTCTTCTATTTTCGTTCTCACCTTTACCTACAATACACTGACAAACTTTTTGTCTTTCTCCTCTTTCTCTTTCACCTGCAATCTACAGACAAAAATTTCAACTCTGATACCACTTGATGCAGACCCTCCCTTCTCGCCTCGGGGCTGCTGACCTCCTAGTCTAGGATCGATCAAGATACTAAGTTGGATCAACTCTTTGGGTCTCTGTTAGACCCCAAAACCACTTACATAGGTCCTTTGTCCAAATGTGCGGGTCGTATGAGATTGCAGGCCCTCTCCTCAGCATTATTCAAATTTCAATGTTTGACAGGCGCTAGCTCTTATTTGGCTAAGCCCCTCCTTCACATGACCACAATTGTGACAAATCGCATAACCAAAAAGGTGTTTCATGATTTTGCATATCAGGTCTTTGCATGTGAGTCACCTTGACTCTCTCGACCTCCAAAATCCCAACAGGGGCCTAGCATGTCCTAGCTCCTCCCTTATCCTCCATCCATATGACCCCTCATTGTGACCTAGGGCCAAACCTTCCAAGTGCTTCACGATTTCGCGTTTCTCAACTTCCCATCTCGCGAAGTTCACTCGCTCGTACTTCTAAAACCCAAACTTGCGAGTTCCACTCACCATATCAACAGTCCACAATCCTCGCGATCTAACAGTCTAGATCTCCCTTTCGCGCATCAGGCCTTGATGTTTTGGTAAGTTGTAGGAACACTCACCAAATCAATGTTCCACACTCTCTCTTCGATCACCGACTGTGATATTTCCATGAGTTCGCACTTCGCAAATCCTCACGACTCTGTCCTTTGACCTTTCCACTCTACGAGTCAGTGAAATGTTGATCTCTCACCACGTGCCCTATATTGATGGACGGTTCTGATGATTTTGAAACTTCGCGACTTCGCAAGTCGGATCTCCTGTGAAACTCCAAAGGGTTTAAGCCTCATGCATGTTCCTCTGGGTCCAAAGGCTATTGGTCCACTTGTTCAGATCCTATGGTTTAGATGTGATCTGCTCCTATGTGCTCTTCTGGGTGTCTAGACATGATATTCAATGTTCCAGATCTCTTCCTATGCAGTTGATCTGACAATTGTTGTCTCTCCTCCTCCTAATCTTGCAAATTCTCCCAACTTGGAAGAATTCTAATGTTTTCAAAGGCCTCGACCTTTTATTTCTCTACAAGTCTAGCTACTTGGGTCTTGTCTGCATTTTTAAGACGTTGTCTCCCCTGTGCTTTGGCATTGAAATCAAACCTTGGCCCTGACGCTCACTTACACTTTGCATGAAAACTTGCACTACTTCTCCCTGAGATTTCATCTTTCTCAGTCTCTAAGGGACTCGACCCTTATGCTTCCTTAGAATACTTCTGGTGCCTTCCTGTCACACTCTACGCTCAACTTTCTGATATTTCAAACTTCAGACAAGTTCTCTCTGCATGCACTCTTTGCACTCTTACTAATATTCATATGGAATCATTTTAGCACTTCATTTGAGTGTTGGCCTAGTGTACTCCTTGCACAGTTCATTCTCCAAAGTATTCAGTAACTCTGTGAGTGTCTCTCCTTGAAACTCCTTTCCTGTAACTCGAAACAGAGTTCTCTTTGTGCACTCATTTCATTATCTCTTATGAGCTTGATCCTTAGAGAATTTTGATTTCCCACACACTCCTTAAGTTTCTGGGATTTCTTCAAACTCATATTCAAAGGATTTATTGACAAGAAATTCTTCTCACCCTCATGGAATTCCTCCTTCTCAATGCACACCTTGCAGATCTCTACAGGGTTCTAGGTGACTCTGTCTCTCTGTTCTTCTTCTCCATAGTTTCCCCTCTAAGGTGTTCAGTAACCTTAAAGTTCCTCCTTATATTTTTATCACCCTGGTCTTCCCTCCTGGCACGTTCTTTCTGACCCCTTAGAATTCAGATGCACTCTCCTTGCACTGGCTACATAATTTCCATCGTTTTGTTGTGCACTCCTTGCACAGCCTAAAGAACCCAGAGCAATATAACAACTTCATTGAGGATAAAAGAAATCCTACTGTGAATTAAACTTATCATACATCCACAAAATTCATTTATGAAAAATACATAAACACACTATATGTAGGAAAAATGGATTTTCTATTATCTTTGTGTGTCTATACAGATGTTTACAAAAGCTAGACTGCAATAGAGTCCCAGTTCTCTCCATCTCTCCTAATCTAACTTTTATGATTTATTATTTTCTAAGACCCCTCTACAAATATCTCTCCTCCCTTTTACAAAATAGGGCTCTATGATCTTATCCTCTCCACTGCCTTAGTGCTATCATTATCTCAATTACAATACCATACTCCTACGGCTCATTCCATAAATGAATTGTTCAGACTTGACTATAATCTAGGATTTCTACATGAAACCATTTAAGGTAACCCTATCCACCACCTATACAAAGGTATGTCTTGGAATTTATCATCCTTACAACACAAACATTTGTATAGGATCATATTTTGAATTTAAAAATGGGAGGGTAGGTTCCTCTCCCTTTTTGAAATGCACGTTGATGTGATGGAATGTTGGCACGTTGCTTAGGTTGAGCGATGCTCCTGCATCACAAGTTCCATCCACGTGAGCACCTTCTTTGAACACATGCCTATCCAAAAGGATCTTAATGAATTAGCGATTCAGATATTCTGTTGCGAGCCACTCTGACTCTCATGATTTCTGAACTCTCAAACTAGCACATAGCGAGAGCTAGCTCCTCTGTTCAGCCTTCACCAATGTAACCTCTAGCTTTGACCCGAGGCCAATCTCACTAGAGCCTCACAACTTTGTGTGTCAAGTATTTGCATGTGAGTCAACCTTGACTCTCCCAATTTTCAAACTCTCGAACTAGAGCCCAACGAGTGCTAGCTCCTTCTCTTAACCTTCATCAATGTGACCTCTAGTTGTGGCCCAAGGCCAATCTCTCAAGCACTTCACGACTTCACATTTCGCTAAGTTGAAATATTTCTCATCTCCCTCCTTCCGAAACCTGAACTTGCACTCATGTCAGATCAACGTCCCATGAATCCCAGTGATCTAACGGTCCTGATCTCCCCTTTGCGAAATCGACACTTTGTGTTTCGTGAAGTTGGAAGTTGGCCTCCCTCTCCTCTCCTGATATACGAACTTGTGAAATTTTTGGGACCAAATCTACAGTCCAGATCCCTCCTTTGATCAACTATTGTGATCCTTTCATGAACTCAGACTTCATGAGTTCTCACGACTCCTATCTATGACTTCCCGAATTGCAAGTTAGAAAAATGTTAATCTCTCACCACGTTTTATTCCTGATGGACTACCAAGATTGTTGCAGCTCCTGAGTCTTTAGGTACTCTCCTCCTAGATTTTCTCTGAAGGGTTCTTCCTTTGAAGTCTATGGATCTCTACCACGTACACTTCCCAACACCAATGGCTAGGGTTGACCTCATGAATTCGGACTTCGCAAGTTCTCACTCTTCCCCTCAAAAATCTTCTGAAGTCCAATCCTTTGAACTCTCTGATATACTTCCACCTGTCCTCCTGATGATGGATGGTTCTGATTCTTTCAGAACTTTGGGACTTCTCAA
Organism: Picea glauca; assembly: GCA_000966675.3. Classification (NCBI taxonomy): domain Eukaryota; kingdom Viridiplantae; phylum Streptophyta; class Pinopsida; order Pinales; family Pinaceae; genus Picea; species Picea glauca. The sequence goes on from JZKD02S1629613.1 coordinate 94,508, forward strand.
TGTCCACTCTCTTATGTACTTTCAAATGGTTTAGGCCTCGTGCACCTTCCCTAGGATCCAATGATTGTTGGTCCACGTTCTCAGATCTTATGGTTGAGATATGTTCTCCTCTTCTTTATGTTCTCCTCTGGGTGTATGAACGTGATATTCAATGGTCCATATCTCTTCCTCTGCAACTGATCTAACGGTTGTTTCCACTCTTCCTCCTGAGCCTGTAATTTCTCCTTACTTGGAATAATTTCAAAGTGTCAAAGGCCTTGACCTTTGAACTACCTCCTGCAAGCCCTGATGTATTGGGTCTCAACAGTTTTTTCCCTCCTGAGATTTGGAAATGGAATTTAACCTTGGCCCTGATGCACACTTGCACTCTGCATGCAAACTTGCACTATTTCTCCCTGAGATTTCATCTTGCTCAGTCTCTAAGGGACTCGACCCTTCTGTGTATTCCAAAATAATTTTGGTGCTCGCCTGGCACGTTCTACACTCAACCTCCTGAGCTTAAAAACTTGAAACAAGTTCTCTCAGACCTCAACGGTCTCCATCCTTTCTGTTCCTCGAAGGGATTTTTGTGACCTCTTGGCAACTTCTGCTCAAGCATGCCTTGTTGAGCCTACAAAATATTCAGTAAATCTGTGAGTATCTTCCTTCTCACACTCCTTTCCTGGAACTTGAAACAAATTTCTCTTTGTGCACTCCTTACACTCACTTGATGCCCACCTAGCAGAGCTCTACAAAATCCTCAACAATTATGTCTCTTTGTGCCTTCCTCTACACAGTCTCTCCTCCAAGGTATTCAATAACCTTGAAGCTTCCCCCTTGATTTTATGATTCCTTTGGTATGCCCTCCTGGCACGTTCTTTCCTAAATTCAACACAAAACTCAGATGTGCACTCTTTTCACTGGCTCACAGTGTCCTCAGCACTATGTCATGAACTCCTTGCATTTAGCCACACATAACCCAGACTGAAATCAGAAACCTCACAGATAGAAAATTATGTCTATTCCCTGCAGATGGAATCTAACATACATATATAGCATACATAAACACACCATTAGCATTTGAACACATAACACATACATAATCATATGCAGGAAAAACAACTTTTCTATTATCTCTGTTTGTCTATACATATATTTACAAAAACTAGACTACGATAGAGTCCAAGTTCTCTCGAATTCTCCTTACCTAAATCTCCCCTGCGTTCTGATTATAATTCCTATCTACAAATATATCTCCCCTCTTTACAAAAGAGGGATCTATGAGCTTATCCTCTCCACCTCCTTAGTGTCATTAATGTCTCAGTTAAGAGACCATACTCCTACAGATTCATTATAATGAATGATGATCCAGACCTGACTACAATCTAGACCTGCATACAATCAACTATTTAAGGTGACACCAACTCTTGCCTGCACAACTACATGGCTTTGGCTCTTCCATCCTTACAACATTTAATTGCATTAAATATAATTTGTAATTTAAAATGAGAGTTGGTACCTCTCCTTCTCCTCGACAATGCTTTGATGTGTTGGCTAACTAGCGCATTACTAAGTTGGAACAATGCTCCTGCATCATACTCCTTTACTGTGAAAAATTCATGAGCTCCTTCTCATGAGCTTCCCAACTCTATTGAAATCCACCTAGATCCCAAACTATCCTCTGGAGTTGTTCATATACTCCACTTCTTTGTTGTTGTTGTTGCTATTTTCTTGCTAATATGGAAAGATCTCCTATGTTCAGCTTCTTCCTGATAATAGAATTTGTTGTTGACCTCAACATCAACCTTCTTATCTTCTCAATCACCTCATCCAGTTGCTCAACCAACTAGCTTTTCTTTTGCGGTCTTCTCAGCTGCAACTCTTCCTTCATGGAAATGGGTATATCAACCTAATCTTCCCTACTGTTTTCTTTTTTTGTGGCATTATCTCGCCACCCTGCTGCAAACTTCCGTTCTACAGTTTCACCAATGAGATTTTTCTCAGCTTCCTCCTCTGAAAATTTGCCTTCTGTCAGCTCCTCTTGCATTGGTTCAAGTCCAACTTCTTCCAGCGTCTCCTAGGGTTAGTATGCTCCTCCATATACTTCCAACTTAACCTGTTGGATTTGATGACTTTTCACTATCACTTTTCTCTCTAGGGATTCCAATTTTTCATACAAATCAACAAAGTCTAGTTGTATGCTTCCTTTTCTACTATAGACTCTAGTGTTGTAGTCATTTCCCTTTAGCTTCCTGGATGAATATTTTGAGTCATTCATTTGAATTCTCATCTCTTGTTGGTGGGGTAGACATTAGTGTCTTCTCCAGGTTCTCTTCATTGACATTTTTTTTTGGCTGTCTTTCTTCTTCTGTTGCACTTGCATCATGTGCATTGGCCTCTACTTGGCTGCTTGGTAGGAATTTCCTAATCCCCCCAATGATCAAAATGCTCCTCTGATCCTCCCCCTGGATGGTGAAAGTATTTAAATTCTTATCAACTTCATTCACATGGTCTACAAACCCACATGAATATTCATCTATCAGCACTCCTTATTGACTTGAACCCACTTTTGAGCTCTTGAGACTTTCAAACATTCTCATTTCTTTCCCCTTCCCTACCTGGAAATTTGGAAATTATCTCCTTCCCACATGACAGTCTATGATATCAACCAATCCCATCTCATTTCCCACCTGGCAACCTGAAATTTCATTACTACTCCTATGCCAGTATATGAGACCTTTGACTGATCTCTTTCTATTGCCCACCTGGCAAATTGAAAGTCCATTTCTGCCCACCTAGAAGTTTATGAAATATTTATCTGTTAATCTCATATCATTTCCCAACTAGCGATATGAATTTCCACTACCATCCTCCTGATAGTATATGAGATCCTCCAATGATCTCATTTTATTGCCCACCTGGAAATATGAAAATCCATCTTTTCTCTCCTGGCAGTTTATGAGGCATTTATCTGATCTCACCTCCTCCTCATCACTAAGGCTTTTTCCAACTTCTGGTTCACACATGTGAACCACTTCTTCTATTTCCTTTGTTTCACTGAGGTTTTCAGCATGCCTTAGCCACCTCCTTAACAGATGTTGTTGTCCTCTGGCCAACAATATATTGACTGACCACTTCACCTTCTTCTTCATAGTCCACTCATACAACTAATGCACTTCAGCATCCTACTGCCTTTTAAATGCAATTTGTTCCATCCTTGCTCTTATCTCAATGTGCTTCTTAACCATCTATGGATTTCAGTTCTTCTTGTGGCCTTATCTTCGACCACGCCCATGCCCTTCAATATCCATTTTCACCTTCTATATTCCCTCCTGGAAAGTCTGTGGATTACTCTGCATCTAAGAGCATCTCCATCTTCTCCTACAACTCACTTGGATATTTAAATTTTTGTTGTTGCATGCATGAAACAACTTTCTCATAGAGCATTAGTACCTTGCATCCTTCACCTGTTGTCTACATGAAAACTTTAACTTCTGATATCATCTAATGTTACCATATTAACTCCTTTTACCATATCCCTCTTGTCTATTGTCTACAAACAAAATTTCAGTTTCGCCTCTCTCTCTTTCACCTGAAATTTACAGATAAAAATTCATCTCTGATACCACTTGATGCATCCCCCCCTCCTCTTCTGCACTCCTTTCACTCGCTCGATGCCCACCTAGAAAAGATCTACAAAATCCTCAAAAAATATGTCTCTCTGTGCCTTCCTCTGCACAGTCTCTCCTCCAAGGTATTTAGTAACCTTGAAGCTTCCCCCTTGAGTTTATGATTCCTCTAGTGTGCCCTCCTGCATGTTGTTTCCTGAATTCAACACAAAACTCAGATGCACACTCTTTGCATTGGCTCATAGAATCCTGAACACTCTGTCATGCACTCCATTCATTTAGCCACACAGAACCCAGAATGATCAGAAACCTCACATACAGAAAATTATGTCTATTCCCTGCAGATGGAATCTAACATACATCTAAAACATACATAAACACACCATTAACATTTAAACGCATAACACATACATAATCATATGTAGCCAAAATTGATTTTATATTATCTTTGTGTGTCTATACAGATGTTTACAAAAAATGGACTGCAACAGAGTCCTAGTTCTCTCGAATTCTCCTAACCTAACTCTCCCATGAGTTCTGATTCTAATTCCTATCTACAAATATCTTTCCCCTCTTTACAAAAGAGGGGTCTATGAGCTTATCCTCTCCACCTACTTAGTGTCATTAATGTCTTAGTTGAGAGACCATACTCCTACGGCTTCATTACAATGAATGATGATTCAGACCTGACTACGATCTAGACCTGCATACAATCAACCATTTAAGGTGACACCAACTCTTCCCTGCACAACTACATGGATTTGTCTCTTCCATCCTTACAACATTTAATTGCATTAAATACAATTTGAAATTTAAAATGAGGGTTGGTGCCTCTCCTTCTCCTCAATAGCGCTTTGATGTGTTGGCTAACTGGCACATTTTTGAGTTGGAACAATGCTCCTACATCACTTTGTTCATACAATTGACCATCCGGACCAAAAAAAGGGTAAACTACTGTCGGACAAAGATTCCTTCAAATTTTAATTTGGCGAGCATGAAGGGAAACAAGATCGCTCGGTAATCATTTCATGTTTATAGATTCTGAAAAGGGCTTACAGACGACTCACTTTTGGGAGTCCCGAGGGTGAGGCCAAGAGTGATGACATATTCGACACATGTGGCCCAATATCATAATCAGGACATGAATAACAAGGATTCCCGAGCCTAAATTCATTGAGGACGGAATTGTCGCCAAATGAAAAAAAGGATCTACCTAGGGCATCCATGTAGAGGTAGTCTCTACCACCAAATTATGGCACTTATAAAGAAATAATGAAGGTTTCATGTCATAATTCGATGGGATTGATCCTATGGAAAAGAGGAAAAGACAACGAGATGCAAATAGTGGAGGTGAAATCCTAACTTAAATGCAAAAAGTTGGAAAAATGACTTTTACTAAAGGACCTTTAAAAGTGACCCATCTCTCAAAACATTTTCCAAACCAAAAGTGAAGTGTATTGTAACATTCGATGAGGAACTCAAGAGCCATGTTAAATGATTTTCAAGCCAGAAAAAATGACAAAAGGGGTCAAAAAGTGGCAAAAAAGGCCAAAAAAGTCTACATATAGAAGATGACAACTCATTTTCACCATTGCAAATTGAGAATTAACCAAAAAGCTAAAAATACCCCTTTGCTAAAAGAGTTGATTCTAGGATCTTCAGAGGATAAAATGAACTTCTGCTCAGACCAAGTAAGTACAAATCAACCTCTCTTGCATTTCCATACTTTCTTTATGCATTTATTTTAGTTTTTTGGGGGGTGCGCCCTCCTAAAAATGGGCGGACCTATGTGTACAAGGATTGTCTAAGGAAAGCCCGCGTATGCCCATGGGAAGAAAACAATATGCCCACATCCATATGTGACTTTTTCCAAGACAACCTGCGTACACCCTCAAGAACATGGAAAAAAAAATGAAAACATAAGAGTTGACTCCCCTTTGAGCTTGCCTTTTGACAGGATGTATGTCCATTGGAGAGAGAGGGAGCACGAAGACATTGACATTTTGGTTGAAGAGGACCCTGTTGCTATCGCCACATTGAAACAATTTGGGTTACGGAAGTTCTTCCAGTGTCCGCTCATGAGGGTAAAACCCAAGATGTTGAATGCCTTGGTGGACTATTGGCACCCCCACGCAGAGGCGTTCATGCTTGAGGGGTAGTCATTGAGTCCAACAACTGAAGACATTTATTTTATGACTGGCCTCTCAAGGAGAGGTGAACCAGTCAACTTGTGTGCTTTTCCCCCTGGGCCTCATAACATTGCCGAGTTGATCGGACTATATTACAAGGACGACATTGAGAAAGTCGTTTCTCAGGTGCTAATCCACAAGATCACTAACCTATCAATAAAAGTGATAGTTTTACTCATTGGGAAGATCACTAGATCCATGGCCTTACATCAAGCCTTGCGGGTGCACATGTATTGTGCAGTCCAGTTCTTGAATGCATGAGTGTTTGACTGGAGAACTACCATGCTTGACTGCATGAAGAGACAACTTGCATAGTGTTGTGGGTGAAGTAACAAAAACTTTGGGTTTGGTACCATTTTGTGCTCTTTCTTCTTCGAGAGGGTACCCAACATGAGTCCACGAGAGATAGTACAGGGGCATGTGTCCTCCTTCCCAGCATTGTGTAGATGGATGGTATTGCTTCCATGATAGGGGGAGAGGAAGGACCATAGAGGCCTTCGATGATACCTTTTTTGACTGGTGGGAATGAAAGATTCCAGACATAGAGGACTACCCTTATGCAAGAATAAATTTTTCCAAGGATCTAGACATGCCTGTACCTCCTGGAGGAGAGCGAATAGAGATAAGTACATTTTTTTTTTAATTATTTAATTTTTAGTTTCTTTTTATATATATAATTTTTATGTGTATCAGAGTATCTGACAACTATGTATTTGTTTATGTACATATGTGGGACTAGTGCGTCCAATAGACTTCTCGAGGACCAGGCAATGTCCTCGATCAGAGGTAGTACCAGTCGCAGTCGCTAGACCAGCAACAGGGGAACCTCCAGTCGGAGAGGCTGAGAGAGTTTTGAGACGGGTGGAGTGGAACCTTACCGCGCTTACTCGTATAGTTCCCATGGTTGAGATCGAGGATATCACACCTTCAATGTAGCCTCACATAGTTGGGGTGCCATGGACCTGGGTCCAGTTCTTTCGAAATTTGGCCAATGTCGTTCTTTGCTATGGTAGGTCCAACAAGCCCCGCGCTTAGCTAGGATGGACTACTTATGAGCTGAGAGAAATTTTTGTATATATTTTTAGGGCATAAGCCCCATGACATATACTAGATATGTATTTTTGAGGTGCTTGCGCCCACCTTTTTACTATGATACTTTTGATATATGTATATGTGTATTTACATCTTTTATGTCTTATGGATCACATTTTTTACAATGTATGTAGATGTGTATGTGTGTGCTTCTTTTATGTGTGTGCAATATGCCAATCTAATACTTGATTAGTTAGAGTATCTGTCATTTGATTCAATCTCCTAGGAACATGGATATTCGTAGTGTAATCAAAGCATCGTTCTAAGAGACATACCCTAAGGAATCGTTGGTGTAGAGTAGGATCATAAATGTGGTAAACCCCATTTAACTAGGACACAACTAGCTGAGCATCTAAGTAGACCTGGAGGTGAAAGATACCATGTGACAAAGCATCACAAAGAATCTCTATTACTGTGATGTACTCGACAACATTGTTTGTGGTGTCACCTAAACAAATACCTCCAGAGGATAGAAACTATCCTTAAGGTGTGAAAATCACCCAAGCTACAAAATCAAGCCTCTAAGTGTGTCAGCTAGCGTTGTCCACGAACCCAACGAACACCTCTAATTCACTTGACATATGCCACAGTGAAAAAGATGACATAAATAATGACACATCCATAAAACAAAAAAGAAAAAACTAATTGTACAAGAACTATACATATGTACAAGAAGTCACCAAAGGCAACCAACCTACGAGTAATATTTCTTGAGGTAGAGCCCATTTGCAGGCTCTGCCAAAGATTTTCCTTCACAATCAACCAATCGATAAGCGGCCTTCTTTAAGACCTCCTTCACTATGAAAGGTCTGAACCACATGGGTTTGAACTTGCCTACCCCCAGGGGATCCTTATCTTGGTCGTAGGCTAGGACAAGGTCTCCTTCAGAGAAAATCTGAGGACGAACGGACTGATCATATTGACACTTGCTTCGTTGCTTGTGAGCCTTGTTAGCCAAGGTTGTGTCATGACGTTTCTCATTGAGATGCTTGAGATACAATAAATGTTATTCAAGCGGTGAAGTGTTTGGAAATAACTCTACTGCCAACTTTAGAGATGTGATATGTCACTCTATATGCAAGACTTATTCCAATGCATAAATGAGTTGAAAAGGTGAGAAACCGCTTGTAGTCTTTACAGAGGTTTGGTAGGCCCACAATGACAAGTACAACATCAAATACCGATTTGACTTGGAAGAATTGATCATTCGCTGCAAAATAGTCTTGAGGGAATTATTCACAGCTTCCACTTGACCATTCGCTTGTGGGTAGTAGGGTGATGAATTCTCTTGCCTCAACCCAAGATTTGATGTTAACTTGAACATCATTTTGTTTTGAAAGTGACTACCATGGTCAGTGAAAATCTCCCTTGGGATGCCAACCTTGCTACTATCTGGTTAAAAATAAAGAGAGTTGTTGTTTCTCCATCATTATTGAACATTGGCATACCCTCAACCCACTTTGTGAAGTATTCTACCGCTATGATGATATAACGATGCCCCTTGGCTGAAGCAGGGTTGCATGTAGTATAATCAATCCCCCACTTGGTGAAGGGACCAATTCTAATGACGGGAAACATGGGAGCAGGGTGTGCCCTCATCTTCGGAGAGAATATCTGACATGGGTGGCACCTCTAGACTGATTCAACACAATCCTTTATTAATGTCGGCAAAAAGTAACTGGCTGATAGAATATTTTGGGTTGTTTCCAACCCAAAAAAATGACCACCACATGATCCAGTGTGGAATTCGTTAAGAACGAGTTCTTCTTCTTCATGAGTGAGACATTGGCAACGGATGCAATCTACACCTCGATGATACAAAGTGTCATTGAGTATGAGATATTTTTTTTCCTGATGGCATATACGTCAATGCTCATCGTGAGAAGCATAGGCAGGGCACTTCAAATTCTAGAGATAAACTAGTATACCTCCATACCAGGGGTCCGAAGATGAAATCAGAAAAAGATCTCCTTTAATCGGTGATTCTTTGGGCATAACATCACCTGATTCGACCGGAAGTTCTAATATAAGTTCCACAAAGACCAATGACTTTTTAGATTTTGCAGAAACAAAATACATGTCAAATTCCTAGAGGATAACAATGCATCTACTGATCTTTCCATCGATTACACACCGTGTCAACATGTATTGAAAAGGATTCACAACAGCAATGACGAT
>JZKD02S1629624.1:12333-28102 GCA_000966675.3 Picea glauca
TCCTAAAACGCCATGGGATGAAAGAGTGTGTCACCTTTGTGACACTAAGAAGGTTGAATATGAAAAACACTTTCTCTTAGATTGTCCAGCCTATACCCATATTAGATCTCATTTTAAAAAATATTGATCACACTACCAACCTTCCTAACCTCTTAACTCAACAAAAGTATCGTGATCTTGGAAAGCTTCTGTTAATGTTTTTCGAGCACAGAAACAAAATTCTAAAGAATCACAAGTAATCACTTACCCTCTTAAGGTCCAATAGACCAATTAGATATCAGTGGACGCTAATCATCATCATCATCATCATCATCATTTTTTATTTGAATTTTTAATATGATTTTTTTAATTTAATTAATGTGATTTTTTATCATACTTAGTCTTAAAAGTTAAATTCATTTTAAAAACACTAAGTTCACAGTTGAACTTATCTCTTATTAGTCTGTGTCGTAGGCATAGAGGGAATATAATGATCGATAATTCATTGACCTCATATTAGTTTGTCCTTTGACCACAAATATTTGCATAATATCTATTGTTGGAGCTATGGAACTAAAAACATTGAATTTTATATAATAAAAAGTACAATATATGTAATGATTTGATTGGATAATAGATTGGAGGTCTTATTGACAGCTTCGCTATTCCCAATGTTTTATATGTTAGCATATCCAAAAAACATTATCGTCTATAGTCTTTTTGAATCATATATTTTTCTTATGCATTGCTTTAAGGTGGATTAATGTTAACATTAGTTCGAATGTTTGTCTTAGCATTTTCTGCTAGCATTGTCTTAGATCATATACAATGTTTTTTTTATTTGTACTAATCATATTGAAATGTTTAGATACCTAAGCTTTATAGTGATCAATAATTCCAAAGTTTATAACATCCATGCCGAATGTATTTGTATTGAAATGTATTGACACTTTTTTTGAGGTGCTTCAATAGGCCTGACAGCTTAATTGTTTACATGATGCGAGGTCCTCCAATAGGCGTGACAACTTAAATTTTTTCATACCACGAGGTTCCTAGACAACCTCACAGCCTTAAATGTTTATCTAAATACACTTTTTGGAGTACATTTTTCCTCAAAATTTTCCATACAATGTTGCAATGATTTTGGACAAAATTGTTGTCCATTGCCAGTTGAATAGGAATTGTATCTTTTATCCTTCTTCTAGCCTTGCAATGCAATTTCTTCATCATTGAAGCTACATACATTGTTTGTTGGTTCGATGAATGCTTGTTCTCCGCTGGTTCGTCGGTTGTTGCTTGTTATTGTTGTTTGGTTCACAATTCAACCTATGCTTCTGCCTTTCATCATTTCAGAGTAAGTTTCCATGCCATAGTTTCATTTTCTATTCCTTCTTTGTTGTTCGATGTTTGTAGTTTGCAAGTAAGAATGTTTTATTAATTATGTTGGCATGCTCATCATATGTTTCTAGTTCCTTCTGTTCATCGGCTGCAGTTTCGTAATCGTTGGAGATACATATTTTGTTTACTGGTTCGGTGGTTGTTTCTTTTTCCTTGGTTCCTTGGTTCATCGATTGTTGGTTGTGTTTGTTTGGCTCAATTTTATGCTTTGGGGCCCCAAGGATGGAATTGGGCATGTTCATTCTTTCTCACTGGTTTGGTGCTTGTTGTTTTCTTTTGTTTGATTCAGATTTACAGGGATGGGGTCCTACGCCAGTAGTTGGAGTTGTTTTTTTGGTATTATTATTATTATTTGGGTGCTTTACGATGTTTAACCCTTGCACCCACGAGTGTACATGAAGTTGTGTTATTTTCCCTGTCTAGTGAGGTCGATATATGTTCTGTTGTGAGATTTTGTTGGTGCTTCAGTGTTGACATGATAGAAAATAGTTGCATGAAAAATAGTTCGAGATGCACATGTGAAATTGCAACATCCGTTGTTTTTTTGTTAAAATAAAACATATGCAGGCTGCAGTTATAAACCGTGTATGGTGAAATGTGCCTATATGAAAATACATGTTCTTTATCCTCTACACAGACTGGTGTGCCCATGATACAATTTGTCTTGTACTTGATATATGATATGTACAACAAAGATTCTGCAAAATTATGTTTCCATGTCTCGAAGAATATCTGGGTAGTTTTCCACGAAAAACCAAAATCTTGTATTGTGTGCACATCAGTCTATGTAGAGGATAAAGAAAATGTATTTCCATGGGTGGAAGCATATCTGGATACTTTTCCATGGAAAACCAAAAATCGTTTAGCTACGACCATGAAATTTCGTAACATTTTATGTCTTGTAATATATTTTGGGCAGGGAAAAAATTACATATTTACAGCTATGGATGGAGAAGCGCAAAGGTTCATATTTATGCCTATCTTTTAGACTATTCATTCAGTCTCTTTTATTGTATGTACATATTACTTGTTCTCTGGTGCATACTAGCTTCTATTCATGTTCATTGTATTTTGTGTGTTCCCACATTCAAACAAACAAAATAGCTGGATAAAACGATGGAGTCTTGGTTGCATCAGTTGAAGAGGAGATAGAAAGGTACATGCTTGTACTGTTATATCATATTCTGTTGTTTTGTATTTCATTTATTGTTTGTATATGTGTTCACCTAGTTTATTGTGTGTAGATGTTTCATACCTTCCTACATAATAACTTATCTTCAATACATGTCTTCCTGCATACTAACCTACTTCATGTCCATTGTATTTTTCCTGCATTTCTACATTTAAACAAACAAGATGGTTTGAGAGGATGATGGAGTCTTTGGCAGGAATGTAGATGAGGAATTACATAGGTGGATACATGTATTCTTATTTCATATTCCAATGTTCAATTTTTCATTTACTGTCTGTATATTTGTTGTTCTTGTTCTTCTACTTTGCACCTTTTTTTTTTTTTTTTTTTTTTTTTTCTTCCTTCAAATATAATAGCTTTCTGTGTATTCTCATATGAATCGTATTTTGTTTTTTGTTACATTGGAATAAATATAACTATTTCTCTTTCTTTTACATGTTTGTCTTCATACTAACTTGCCTTCATGTCCATTGCATATTCGACATTGCTACCTTGGAAGAAACAGGTTGGCTGGACAGGAAGATGAATTGTTTTGTGCAGCAATAGAGGGTTATGTGGTACAATCTTCGAAAAGGTATACCAACTGTGTTGGTAAATTAAATGTACAAACCGGGTGGGGGCATATAATATTAGACTAGAAAACAATGAATTGGCTGCAATGGGCCTTTCTGCCCTCCCCATTTCTACTTTTTCCATTTTCTATTATCCATTTTTTTTTCTAATTGATCTGCTTAGTGGTCTTTCCAAAAATGTTTTGGTTCATCGGTTAGTGGACTAATGGTTTCACATGTATGGTCACGCTTCTACCTTATTCCATACTTACCCACTTTGTTGATTGTGGGTGCCAGGTTGGTTGGTTCAAGATTTATCCCCTGGCTTCCGTGGGTCCGCGATATACAGATTGGCCATGGTGCCCCACCCTCATGCCTTGTCTACTGTTACACATTTTTCTAGTAAAAAAACCAGAGGCATACAATTTTTCGCTCGGGTCCTCATGTTTCTTGAGTATATTCCTTGACACCCTATTTTATATTACACCTCCTTCCACCCTGCATGTGACATTAAGAACTATTATGGACAGTGTACAATGCATATTCTTGTTTAGTCCTTTTGATGTTTATATACACATGATTGCATCAGAAAAATTTGGACTAGTGACATGGCCATGAGAAGTCAGTCATCCAAGACATCAGTAGACCGACAAGGCCAAAGGTAAATATTCATACACTCTACTCTCTGTATGTTTACCAAAAAAATATCCTCGGCTATTTATTCATCTATGGAAGGGTGAATATGATAATTTTATCTTCAATACATGGTTTGCAGTTCACAAGAAGTATCAACAAGTACAAGCGAGACACCGAACATAGCGCAGGTTCCACAGACTAAGATGTGTGGTTGCAAAACTTTGGCTCCATAGTTCATAGAAACTATGCGCGTACTTGTATATTTATGCCAGTGAAAGAATTATACAAAAAAAAAATCACACTACAATTCACTTTAGTTTTCTTGTTAAAAAATTGTCACCAAGTCTAGAGTTGTAACAACCAAAGTATTATCAATAGAGGGCTTGAACAGCCGCCAAACTGGACAAGTGTTCATCGAGGACATAATGGTCTTATATAGCACCTACTTAGACAAGGAAAACAAAACTAGATCCATTATGCGTGCTGACATGACAGACAAGGAGGCCATGATGACAGTCAGACTGACTATTCCTACATAATTTTTGTAGAAACATGTAGAAAATATATTGTTGGGTAATGGAATATCCATTACAAATTTTAATATATTTCCCAAAACAATATATGACCGTGGTGATTTTGATTTGATTATTTCACTCAAAGGAACAAGTATTATGGAAAAAATTCCCACTGTTTGCTCAGAATATTGTTTCATCCCGGATGCGACTATCATCCAACTTGCATAGAGTAGTGATATTTACCCAATCAGAACCATTGGTGCAGCTGTCACACTAGTGAGAAAACTTGGCTCACAACACATTGTCCATATAAAGGATGGAGAGTCAGACTGTCAGGTAGCTAGAGAGGTAGTGGGTGGGCCCAGAGGGCCCACAGTGATAATAGTGGAGGTCATTCAATGTAAGGTGGACTAGGTCCACTATATTATTAAATAAGGCCCACTATGGTAGTTAGATACAACAAATGGGTAATTAAATATAATAAAAGTAAGAGGACTTCTTAGAAGGTTCTACTTCTAGAAGATTTCTCCTTTAGAATGTTTTTAGGTGATGGTAGCACTATATAAAGGGGTTCAAGCAATGTAATGAGATATGAAGAGAATTATTGTATGTGGAGTGGTAGCTCAATAAGAGGATGCCCCCTCGAAGAGGCAAGTGAACAGGAGATGATCCCTTCCATAATAGGATCCATTGTATGGTGTTTCCCTACCTCAAGGGTTTCTATAATAAAGTTGTAGTTTTCTATATGGTTTCATATATCTGATGTGGTGATTGTATTCAAATATCTTTGGATCTATTGTGATATTTTGTATTAAGGTATTTGGTACTTAACATGGACAACGACAAGGCAATGGTACCTCTTTCCATATCCAGTTTTGTCCTTTACTTTCACATGTGTATGTTTCTCAGGTAAGTTACACAAATATTGCATTGTTCCATGTTGTAGATGCAATTGTTCGATACCTATTCAAATTTGTTTTCATCAATGGAACAACAATTGCATAAAGGGCAGTTTCCACTTATGATCTTCAAAAATATAACAAAGAAAAGGGATGTTAAAGGAAAGATCTTTCGCACAACCAAAGCAACGTTTGTAACAAAGTTGTGAGTAGACATAGTATAGGATCTGAAGAAACTAACTAGATCTACAACTATTGTGCGTATACATCCACAAAATCATCCTCACTTTGCTTATACAAATAGCCTTCACCAAATTTCTATTTCTTTTTTTTTTTTTTTAAGGGAGGGGGGGTGCAGTTGTGTATTATATTGTTCAATGTATTAATTCATATGCTCGTGTTTCCAGGTTGAAGGTGTTTTGGTAGCAGCAAATGCATACTCGACCCCCTTTGATCCTGTATGTGAAAAATGAAACTCTCTTTCTTCTGCTTCTTCTTTGATAAGTGATGATATGATTAATTGTCTATGATGCAGTGAAAATTTTCCATATATATATGGACATTGTGTCAATGCTACCATATGAACCGTGGGCAACAAAACCATGCATTGTAAAATTAAGAAAGCTCTATTACAAGATGTTCTTCCTAGGTTGGAAGAATTTTTGTATGAAACATATCTACATAAAAAAGGCAAGCAGTGTCTACATGTTGCATGACTTTCGGATACACAACAAATTTACCTTAAATGAGGACAATGAAATTTTCATATCGACTAAAGAAGGAAGAAAAAAACATATCAAACTTTGCCAGGAAACAAAAATATCTCATGTGTCTCTGTAATATTTCTTCAACACCCAGATGAATGTTCGTCAGACTCAAGTACTTGAGTTTGCATGCGCATAAGATTGTTTGGTCAAAAAAAGGGAAGCATGGTAGCAAACCCCATATATACCATGGTCCTGGTTATTTTATCCTATGAACATATACTAGATGTAAGAGAAAATGAATGCCACAACGTATTTTCTTTGTATATCAAATTGTTTGATGCAAAGGTCGATGCCTACTGCTCTATGGAACCTTGTGGGAACTTTCTTGTGGCATGTTCAGAGTTTATTTGGTTCTTGGTTGTATGCTTCATCTATCAATTTGTATATCGTGAAACTCTGAGTGTTGTTTGGAGGACACGAAACAATAGAATTGCAATTTTTTAACCAGCTAGCCTGCAAACCCACCTGTCAATTTCTATGGGGTTGTGACACAAATGTATTATGTGGCTTGTTTTAGCATTTTTTCTTGATCGTTGAAATTGGTAAAATTAATCTCGTGGAATAATTTAAAATCAATGAATATATACTATGATAAGTCCAATTGTTCTATCATATTAACAAGAGGCCCTTAAAATTCAAATTGGTCATTGTCATGCTTGCGGTAATAGAATTTAAAAAAACTTTGTTTTGTTTCCTTCATTTTTTTTAAATAAGCGATTTAACATCCTTTGATAATTTTATGTAATTAAATTGTATAATATAAATATTTAATATTAATAATTTAGTATTTGAAAATAATGTTTTTAGATTACGTTATATAGGATGACCATTCGTAAACAATTGCAATCTTGAGCCTGCTAGTCCTAGAGTTCATCTATCAATTTGTATATCACAGAACTCTGAGTGTTGTTTCGAGGACATGGGACAATAGAAGTGAAATGTTGAGCCAGCCAACCCGCAAGTCCACCTGTCAACTTTTATATTGCGTAACGCTGGGTGCTATTTGTAGAATATGGAACAATATAGGCCCAATTTTGAGCCTGCTAGCCTTAGAACCCGCGATCCAAAAAGTGGCCAAGTATGGAATGAGGGATCTGTATGTACATATTTAGTATATATTACTCGCTTCTCGAAAAATTTATAGGTGTGGAAGTTGGTGGATACATGTGTTTAGATTTCCACTTACTTTTATATCACCAGCCCGACCGACTACTTCCCCGTTTCAAATTGTACAAACTTTTTGGATCGCAAGTTTTCGAATACGCGGGTTTTTCTTTTAAATAAGATATTTAACATCCTTTGATATTTTATGTAATTAAATTGTACAACATCAATATTTAATATTAATAATTTAGTATTGAAAATAATGTTTTTAGGTAATGTTAGATAGTTGATAGGGATTACCATTCGTAAACAATGAAAATCTTAAGCCCACTGGCCCTGGATTCCCTCTATCAATTTGTATATCGCAGAACTCCAAGTGTTGTTTGGAGGAAATGGAACAATAGAAGTGCAATGTTGAGCTAGCCAACCCGCAAGTCTGTCTGTCAATTTGTATATCACGGAACTCTAGGTGCTATTTGTAGGATACAGAGCAATAGAGGCCCAATTTTGAGCCCGCCAGCCCGAAAACTCACGATCCAAAAAGTGGCTAATTATGGAATGTGAGATCCGTACATGCTCTATAAAATCTCATGTCCATATTTTATAAGCGTACATATTTAGTATGTATTACTCATTTTTCGGAAAATTACTAGGTGCGGAAGTTGGCAGATTCACGGCTTCGGATTTCACTTACTTTTATATCACCAACCCGATCGACGACTTCCCCGTTTCATATTGTAATAAAAAAATATAGACTGTGTGAAGTCCAATTTATCTATCATATCAACATGAGTCCCTTAAAATTTAAATTGGTCATTGTTATTCTTGCGGTGATAGAATTCATATCATTTTTTTAAATAAGAGATTTAACATCTTTTAATAATTTTATGTAATTGAATTGTACAATATAAATATTTAATATTAATAATTTAGTATTTGAAAATAATGTTTTTAGATAATTTTAGATAGTTGATAGGGATTACCATCTGTAAACAATTACAATCTTGAGCCCTCCAGTCCTGTAGTCCATCTGTCAATTTGTATATCGCGAAACTCCTACTATTGTTTGGAGGACACAGAACAATAGAAGTGCAATGTTGAGCCATCCCACCCACAGGTTCTCTTGTCAATTTGTATATTGTGGAACTCTGGGTGCTATTTGTAGGGTACAGAACAATAGAGGCCCAATTTTGAGCCCGCTAGCCCGAGAACCTGCAATCCAAAAAGTGGATAAGTATGGAATGAGGGATTCATACATGCTCTATAAAATCGCATGTCCATACTTTATACAAGTACATATTTAGTATGTATCACTCATTTCTTGGAAAAATTCTAGGTGCAGAAGTTGGCGGATACATGTGTTCATATTTCCACTTACTTTTATATCACCATCCCGACCGACCACTTCCATGTTTCATATTGTACAAAATTTTTGGAACACGAGTTTCTGAATACGTGGGTTTTTCTTTTAAATAAGATATTTAACATCCTTTAATATTTTTATGTAATTAAATTGTACAATATCAATATTTAATATTAATACTTTAGTATTGAAAATAATGTTTTTAGATAGTGTTAGAGAGTTAATAGGGATCACCATCCGTAAACAATCACAATATTGAGACTGGCAACCCTGGAGTCCATCTGTCAATTTGTATATCGTGAAACTCTGAGTGTTGTTTGGAGGACATGGAACAATAGAAGTGCAATGTTGACCCATCCGTCCTACAAGTCCTTCTGTTAATTTGTATATTGTGGGACGGTTGGGTGCTATTTGTAGGAAACAGAACAATAGAGGCCGAATTTTGAGCTCACCAGCCCGAGAACCTGTGATCCAAAATGTGGCTAAGTATGGAATTCGGGATCCGTACATGCTCTATAAAATCTCATGCCCATACTTTATAAAAGTACATATTTAGTATGTACTACTCATGTTTCGGAAAATTTCTTGGTGGAGAAGTTGGCAGATTCACGTCTTCAGATTTCAGTTACTTTTATATCACCAGCCCGACTGACCGCTTCCCCATTTCATATTGTACAAACTTTTTTTTCTAATTAAATTGTACAATATCAATATTTAGTATTAATAATTTAGTATTGAAAATAATGTTTTTAGATAATGTTAGATGGTTGATAAGGATTACCATCCCTAAACAATCGCAATCTTAAGCTCGTCAACCCTAGAGTCCATCTGTCAATTTGAATATCGTGGAACTATGAATGTTGTTTGGAGGAAATAGAACAATATAAGTACAATGTTGATCCAGCCAGCCCGCAGGTCCACTTGTCAATTTGTATATCATGGAATTATGGGTGCTATTTGTAGAGCACAGAACAATAGAGGCCCAATTTTGAGCCCGCCAGCCTGAGAACCCGCAATCCAAAAGGTGGCTAAGTATGGAATGCGGGATACTTACATGTTCTATAAAATCTCATGTCCATACTTTATAGAAGTACATATTTAGTATGTATTACTCATTTTTCAAAAAATATCTAGGTGCAGAAGTTGATGGATATCACCAGCCTGACCGACTGCTTCCCTGTTTCATATTGTACAAACTTTTTGGCTCACGGTTTTCCAAATAGGTGAGTTATCGGTTAGGCGGGTTCAATATTGTGTTTCCATTGTTCCATCGCCTGCAAACAACACCCTGAATTCCACGATCTATAAATTAGCAAACAAATTGAAACAAAAGAATATATACTATGCAAAGTCTAATGGAACAATCATATGAACGAGGGGACATTAAAATTCAAATTCATCATTTTTATACTTGTAGTGAACATAAAAGTACAAAAGCTTTACTTAAACATTCAAAAAAAGATTTTGTTGTAACTTTTGGACGCTTCTCTCATACAAACAGATCCTGGAAACTATAAACATCGCTCATTGTATCTATTCCTTGATTGAAGAACCTAACAACATGTTTAATGCACTCCATAGTTACTATTAATACCATAAAAGGTGCTTTCTTACAACAATTCCTACTTCCAAAAATTGCCATCTGCTTTCTCTTTTTCCCTCTGCTTTCCCTTTCTTTACTTACTCATTTTTCAGAAAACATCTAGGTGCAGGATTTGGTGGATTCACGTCTTCAGATTTCCATTTTTACTTTTATATCACCAACCCGACTGACTGATACCCTGTTTCATATTGAACAAACTTTTTTAATCGCGGTTTCCCATATAGGCAGGTTCAATATTGCGTTTCCATTGTTTCGTTGCCTGCGAATAGCACCCAGACTTCTACGATTTACAAATTAGAAAATAAATTCCCCTTCATCTCATATTCTTTCTCCTTTTGTTTACTTGGTCCTTTTTTCGAATGTCTCATGCTTTTGTATACAACACCTGAAGTTCAACAATATACAAATGTCCCTCTAGACATTGTGCTTCCGTTGTCCCCCTATGCACAAACAACACCTGAAATTCCGCAATATACAAATTGACGATCGATATCTATCACTGAGTTGTAATATGACCATCGGCCCCTCATGTCTCCTAGGTGTATCTTCTGACCCTTTTTTAATAACCCGCCCGACTGCTTTCCATACTTGGGAATTTCTTGGAATCTATTTCGCAGGTTGGTGGGTGGACGAAATGTACAACGCTTGGTCACTCTTCACCATCACCGCTACCTTCGTACTTATTTCCATATATGCAATTATTAAGCTTTAATGCTAGTAGTACATCCTACAAGAACCTTTAAGATTGTCATTAATGTCCGGAAGGTCGGAGAATATTTTTAATTACTACAAATTAAACCAAGATTTGTGGAGAAGAGTGTTATCCTTTCCAGGTATTCATTACAAACATGATGCAATCTATTTCGTGTGCCAACCAGTTGGATCCTTTAAGAAATTTCTAATTCTTAATTTCTCTTCATCATCACCGCCACCTTTGCACTTTTTTCTAAATATGAAATTAGTGATATTTAATGGTAACAGGTCATTACGCATGAACCCTGGAGATTATCATTGATCAACGAAAGGATCAATGATATCTTCCATTGATACGCATTAAACCATAATTTGCAGAGGTTTATATTATCCCTCCCCAATTTTCATTTCAAACATCATCTGGAGAAAATAAAAATTCTCGTTAACTTGTTGTAATAGTTTAGTCCAGATACAGTAAACATATTCAAGCATGATAGCCAGAGGTTCCAGTATTCTAGGGCATATTAGTACTACTCATCTCCCTCTACCTAGGAGCAAAAAAGGAGATGGTCCCTTGGTACACTGAGAGATATATTTCAAGCCAAAGAATTCCAAGGAAACCCTGCCTGCTCAGAGAACCTTCCCAGTTGTATTGATGGTTGGGACAGAGGTTAATGTCATGGATTCTGAGAAGAAAGAAAATTATTTGATGGGCGATGATATGACAATGTATGATGGCAATGCAGAGACTGTTCCCACTCTTACACCCAAATTGAAATCAACCATAACGGAAAGAGCTTCCCGTCTTAGTGATGGCGGTCCTAACAACACCAAAAGAAGGAGTTTTAGAAAAGAAACCAACGTTGAACGTAATAGCCGCTTTGTACCTCAAAAGTAGGAATTCCATAAGTCCAAATTAGTCCATTCTTGGTGGAATACTTTCACTGTAAGGAAATGATATGTTGATGCTCCCAGATATATATTTCAAGCCAAGAAAATATTCAATTGCAGGACTATTGTCCTGTTCTCTAGATATACAAATAACATATTTGGGAATGAGGACAAGAACTCTGACTAGTGCAAGGCATGTTTATACTATTCATCTCCTTCCACCCAGAATGGACTAATTTGGGCCTCTGAAATTGCACATGAAACCTGTGTCCCTGAAGTCTTTTCAATTGTGCATAGGCAGTTTCTAGGTGTGTCCTAACTTTCAGTTAAGGGCTATTCCATTTTCCCTATAACTTTTTTTGTCTTCTTCGTCACAAGAATCTTCTAAGAACTATCAATTTTACTACAGGATGATCCATCGAGGAAAAAACTGCAAGGATCCTGCATACTGCAGACCCTGCGCCTGTGTTTCTGGCAGATACATTCAATGTTTTTGCCCAAAGAACTGGGTCCAATTTCTAAGGATAGATGTACAATACTCGGTGGTTTTTTTTTAAATGGATTTGCTATTAAAAAAAAATTCCTTGGAGTCTTCATTGTTGCTTCTTTTAAGGATTTAACACCTCTTCTCATTGGCATGGTTCAATGGTCTCGTAGTTCTTCGATATTGTATTTACTTAGGTAATTTTTTCTAAGATGGAGAATCTAACAATTATATGTCAATGTACTATGTCGATCCACCAGGATTTTATGCAAACAAAAAATGGATTAGACACGGTTTCAAACCAATGTTCAATTCTATTCACAATGCAGATAGAACATAGCAATACCAAATTACAATGTTGTAGCAAAATCGCCATTCTTCTTTCTATATATGCAATTATTAAGATTTAATTCTAACAACCCATAATGAAATAAGTTTAATACTTAATTTAATATGTTACATTCATGGAAGAATTTATTAAGAACACACCTACACCCACACGTTGCAATAAAATATAATCTTCAACAAAGCAATTGCTGACAATTAGTAGAAAATGATGGTTTTGCAACAATGGGGCTTGTTTGAAACCAATTCGCCCTTATGAAAAATTCCCTCCACCTTTCTATTTTCCCACTCTTTTATCCCCTATAGTTTCTCTTCCTGGTTACTTAATCGTTTTTTTTTAAATGCCTTGCTACACGGGTTGGCGGATTGACACGTTTCGACCTAGCGCTTCCCCTTTGTGTAAATTGGGCCTCTATTGTTCTATGTCCTATAAGTAGCATCCAGAGTTCTGCAATATACAAATTGATAGGTGGACTTGCATGCTGGCTGGCTCAACATTGCACTTCCAATTTTTCGTGACCTCCAAACAACATTTGGAGTTCCACAATATACAAATTGACACACAGGATCCAAGGCTGGTGGGCTCAAGATTTCCATTGTTTACGGATGGAAAAGTGATAAAATGAGCCACATACTACATTTGCATCACAAAGGTTCTATTAAAGAGCCGGAAGGCGGCACTGGTCCTTTGGGTTTCATTTCTGTCCATGTAGATTCTGGGCTATTTATGTGTTGCTGCTCCACATGCAGGTTTTCCCGAGAAGACGGCCGACAGCCAGGCCGAGGTGGTGGACAGAGAGTGCCAACGCTGCAACCCCATGAAGGGCCGGAAGGTGGCACTGGTATTCCTCTGGGTTTCATTTCTTCCCATGTATGCTTTTGCAGAGCACTGGCCGGAGGTGGTGGAGGACAGCCTGCGCTGGTACATTCTGAAGCGGCGGAAGGTGCCACTGGTCCTCTTTTCATTTCTTTCCAGGTCGATTCTGGGCTATTCATGTGCCGCCGATCCACATGCAGGTTGGAAGATCGCCCAGCAGTAGCATGATTTAGAATGAGCATAAACATGAACATGCATAGTAGCACACAATGAACATTTTTCCTGTCCATCGAGAATCAATCTCTTCTTACAGATCGTCAATGATGACTTCCCAGGCTTAATACACAAAACGATTGTTCAAGCCCTTTAGTATATCCATCATGGCAGGGAGGCCAAAAATATATATAGCATTTTTGGGGAGTCTCAAATACCCGACCGTCTTCTCTGAGTCGTGTGAAAACCCAAAACTTGTGATGGGCTTGGCCATATTTAATCTTATTAATTATATAGTTATTAATTAATTATATTTACTGAGAGAGTGACTTTTTCTTATATTTGAGTCTAAAAACTTTATAAAGTTAGTATGGGAGAGATGTCCATGTAAAAAAAACATATTAAAATAATAATAATAAAATTTACAAAATATTAAATTAATAATAACATAATAAAATATATAATTAAATGGAAACTCAATGAATACATAGAGGAACCACCTAAATTTGTTGTGCCTAAAAAGTGAAGAGTTATGTCTTTTGTATTTTTGTATTTTAAGTTAAAATTTATTTTGATGGTATTAATGAATATTAAGTGAAACTTTTAGTTTAAAAGGGTATGAAATATTTATAAATGAAAATTTCATCAAACTAAATTAAGGAAGGAGGTTCAAAAGATAAAGGAAACCATAAAGGAAGGAAAATGGATAATAATTGGGAACCTAAAAGCTATTATTAAGAATAGAGACCAAAAAGATAACAATAAATAACAATTTGAGACTCCTCTAATCATTTCTTTGATCTAGGTGGATCAATGTTGCCATCCACTTTGTTCAATTGACTCAAAACAGTTTTTTGACAATTTACTATTTTTTAGCAATTTTTCAGTTTCTAAACTTCCAAAACCATTTTGAGGACCTAAACAACATTTTTTTCGCGATCACACACCTCAAAAATAAACAAAAACTCTAATTGATCCATCATCCATCATTGCAGGGAGACCAAAAATATAATTAAACTACATAAAATGAAATAAATGAATATATATTGAATTACTATTTTTATAATAAAAATATGGAGTAAATTAAATTATTGTTTACATAAATTGTACTTTATTTTTATATTTAAATTTTTTATATAATTTTTTTATTTTTGTATTTAAAATTTTTATATAATTTTTTTAATTTGATTAATATAACTTTTTATCCATTTTAAAAAGACTAAATCATATTCGATTAAAAACTATTTCAAAAGAATTACTCAAAAAGAAATTGGTTTCCTCCACTTTTTAACTTGGTTCATACTTCTAGGAACAAATATGAATAGAATTACTCAAAAAGAAATTGGTTTCCTCCACTTTTTAACTTGGTCCATACTTCTAGCAACAAATATGAAGAATGGTAATTATATTCACCATCTTTTAAATTGAAACTCAATGAATACATAGAGGGAACCTTCTAAATTTGTTGTGTCTAAAAGGTGGAGAGTTATACTTTTTGAATTTTAATTTAAAATTAATAAATAAAATAGCATTTATTTGGATGGTTTTAATGAATATTAAGTAAAAATTTTAGTTTAAAAGAGTATGAAATATTTATAAATGAAAATTTCATAAAGCTAAATTAAGGAAGGAGGTTCAAAAGGTAAAGAAACCATAAAGGAAGGGAAATGTGTAATAATTAGGAACCTAAAATCTATTCTTAGAAATAGAGACCAAAAAGATAATAATAAATAATAATTTGAGACAGTTTGAATCATTTCTTTGATCTAGGAGGATCTTTGTTGCCACCCACCTTGTCCAATTGGCTTCGGTTCCTAAACTTCCAATACCATTTTGAGGGCCTAAATGACATTTTCGCGATCATGCACCTCAAAAATAAGCAAACACTCTAATTAATCCATCATGGCAGGGAGGCCATATTTCATCTAATTAATTAATTATAGTTAGTAATTAATTATAGTTAGTGAGAGAGGTGACCTTTCCTATATTTGCTTCTAAAGGTTCTGTAGAGTCGAGTATGGGAGAGATGTTCATGTAACAAAATACATTAAAATAATACTAAAAAATCCATAAAATATTAAATTAATAATAACATAATAAAATATATTAAAATATATATAAATAAATAAAAACAAATACAAATAACAAGTGTTCAATTTATCAATCGTCACAATAATCAAAACACTTATCACTTAATAAATCTTTGATTAAGATAAATCTATATTAATTTTAATATTTTTTTAGGTAATGATTAATTACATCAATATGATTGACTCATATATGCCAAAAAAAAATTAAAAAGTATTTAATATTTTAATT
>JZKD02S1629624.1:37258-65788 GCA_000966675.3 Picea glauca
TTTTTTTTTTTTTTTTTTTAAGGGGGGGATGTGCAGTTGTGTATTATATTGTTCAATGTATTAATTCTTATGCTCGTGTTTCCAGGTTGAAGGTGTTTTGGTTGCAGTGAATGCATACTCGACCCCCTTTGATCCTGTATGTGAAAAATGAAACTCTCTTGCTTCTGTTTCTGCTTTGATAAGTTATGATATGATTGATTGTCTATGATGCAGTGAAAAATTTCCATATATATATGGACATTGTGTCAATGCTACCATATGAACCCTGGGCAAAAAAAACATGCATTGTAAAATTAAGAAAGCTCTATTACAAGATGTTCTTCCTAGTTTGGAAGAATTTTCGGATGAAACATATCTACATAAAAAATACAAGCAGTGTCTACATGTTGTGCGAATTTCAGATACACAACAAATTTACCTTAAATGAGGACAATGCAATTTTCATATCGACTAAAGAAGGAAAAAAAAACCATATCAAACTTTGCCAGGAAACAAAAATATCTCATGTGTCTCTGTAATATTTCTTCAACACCCATATGAATGTTTGTCAGACTCAAGTACTTGAGTTTTCATGCGCATAAGATTGTTTGGTCAAAAAATGGGAAGCATGGCAACAAAACCCATATATACCATGGTCCTAGTTATTTTATCCTAGGAACATATACCAGATGTAAGAGAAAATGAATGCCGCGACGTCTTTTCTTTGTATATCAAATTGTTTGATGCAAAGGTCAATGCCTGTTGCTCTATGGAACCTTGTGGGAAATTGCTTGCGGCGTGTTCAGAATTTAGTTTGTTATTGGTTGTATGATTCATCTATCAATTTGTATATCGCAAACTGAATGTTGTTTGGAGGACACGAAACAATAGAATTGCAATTTTTTAGCCAGCTAGCCCACAAACCCACCTGTCAATTTCTATGGGGTTGTGACGCAAATGTATTATGTGGCTTGTTTTAGCATTTTTCCTTGATCGTTGAACTTGGTAAAATTAATCTCCTGGAATAATTTAAAATCAACGAATATATACTATGAGAATTCCAATTGTTTTATCATATCAACAAGAGGCCCTTAAAATTCAAATTGGTCATTGTCATGTTTGCGGTGATAGAATTTAAAAAAACTTTGTTTTGTTTCCTTCATTTTTTTTAAATAAGAGATTTAACATCCTTTGATAATTTTATGTAATTAAATTGTACAATATCAATATTTAATATTAATAATTTAGTATTTGAAAATAATGTTTTTAGATTATTTTATATAGGATGACCATTCGTAAACAATCGCAATCTTGAGCCTACTAGTCCTGTAGTTCATCTATCAATTTGTATATCGCAGAACTCCAAGTGTTTTTCGGAGGACATGGGACAATAGAAGTGCAATGTTGAGCCAACCAACCCGCAAGTCCACCTGTCAATTTTTATATTGCGGAACTCTGGGTGCTATTTGTAGAATATGGAACAATATAGGCCAAATTTTGAACCTGCTAGCCTGAGAACCCAGGATCCAAAAAGTGGCTAAGTATGGAATGAGGGATCTGTATGTACATATTTAGTATGTATTACTCGCTTCTCAGAAAATTTCTAGGTGCAAAAGTTGGTGGATACACGTGTTCAGATTTCCTCTTACTTTTATATCACCAGCCCAACCAACTACTTCCCTATTTCAAATTGTACAAACTTTCTGGATCACGAGTTTCCAAATATGCGGGTTTTTCTTTTAAATAAGATATTTAACATCCTTTAATATTTTTATGTAATACAATTGTACCATATCAATATTTAATATTAATAATTTAGTATTGAAAATAATGTTTTTAGATAATGTTAGATAGTTGATAGGGATTACCATCCGCAAACAATGGAAATCTTAAGCCCACCAGCCCTAGAGTCCCTCTATCAATTTCTATATCGCAGAAATCCAAGTTTTGTTTGGAGGACATGGAACAATAGAAGTGCAATGTTGATCCAGCCAACCCGCAAGTCTGTCTATCAATTTGTATATCACGGAACTCTAGGTGCTATTCGTAGGATACGAAGCAATAGAGGCCCAATTTTGAGCCCACCAGCTCGAAAACCCACGATCCAAAAAGTGGCTAATTATGGAATGTGAGATCCGTACATTCTCTATAAAATCTCATGTCCATATTTTATAAGCATACATATTTAGTATGTATTACTCATTTTTCGGAAAATTACTAGGTGCGGAAGTTGGCGGATTCACAGCTTCAGATTTCACTTACTTTTATATCACCAACCCGATCGCCCACTTCCCCGTTTCATATTGTAATAAAAAAATATAGACTGTGTGAAGTCCAATTGAGCTATCATATCAACATGAGTCCCTTAAAATTCAAATTGGTCATTGTTATTCTTGCGGTGATAGAATTCATATAATTTTTTTAAATAAGAGATTTAACATCTTTTAATAATTTAATGTAATTGAATTGTACAATATAAATATTTAATATTAATAATTTAGTATTTTAAAATAATGTTTTTAGATAATTTTAGATAGTTGATAGGGATTACCATCCGTAAACAATTACAATCTTGAGCCCTCCAGTCCTGTAGTCCGTCTGTCAATTTGTATATCGTGGAACTCCTACTATTGTTTGGAGGACACAAAACAATAGAGGCCCAATTTTGATCCCTCCAGCCCGAGAACCCGCAATCCAAAAAGTGGCTAAGTATGGAATGAGGGATTTGTACATGCTCTATAAAATCACATGTCCATACTTTATACAAGTACATATTTAGTATGTATTACTCGTTTCTTGGAAAATTTCTAGGTGCAGAAGTTGGCAGATACACATGTTCTTATTTCCACTTACTTTTATATCACCAGCCCGACCAACCGCTTCCCTATTTCATATTGTACAAAATTTTTGGAACGCAAGTTTCTGAATACATGGGTTTTTCTTTTAAATAAGATATTTAACATCCTTTAATATTTTTATGTAATTAAATTGTACAATATCAATATTTAGTATTAATACTTTAGTGTTGAAAATAATGTTTTTAGATAGTGTTAGAAAGTTAATAGGGATCACCATCCATAAAAAATCGCAATATTGAGATTGGCAACCCTAGAGTCCATCTATCAATTTGTATATCATGGAGCTCTGAGTGTTGTTTGGAGGACACGGAACAATAGAAGTGAAATGTTGACCCAGTCGGCCCGCAAGTCCTTCTGTCAATTTGTATATTGTCGAATGGTTGGGTGCTATCTGTAGGAAGCAAAACAATAGTGGCCCAATTTTGAGCTCGCCAGCCCGAGAACCCGCGATCCAAAATGTGGCTAAGTATGGAATTCGGGATCTGTACATGCTCTATAAAATCTCATGTCCATACTTTATAAAAGTACATATTTAGTATGTACTACTCATATTTTAGAAAATTTCTTGGTGAAGAAGTTGGCGGATTCATGTCTTCAGATTTCAGTTACTTTTATATCACCAGCCCGACCGACCGCTTCCCCATTTCATATTGTACAAACTTTTTTTTCTAATTAAATTGTACAATATCAATATTTAATATTAATAATTTAATATTGAAAATAATGTTTTTAGATAATGTTAGATAGTTGATAGGGATTACCATTTGTAAGCAATCGCAATCTTAAACCCGCCAACCCTGGAGTCCATCTGTCAATTTGAATATCGTGGAACTCTGAGTGTTGTTTGGAGGAAACAGAACAATAGAAGTACAATGTTGATCCAGCCAGCCCGCAGGTCCGCTTGTCAATTTGTATATCGCAGAATTATGGGTGCTATTTGTAGAGAACAAAACAATAGAGGCCCAATTTTGAGCCCACCAGCCCGAGAACCCACGATCCAAAAAGTGGCTAAGTATGGAATGCGGGATCTGTACATGTTCTATAAAATCTCATCTCCATACTTTATAGAAGTACATATTTAGTATGTATTACTCATTTTTCGAAAAAATATCTAGGTGTGGAAGTTGGTGGATTCACGTCGTCATATTTCACTTACTTTTATATCACCAGCCCGACCGACTCCTTCCCCGTTTCATATTGTACAAACTTTTTGTCTCATGGTTTTCCGAATAGGCGAGTTACCGGATAGGCGGGTTCAATATTGTGTTTCCATTGTTCCACCGCTTGCAAACAACACCCTGACTTCCACGATCTATAAATTAGAAAACAAATTGAAATAAAAGAATATATACTATGCAAAGTCTAATGGAACAATCATATGAATGAGAAGACATTAAAATTCAAATTCATCATTTTTATACTTGCAGTGAACATAAAATTCCTAAAGCTTTACTTAAACATCCAAAAAATGATTTTGTTCTAACTTTTGGACGCTTCTCTCATACAAACAGATCCTGGAAACTATAAACATTGCTCGTTGTATCTATTCCTTGATTGAAGAACATGTCAACATGTTTAATGCACTCCATAGTTACTGTTAATACCATAAATGGTGCTTTCATACAGCAATTCCTGCTTCCAAAAATTTCCATCTGCTTCCTCTTTTTCCCTCTACTTTCCCTTTCTTTACTTACTCATTTTTTGGAAAACATCTAGGTGCAGTATTTGGTGGATTCACGTCTTCAGATTTCCATTTTTACTTTTATATCACCAACCCAACCGACTGCTTCCCCGTTTCATATTGAACAAACTTTTTTAATCGTGGTTTCCCATATAGGCAGGTTCAACATTGCGTTTCCATTGTTCTGTTGCTTGCAAATAGCACCTGGACTTCCACTATTTACAAATTAGCAAATAAATTACCCTAGCATTGATAATTTTCTAGTAGACCTGGGAGTGTGTACTAACAGGTTGAAGGTATATGTCACTACTCTCGGGACGTATGACCTAATCATTGGAATGGATTGGTTAGAATCCCATCGAACGATGGTAGATTGTTTCGCAAAAAGGGTGCTTTGTGTTGACGATGAAGGAAGGCCAATAGAGATCCATGGTGTATAGAGAAAGGTGTCTATACAATTTATCTCAACTATGAAGGTTAAGTGATGCATGAGGCAAGAGTTTCGACTATATGTAGTGGAAGCAGTGAATGAAAGGAAATGACCCTCCTTGCATTAGTACCCAGTATTGTCATAGTTTAAAGATGTTTTTCCAAGCAAGTTGACAGGGTTACCTACTAAGAGGGATCTTGATTTACTATTGAGCTAAAACCTGGTGTAGAACCAATTTCCAAGACTCTGTATAGGATGACAGCACTAGAACTTTGTGAGTTGTAGATGCAGTTGAAATATATACTCGACTAAGGGCTAATAAGGCCCAATGTCTCACCGTGGGGTACACCAGTAATATTTTTGAAGAAGAAGGATGGTTCCTTATGACTATGTATAGATTATAGGGACTTGAACCGTGCTACAGTGAAAAATAGGTACCCAATGCCTCGAATATATGATCTCTTCGATCAGATGAAAATACCAGTGGTATTCTCAAAAATTGATTTGTGATCAGGGTATCACCAATTAAGGATTAAGGAAGGCGATATTCCTAAAACTGCCTTTCGAACTCGGTTTGGGCATTAAGATTTCGATGTAGTACCTTTCGAATTGACGAATTTGATAGCAGTATTCATGAGCCTCATGAACGGTCTATTCCAGAAGTACTTAGACCACTTTGTACAAGTGTTTTTAGATGATATCATCATCTATTCCAAGAACAAAAGAGAACATGAGGAACACTTATGAGTGGTGTTGTCCTGACTTAGAGAGAACAAATTGTATGGGAAGTTGTCGAAGTGTTCCTTCTTCTAGAAATAAATCCACTATTAAGGTCATATCATTTCTGGCGAAGGAATCTCTCTGGACCCAGAAAAGGTAAAGGGCATTATGGAATGGCCAGTGCTGAAAAATGCTCATGAGGTAAGAAGATTCATGGGGCTAATAGGTTGTTATCGAAGATTTGTGGAAGCATTCTCTAAAATAGAGAAACCCATCACCACTTTGCAATGCAAGGGTGTTAGGTATGAATGGACAAAAGAATGTGATAGTGCATTCATCGAGCTTAAGAGGTTACTAACAAGTGTGGAAATTCTATGAGTGCGGGATATGGAAAAGGAATTCACAGTCTGCACGGAATCCTCAAAGCAACAGTTGGGGTCCATGCTACTGTAGTATGGAGGAGTGATAGCTTATGCATTAAGGAATTTCAAGAAACACAAGGATATTTACACTACTCATGATTTAGAGTTGGAATTTGTAATGCTAGCTCTGGAAATTTGGAGGCACTATCTAGTAGGGAAAAACTTTGAGCTTAAAATGGACCATCAAAGTTTAAAACATCTCTTTACTCAAAGGGATATGAATTCCAGGCAAGGGCAATGGAGTGAGTTTATGAGTGAATACGATTATGGTATTTCATACATCAAGGGAAAAGAAAATGTGTTCGCGGATGCCTTGAGCAGGAGACCACGTGTATTCTCCTTGGTACCCTTAAAAATCAATCTGAGGGAACGTGTGTTAACACAACTCCTTGGAGACCGTTGGTATTTAAAGGTTACTTCAAACCTCAAGAGTGGAAGGCATTTAGATCCAAAGTATGATGGATATAGCCTGGAAGCAGATGGACTATTAGGATATCAAGGAAGGATGTACATCTCCGAAGGTGGGGATATTCGAAGCATCATACTGAAGGAAGCCCATAGAGCACTTTATTGTGTGCATCTATGTGTTAAGAAAATGTACACAAACATGAGGAAGCTCTTATTCTGGGTAGGAATGAAGCACGATGTAGTCCATTTCATTGCCAAGTGCCTTGAGTGTCAACAACTGAAAGACAACCACCATCACCCGACAGGTCTCCTACAACCACATGATGTTCCTATGACCAAGTGGGAAGTCATTTCTATGGATTTTGTTGTGGGTTTGTCGCTCACATCTCATAGACACAATGCCATCCTTGTGATAGTTGATAAGTTACCAAGAGTGCTCATTTTATTCTGGTTAGAGACACTTACAATGTCACTGAAGTGGCCTGCGTATTTGTAAGTGAGGTCATCCATTTGCACAGGATACCCAAGAAGATCATTTTATATAGGGAATCTAGATTCACTTCTAGGTTTTGGACAAGTTTGCAGTCAGCGATGGGGACTCAATTGAACTTAAGCACAACTTATCATCCGAAAACAGATGGGAAAACTGAGAGAGTAAATCAAGTTATGAAAGACATGCTTATGATGTATGTTATGGATAATCAAACCCATTGGGAAAAGTACCTACCTTTGGTGGAGTTCGCCTACAATAAAAAATTTCATAGCTCTATCGGAATGCCACCCTACGAAGCTTTGTATGGAAGGCCATGAAGAAAACCATTGAGATGGGAAAGATTAGAAGACCGAGTGATATTTGGGCCACAATTGATTCAAGAGATGGAGGAACAAGTGATTCAGATTAGGCAAAGACTAAAGGAAGCACAGGATAGACAAAAAAGTGATGCAGATGCACACAGGACTGACCGAAGTTATAAAATGCGAGATCAAGTTTTCATTCGTATCAGAACCAATAAGAGTATTATTTGGTTTGGTAAGGGAACAAAGTTGTCACCTCAATTTATAGGAACGTTCAAAATCCAAGAGAAAATTGGACCCTTTTCCTATCGTCTCATACTTCCACCCCACTTGCATAAAACTCATAATTTTCCATGTGTCTGTTCTATGTCATTATGTTGTTGATGAATCACATAAACTAAATTGGAAGGAATTGCAGGTATCAGACACAGGAACCCTCACGGTAGAACTGTTACGCATATTGGACGATAGAGTCCGACAGCTCAGGAACTGTCTAGTAGATCAATTTAAGGTCTAGTGGGACAAGTATAGTCCAGGATCTGCTAGTTGGGAGGATGCCGAGACATTACGATGAGATTATCCCTCACTTTTTTTTTTTTGGACCACCTCGAGAATATGTTTCTCGAAGGTTGGGTGTATGTAACACCACCTTTTGACTTAGACAACTAGGATTACTGGAGGCCTAATTACCTTTATTTTCTATTCAAAGTGAAACTATTAATGATACACTTGAAATTTTAAGACGTATGAACCTTTATGAATGTTTAAATGTTATTTGAATGATGATGGATATGATGCGATCTATTATGCGAATGTAAATTCTATGAATATTTAAATATTATTTGAATGATGATGGATATGATGAGATCTATTATGAGAATGTAAATTCTATGAATGTGTAAATGTCATTTGAATGATGATGGATATGATGCAAGCTATTATGAAAATGAAAATTTTATGAACAAGTAACGTCAATTGAATTATGGGGATATTATGAGATCTATTTCTAACTTGAAAACTTGATATTAAGTTGTTGGTACATGGATACCGAATTGAGGTTATGGTTGTATGCAATTACATGATGATAATGCATATATATGTATGAGTTTTATGTTATAGACTAATCTGTAGGTCATTGGTCTATGAAATAGCCAAGGGATAATGGTAATGAAAGTGGATGTCATGACCACCGACCGAGAAACAATATGGTATGAATCTTTGAATGTGAAATTATATTGGTTTGAATGCATAGCTATGATATGTGGAACAATGCATGATTTCAGGTGATGAGACTGCCTAAAAACTGAAATGATGACAAAATTCCTAGCAACACGGTGCCACTATATATTTCATTGTATGGTGTAGACCCTAGTCCTATTAGGAGGGGTCTAGGCATTTCCCACCATGTATCCTCCGAAACCTAGAGTCATGGGAGGATGGTGTTATCTCACGCTCCCTTATACGTGTGATGATGACTGTCAGTTGGTTGTTGGGGAAGCTTGGTCAAGATAGTGACACCTCCACTTACAGGTTCTATTTGGAGTTAGGTCAATATAGTTGACGCTCCAAGATAGTCCAACAAAGGAAGGATAGGAATGAAAGATGGAAGTAAGTTAGGGAGGAAGGATGAGTAGAAATAGTTGAGAGCGTATGAAGATTTTCCTTATTGTGGAATTTATTGTTTTTCATTCTAAAACGACAATGTGTATATATGTATGTTCATAATTATTTAACTAAACTAAAATTATCTAAATAAACATTGTTGAGCTAGATTATTGTAATTAAAGGACTTCGCAAACAATTGATTGGTTTATTATATTTTATAAATTGAATAGTCTTGTTGATTGGATTGCATGCATACAGAAATTACTATAG
The DNA here is from genome assembly GCA_000966675.3 of Picea glauca. NCBI lineage: Eukaryota > Viridiplantae > Streptophyta > Pinopsida > Pinales > Pinaceae > Picea > Picea glauca. The sequence continues at coordinate 46,427 of JZKD02S1629624.1, forward strand.
AGGTGATAGTTATTGCTATTAGTACATGCACGAGACTTGTATGTACTAGCTACACATGCATTTCTTACACAGTTACACTACTATGTATGAGTTTTCTTGGCATACTTACTGATAATGTTGTTTATTGGATATAAATATATGAACCATGTGTCATTTCCCTTGTATCCTAAAATACTTTAACTTCGAGATGAAATTTCCTGAAGGGTGGGTGTGTGTAACAACCCTAATTAATTAATTAATTGTAAAAATTAAATATTTTTTGAATGTATATTGGTTTAATTAATTAATTTCATGATTAAATATTTGTTTAATAAAATCTAGTTTAATAAATTATTAATTATTATTTTGTATCGAAAGATCAACCCATTAATGAAAAGGGGATAAGGTGGTTGACACCTAATTGAGGGAGGGTATTTGAGAATTAAATGAAGGAAGAAGGCGGTGAATGATGAGAGGGGAGGATAAGGCAAGGGGTGAGCATTATTTTTGGGAAGAGGATTGTATTACTAGCTCTATTTGGAGGATCTTGTCGTGGTTTTGTGGAGGAGCTTTTTGTGGTTTTGCTCGAGGAGCTTGATGGAGGTCTGTCACAGGGGTCACCAGGGTTGCTGGGGATTTTGGGCTCGGGGGGCCAGGAAACCACAAGGGTTCCTGGAGCTAGGGAGCCAAAGAGGCTCTGTTCCTAGCTGGTTGGGAGGAAAAGATTTAGTTTTCAGGTAGTTTCAAGAAGTTTTCAACAAAAGCAAAGAAATGGACAAACTTCTTCTTCAAAAGCTATTTTTCCAGTATTAATTTTGTTTAGAATGAAAGTTATGATATGAATTTATGTATGGAAAATGTCTAATATTTTGTGTAATATTTTTTGTGACTATTTTGGACTATATAATATGAGAATTTGATATTTAATTGAGTAATTTGCTATAACTTCAACATAAATTATATATATTTGGTATAATCTGAGAATTTCATATTTAACTAATTAATTTTCTAGAATTCAACATCAATTATATAGATTTGGTATAATATGAGAATTTGATATTTAACTTATTGAGTTGCTATAACTTCAACATAAATTAGATAGATTTGTTGTAATGCAAACAGAAATAGAAAATTAAATGTTACGACATAAACTTGTTCATAAGTAGTCTTTCTGAAAAGAAAAGTAGTTTAGATTGCAATTAACCAATTAAATTTGAAGCCCTAAAGTAGGGATCTGCAGTTGGGAATTCCATTTCATTGTCTAATAGTCATCTGGTGTGACAACTAGAGCACTATGAAGTTCTGTAGAGATCCAGTTCACAGGCAGTGGATGAAGCACATTGATATCTACATGCAATACATTCGAGACTTAGTACACGAGAGAATCATCGAACTTCAATTATTTTCTTCAGCAGAACAAATTCTAGACATCTTCACCAAGACCTTCATTGAGAAAAAGTTTCATTCTTTGTGTAGTCATCTTGGAGTGAAGGACACGGTTTCTTAGAAACTGACAGTTCTTCTTTTTACATACATTGTACTTTGAGGGGGGGGGGGCGTGTTCCCATGAGGTTTTCCCTCTTTCCTCATTTATTTTGGTGAATCGTTTTTATTTGGGTACCTAACATAAGCTCGTTTCCTAGACCCATTCTTTATTTTCACCATAGTGATGTTCAAGGGTGGTATTGGAGATACTTCACACACACCTAGGATTTATTTTTCCTAATATTTTCCCTATGTTTATTACTCATTATTCAATATCCTATAGTTTAGGGATAATATTCCTATAAAAGAATATTCTCTTTAGTTCACACTTCAATTTGATCAATTGAGTGGAGTCTAGATGCCACATTGGGATCATCACGATGCAGCATTGGGATCATCATCAGCTAATGCGGATTTTCCTTGGGATCATCACCATACTAATGTATTACTCATGATTCCATTATCTCCTCCTCACTTCACTCGGTTTCAATCAATTAAGTGAATACTGAGAGACTAGTTAACTCAGACTAGATAGCAGTTCACTCCCGTAACTTCCTGAGAGACTAGACTAGGTGGTAGTTTAATCCCATAATTGTTGGTGTGTGTCCATAGAACTATAGACCACCAATATGGTGTACTTGATTCTCCTCCAGTGTGCATTAGTTGAGTTAGACTGAGTATATAATGTGTAAGTTATCATTCATTCATTTTGGTTAATGAGGATTCTTCCATTATTTCTCTCCTACTTCATTTTTCTCATATTTTCTCTACAAATTGCGTATGTCATTTGCTAGATACTTATATATATGAAAACAATAGATTGGAGGAAATTCCTTCATACAAATAACTTGGAATCGATATTCTCCACAAGCTCAATTGGAACTATAACATTGAGAAAAGGATAAATGGATGGTGGAAATATTATTATGGGATTGAAAACAATTGTAAATCAACATGCCTTTGGATTTAGGATTAAAAAAATCATCTTTCCCACTCTCATCACTCGATTTATATTATACGGATGTGAATTTTTGGGTTGCRGTATTTGTAGAGATTCTCGAAGAAATATAAAATGGATCTGAAATATTTTTATAACTTATAATATCAAAATTAAGGGAAATACACCATATCATATCCTCCTTATAAAAGAAATTATTTCCCCTATTGAGAGCATTGTTATGATTAGATACCTAACTTAAAAGAACAATATAAACAACATGGATGATAAGAGTCTCACCAAAATTGCATCAAAATCTGGCCAAAACCACCATTGGTTCAAGTGGGGATGGCATAAAGATGCCAAATATTGGCTAAATCATTGGGGAATACAGGAAGAAGACATCATGCAAAATATGGATAATATTACACACAGTATCAATTCTGAATTTAAGGAGAATATGTGGTGTGATATATAATTAGAGGATAAAAGGAAATTGAAATACTACAAGGCGGTGCTCAACCCTAATTTAGAATATTAAATCTACCTCTCAGTTTTGAGATGTGCAAAGAATAAAATCAACATTGCTAAAATAATAACAAACTCTCATGAGATACATAGTGAAAATAGGCATTGGAAAATTCTCAAACATTATGGTATGAAAGGATCTACCATCTTTGTGACACTAAGAAGGTAGAATATGAAAAAAAATTCTGCTTATATTGTCATTCCTATACCCAAATTAGATCATGTAAGGCCTTCGGATCTTAGTTCAGGTGCATGCACTTCCACCAAAGTTTGAATCATGTAGGAAATATGCTCGGTGTGAATGAAAAGAAAAACATCATCGTATAGGGACGAGTTGGGGTTCCTTGGACACACAATGTGCGAAGGGAGGATGCCACCCAAGGTTCCTTGCAAAGTAAGAAAAACAACAAATGGTTTGATGAAGATTTTTGGACAATACTTGGGCACTCCATTGACGAAGGGAAAATTGGATAAGACATGGGGGACACACCAAGAAGATTCATGACAATTAACTTAAGGGGTGTGCACACCCAAGACGATGAGTCAGTTAGACAAATGGGGCGTGCTGACATGAGGGGTGCACCAAGATTGGGTGGGTCAGTCTCGAGGGGCATGAAAATTGACAAGAACATGGGTTTGTTCAAGCGATTGGGTTCATGGAGGGGCATGAAGATTCATTTGGATGACCAGGTCTATGAAGTGGCACAACGATTCATTTTGAAATGGGTTCATGAAACCCCCAAAGGACATGACAATTTGCAATGGTGACCTATGGAGATCCTATAAAAGAAGAAAGACACACAACTGAGGAAGACAATTTTGATAGAACTTAGAGACAAGGATATCTCTGTGATTCTGAGGTAGATGAAGAGGAGGAGCTCCCTTAAAGAACCAAGTTGCTCCATTCTAGGAGGACTTGGGCTCCCTTGAGGAAGAGGGTTCGACGAATAGAGTTGGGTAAATTTCTCTTGGGAAGATTGTGGGTAAGTCTAGGAAACACAGGTCTATGGAAGCATGTGTGAGGAACAACCAAAATCTGTGAATTTTGTAGAAATAATAACGCAAGATTATGAGAAAATGAAGAGACAACAAGTCTGCAGTTGAGGGAACATCTAAGGTGCACCACAGGTGGTTGTGAAGATTGTTGCAACAGAGAGTCTTGTGGTGACGAATCTTTTCATGAGTGTCTTAGTGAGGTGAGGTGAGTTGTTTGTCTCTGTTGAAGTTGCAAACCAAGCTGATAGCAATCATGTTGTAATTTTTCTTCAGTAAAAAAGACTTAATTGAGTGTTAGGCATGGTTTGTGTCTCCCACACTATATCTATGTTTTTTTTGTTTTTTTTTTCGTTGTTGTTCTCTTGGATTCTCATGTTCTTGCATGTATGATTAAAAATGACTAAGTGTTATAGCAGTTAATGAATGTCTAAGTATACAAGATTTTCCCTAGAGTAGGAGTGTGACTCATCGGTAGCCTAGAATAGAGTATTGGTATGCTCTAGGTGAAGAAGCGTAGATCGAACGAAGTAACCTTGGTGTTGCCAAGAAGCCAAGTGTGAAGTGTTATATTGTCGCACGCTCTCAAGAGGTGCACAATTGCAAGGCACATTGTGGGGATGTGACATATCCCAATTTAAGAATATTTGCTACAATTCAAACCTTCCTAACCTACTAAGTCATCAAAACTAAGTTTTTTGAGCATAGAAATAAAATTGTAAAGAAATCAAAGTAATCGCTTACCTTCTTAAGGTTCAATAGACCAATTGATCTCAATGGACATTAATCACTAGCATCATCATCATCATCATAAAAATGATGTGAAAATATTTAGTTTAAGATGAATATTATAATATGTATCTATGCTCTTAAAAAATAAAAATAAAACAAATAAAATCCATTTAGCCATCAAGCTTCAACTTTGATTTTAAAATAACTCTATACCTTAAACAACGTTAACTGCTAAAGTAACTCTGATTCAAATAGTGCCAAGACTATAAAATATAATAATTAAAAGTTAATGGTAATATCTAAATTTAAATAAAAGGAGATGAAGTACATATAAAAGGAGAACTGGTTAATTCATATAAGGCCTAGTTCAAATGATTTGGGTATCATATTGAAATTATAAATTTGAGCTCCATTTAAAGAAACATAGGTATTCCCTTGATTTCAAATGGGTATAAAAAGGATACCAAAGTTATTGTTTAAACTACTTTTGTTTTTATCGTTGTAACCTTGGAATCATTCAATCGATTAATCTTATTAATTTTCTTTAAACTATTTCTATCGTTGTAACCTTGGAATCATGAAATCCATTAATCTTAATCTTATTAATTTTATGAAAAAATTAACATTTAAAAAGTAATAATAGCTTTCTCATTTTTTATTTTACAATGCATTAACATATTATTGGTATAGTGTGTATTTATCATTAAAGTAACCTTTGTAGTATTCCTTCCATCTAAGAATACTAACAATAACCTATTATAGAAGTGCATTTATAACTCAATTGTTTTCTTTTTTTTGTCATTGAACAATAATTAAGAACATTAACAATCCCTTATGTGAAATCGCTCTACAATTATATTTAAGTAGTTGAATATTTCGTCAATTTGATAAAAATCAAATCCATTATTACATGTGTTTTTTAACGGTAATAACCTATTAAATTTAAATATTGGCATTAACAACTCCTTATGTGATCGTCAATTTTATCAAAAATCAACTCCATTGTTATATAGCAATAACCTATTATAGAAGTGTATTTATAACTCAATTGTTTTCTTATTTTTTTCATTGAACAATAATTAAGAACATTAACAATCCCTTATGTGAAATTGCTCTACAATTATATTTAAGTAGTTGAATATTTCGTCAATTTGATAAAAATCAAATCCATTGTTAGATGGGTTTTTTTAATGTTAATAACCTATTAAATTTAAATATTGGCATTAACAATTCCTTATGTGATCGTCAATTTTATCAAAAATCAAATCTATTGTCAATTTAAATATTGGTTAAGTTGAAAATTAAAACAAAAATTAAAGATAAATGCAAATATTACAAATACTAACCATCAAATAAATTTATGAATATTTATAAATATTTATAAAATTTAAGATAAAAAATAAATAAATAAATAAAATAAGAAATAATGTTTTAGTTAAAATAGAAAATTAAAATAAAAGATAAAGAAATAATAAATACTTACCATATAAACATTTTGTAATAAAAATATTTATATATATCAATTATAAATATTTAATATAATTTTTTTTTATAAATATTAATAATAAAAAAAAAATAAAGTAAAAATTAAAAATAAAATAAAGAATAAAAGATAAAAGTTAAAGTAAATATGTATATTTTAATTAGGATAAATTGAAAGTAATTCTAATACAAGTGAAAATATTTATTAAATCGTTTATAGTTTTGAAATACTATAGGAAAATTACTTTGCTAGGAAATTCACTTTGATAGTTTATATAAAACTGGATAGAAATAAAGTGATAAAACTATTTTTTTTCCCATAAAATTTAGCTTTATATTTATATTGAAATATAAAGTGATATTTTACAAAATAATCATCATGAAAAAGCCTAGAAACATCCAAAATATGTCTAGAAAACATCCCACCACTAACAACCAGTCAATAAATATAACCTTTAACCCGAGCTAAAGTCTTGACATATGATTATAAATAACCTCTACAAAGGATATGAACCAGAAAAGCACCTATCAATGCACACCAAAAACACATAAGTCTCATAATGTTCTGCCCACTAGGCTCCTAAAAAAAGTATTGAGCAAACATCAATACTTCTAAAAAGGATCTAAAAACATATGAGGACCCTCATGGTCCTCTTCACATTGATAATAGATGATTTTCCCGGGATCCTTAAGAAGCGCTTGTTTTGATAGGCTATCCACTTTTTTGTTTTCTTCTATATACACATGCACGGAAGTGATACTTTGGAAAAGCTTGGTGAATTCAATAAGTCTATCCTTTCAGCACTCTAGTGAGACCACCTGAAGGTGTCCCTTGCCCCACAACCAATCAATGACGATCTTTGAGTCCCCCTAAACAAGATGATATAGAATAGATAATCAAGAAGCCAGAGTAAGAACACCCCATGCTCCCATCAACTCCGCTCTAGTATTAGTGCCAGGTCCACAATTGATAGCCCATTTATAAGTTTTATGCTCGTTGATCCTTATAACCCCTCCAACCCCACTATTTTGACCTAATGAAAGAGCAGCCCCATCAAACCATCCAACTGATCCACCCACCGCTAGCCGTGAAGGCACCCTCCTTAGAGTTGGTGCTTTCAATTGTTATTTGTAATCAGACATGACTAATAAGTACAATAACATGACCTTTTGAATGGAAGGAGATCCATATTCAAAAATTGCAAGGTTTATTTCCAGCAACGATGATTTTAAGGATGGAAATTTATTTTAAAATGTAGAAATCTTGGTGAATATTACTAATCCTTCATATGTCAACTATAAATTTTTGGTGATATTTTTTTAAAAATATTCAAAATTCTATGTATTTAATATAGTTTTCATAACATTTTGGCAATTTTTAAGGAAAAATATTTTTTTCCTATAGATTTTGGGTGAATCATTTTTAAAATAGTGAATCGCGTTTTTGGAAAAACCATGAAAAATTAGCCCATGAGCAAAATTTATCGCCTAAAATTATCTATTATTTCCAACCATAAATACCAACAGATGAAAGCTGACAAAGTTGGGTATGAAGAATTATGCAATTGCCAGTTTTTAAAGCACTTTGTGATAGAATTACTAGTCCATGCCCCTGAAAGTTTTATGGATGATATAACTCTTTCCCAAACTGAAACATGAATGGGCACTCAACAAACATATGATATGTTGTTTCCTTGTTCTTCTTACATAAAATACAATAGCTCGGGCCAATAAAACCTCTATGTTGCAAGTTCTCCCATGTAAGAATTTTATTCTCAGCCACCAGCCATGTAAAGAGATTTAGTTTTAATGGGCATTCCTAGGACCACGGTGACTTCCTCCATCCTCTAATCACATGATTTTGTTTCTTTTTTTCAGTAGCCTCATATACATTTTTTACTGATATCATCCTGGAGGAGTCGCCACCCATCCACATAAGTTTGGTTGGCCTCATTAAGAATTGTACACCAATGTTTATGAGAGAACAATGGAAATTATTCCATTATAATGCTAATTACCCATCTAAATCCAAATCAACACTTGTGAGCCAGTTGGAGAAAATCATTCCCAGGCAAGGTGCACAGTTGGCTTGATATAAGTAATACACTCCTTTCAGATTTAGAGTTGTGATCAGATCTCCAAACAGTATGGTCGCATCCCCCATACTCAAAATACGATCTTTTCCAATCAAAATGGATTCTCTCATTCCTGGACACCACGCTAACCAGTGTAGGAGAATGTGTAAAGACTTGAGAAAATACTTCCATGATTTTGATCCTTTTTCCGCTATCTCAAATACCATTCGGAGCCAACGCACCAAAAAAACAAAAGGAGAATATTTATCTTTTAAGACTCGATGCCATAATCCATCCAACATCAATGCCCTCCAAAGGTTATTTGCCACCATAGATCTATTAAAATTGAATAGATTCCTCAACCCTCAGTTGCCATATTGTTTTGGGCGTACAATGAGCTACCAATTACACAGGTGAAAACTCTTCTTTTTTTTTGTTCCATACCAAAGAAAATTGAAAACCACTTGAAGAATTCTATGAAGTATCAAGGATGGAAAATTAGCCAATGCCAACCAATATACTGGCTAGATTTCTAAAACGGCCTTGATGGGGACTATGCGACCCCCAATAGGCAACCATCTATTTCGCCAATGGCTTATTTGTTTTTCATACATAGTTATAAGCCAATGCTAGTCCTCGACTTTGTACCTTTCAATTTTTAAGAAATAACCAAGATACCTAAAGCCATCAGTAAGATCATGAAAATTGTAAAGAAAATAATCTTTTAAAGTATCCAAGACTTGTTGTTGAGCACCATATTGTAGGAAAGAGGTTTTTTGTGCATTTATCAAAAGACCAATTGCACTACAAAACGTTTTCAATAGCCTTTTAATCTTTTTCCATTCTACAATATAAGATTTAGTCATAATAAGGATGTCATCGACAAAAATAAGGTGGAGTATCCTTATTAACCTAGATACCTTTATACATGTCAATAAACCTTCATATTGTCTTCTTTTTAATGCCAAACTCAAACCTTCCATTACTAAAATGAATAGAAAGGGTGACATCGGCCACCCCTGCCTAATCCCTCTATCGTTGTTAAAGAAGTTTTTTGCCTCTCCATTTATTAAAATCCCAAAGGTAGCTGATGTAATACAACCCATGATCAACCTGGTCGTCGACAGCCCGAAACCACATTGTAATAGTGCCAACCTAGGAAAATCACAACTTATGCAGTCATAAGATTTATTTAAATCAATCTTAAGGATTAAGGATTCTAATTTTTTCTCTCTGATATTGTGAAGGCACTCCTGAGTAGTTCCAATGGCATTAATAATTTCCCTTTATTTTAATAAATCGAATTGCTCCTTTGATAAAGTGCGAGACATAATAGGTCTGATTCGCTTAGCAATAATATTAGATATAATCTTATATCAAAGATTGCATAGATCTATCGACCGGAAATCCCCAAATGTAGCAACACCATTTACTTTTGGAATTAGTGCAATAAATTTCGAGTTCAATGATCTGTTCACCTCTCCAGTTAATCATGATTCCTCGACTACCTCCAATAGATCATTTGCAATTAGATCAAAAAAATGTGAAAATAACTCTGTAGTCCACCCATCGAGACCAGGATTCTTATCTTTGGTGAAACCCTTTATAACATCTATAAATTCATCAATAGTACATGGTTTATCAAGTGTAAGTACTTCCTCCACAAAGACCATCCTAGGATAAAGACGCACATAAGAAATCTGATTGTCGATCATGTTTTGAGCCGAGTCTTTATAGAAAGATCTAAATAATTTCAGTGCTTCAGCCTTTATGGTGTCTTTCCCAATATGAACCTGATCAAACTCATCCTTTACCTCCCATAAATGGTTTTTACTCCTTCTAAAACTGACAAACCTATGGAAGAATTTGGTATTTTTGTCCCCGCATTGAATCCATGTGGCCCTGCTCTTTTGTCGCAATCGTTCCTCATCCGCCAACAATAGTTTTTTTTGTTTTGATTCAAGCGTTTTCAGTCGTGGACCAGGGTCATAACAATGATCAATATCTAATCTTTGTTTTGTAAGGTGGGAAATATCCACTTCAATATTTTTAAAAGATAGAAGTTGATTTTGTTTCCTAAATGTTATCCATGTCTTCACTTGGTATTTTAGCTTAATTAACTATCTATCTAGCCTTTTTTGTGCTCCTTCCACATATGAATCCTGATAAGTACTCCACACATCCCGAACTAGATCACCAAATAACTCATCTTTCAAGAGCACATGATTAAATTTAAAAGGATATGCAACAGGCTTAAAACCATCATCCAATCGAAAGAGCATTGATGCATGGTCGGAGATAAATGGGAGCTCAACCCATGATCTATATCTTGTAGATTCATTAAGATTATCTTCTGATACATAAACCCTATGTAATCTCTTTTGAATCCCATCCACCCCACTTCTACCATTTCGCCAAGTTGGCAATAGCTCTGCATGCACAACATCCACCAAATGATTGTTAGCAAATAGATCTTTGAAAAGAACCACCAGTGGGTTAATTTAAGTCGTTTCCCCCCACTCTTTATCTATACCTGTAGAGAAGTTCAAATCCCCCGCGAGAATAAGATCACTCTGAGTAAGAAATCCCTTAGCTTCCACCTGTTCCCAAAAATGTCTATGCCCATTACACGACCCACAAAAATTGAATAAGCATATCTTTCTTTTGTCTGGAATATGAAAACCTGTCAACAAGATTCCACCAGCACATAGGTAAGGTTTCAACTCAAAAACATTAGGATTCCATGCCACCAAAAGTCCATGCGACTTCCTTACAGAACTGACCGCATTGTTCAACCAAGTAGGACATAATGAATTCATGAACTTAATAGCCTTTTCTTCAACAACTAAGGTCTCTTGGAAGAAAATTATGTCCATATTTGTATTGGTAAGCAGTCTACGCATGGAAGAAAATTTGAGGGAGCCTCCCACCCCTCTCATGTTCAGGGAGAGGAGGATCATGATTTAGCCCTTGTAAGGGATTTCATGCCTCTAAGTGCCCCCATATCGAGAGAAGAAACATAATGTTGATCAACAATAGGTGGCTGTATCCCTTGCTTCTTTCGTGCAATCCGAGTTTTGATAGGTAAGACCTCTAAGCCCAGGCCCCACGACCAAGTGAGAGCTTTCCCTGGCCACCTCCCACAAAAGTCTGGTTTCATCCATTATCACAAACCGAGTTACCCTGATGGGCTTCCAAGCCCCAAAAGGTTTGTAAAGGAGTGAGGCTAGTGGTCTCCCTAAGAGTCAGGATCAAGGAATCAATGACAAATCCCATAATGAGTTTCGACACAAGTTGACTAGTAATCAGTGTGGCGGAAACATCCTTATCCAAGTAGGTTTGTACCGAAGAAACTTCGGGTGTGGAAGGAGAGATAAAAACAGAAGTCAAGAAGGAAGGAGTTCTATCAGAAATAGGAGAAGGGAACCCGCGAACAGAGGTATCCTTTTTTTTCCATTCGTCTTCAATAGAAGGCACTAGGACCGATGGGAAATATTTGTCCAGGAATTCCCATGACGATAGTTTAATAAATAATGCTGAAGGATTTTAACTTACAGTGATAAAACTATTTAATATATAACAAAATAATTTTCATATAAACAAACACAATCATTACCGTAAAATCATTACTGTAAAAGTTGTTTAAGATACCAGAAAAGTGAAGTGAAAACGTAATCATCTTTATTAACTAATTTTATTTTTTTTATATTTTACAATTTAGAAATAAATGTCCAAAAAAATTATAAAAATTATTTTTTAAGATAAAGAATTTGAATATAACCTTAAGTTAAAATTTACTAAGTTAATTGAAAGGAAAATTGCTAATAAATTAATATAATGGTTATTGTAATTTTTCAATCAATTTATGAAAAAAAATACAATAATTTTTATTTTTTTTATAAGTATTAATTGAGTGGGTTTAATAGTTAATATCAATGCATAGAGATCGGTTATACAAAAATTATGAGAGGTCAAAGTTCAAGTCAAAAGGAAAAGTCGAAAGTGGCACATGTCACCATTGCAAGGGTGAAACATTCCACATGATCATATGACCATGTAAGTGATGTGGAACATGATTGTATAAGTGACATGGAACATAGACTAAGAGCTGCCTGGGTGGTGGAGGACACCCTGAACTGGTACATTCTCAAGCGGCAGAAGACGCCATTGGTCCTCTTTTCATTTCTTTCCAAGTAGAGTCCGGGCTATTCATGTGCCACTGCTCCACATGCAGGTTGGAAGATCGCCCAACAAGAACATGATTTAGAATGAGCATAAACATAAACATGCATAGTAGCACACAATGAACTTTTTTCATGTCCATCAATAATCAATCTCTTCTTACGGATCGCGGATCGCCAGATCGCCAATGAATGGCGAGACCAAAAATATATATAGTATTTTTTTGGGATTCTGAAATAGTTATTGAGAAAGGTGATATTTTTTATATTTAGGCTTAAAAGATAAAGTTTAGTATAGAATAAATGTTCATGTAACAAAACATATTAAAATAATAATAAAAAAATCACAAAATATTAAATTAATAATAATATAATAAAATATATATAAATATATATAAATAAACAAAAACAAATACAAAGAATAAAATATATTAAAATATATATAAATAAATAAAACAAATTCAAACAAGAAGTTTGTTGAATTAATCAATCCACACAATAATCAAAACACTTATATAGTATAATACCACCAATACTTGAAGTTTTTTTTGGATCTCTCTCCCCACTTAATAGATAGTGGGTTAAGATAGATCTATATAGATTTTAATATTTTTTTGGATAATGATTAATTGCATCAATATTATATGATTGACTTATATGTGAAAACACTATAAATAAAATAAAAATTTAAAAACAATTATTTATGATAAAGTTATGGAGTAAATTAATATTTACACCAATATTATTTTATTTACACCAATATTATTTTAATTTTATATTTGAATTTTTTATATGATTTTTTTAATTTAATTATTGAGATTTTTTTATCATATTTTGTTTTAAATATTATTTATTAGATTTATTTAGATATTTGATAAATCCAAGATTAAGATAAATCTATGTTAATTTTAATTTTGTGGATAAAAATTAATTACAATATAATTAACTCATATGTGAAAAAACTAAACAATAAATTTAAAAATAAAAAAAAAATATTTAATATTTTAATTGTAAAGTTAAAAATCACAATAATAAAAATTACAAAATATATTGAAATGCATGGTTTACTTTTAAAAAAACCCTAAAACAAATACATATATATTTAATTACTATTTTTTATATTAAAATTATGAAGTAAATTAATATTTACAAGAATTTTATTTTATTTTTATATTTAAATTTTTTACGTGATTTTTTTATTTTTAAATTTAAATTTTTTATATGATTTTTTTAATAAATAATTAATGTGATTTTTTATCATACTTTGTCCTCCTAAAAGTTAAATTCACTTAAAAAAAACTAAATCGCATTTAAACATATATCTTAATTAAAAACTATTTCAATAGAATCACTACAAAACAAATCCATTTTTTTAACTTGTCCATACTTCTAACAACAAATATGAAGAGTGGTCATTATATTCACCATCGTTATATACATTTTTTAAATGGAAACTCAATTGGTTTCCTCAACTTTTTAACTTGGTTCATACTTCTAACAACAAATATGAAGAGTGGTCATTATATTCACCATCATTATATACATTTTTTGAATCGAAACTCCATGAATACATATAGGGAACCTATAATTTATTGTTCTTAAAATGTGAAGAGTCATTTCTTTTTAAAGTTAAAATTAATCAACAAAATAACATAATAATATTTATTTTGATGGTTTCCATAAATATTAATTAAAACTTTTAGTTTAAAAAAATATGGAATATTTATAAATGAAAATTCATTTCAAAAGGTCAAGCTAAATTAAAGAAAGAAGTTCAAAAGATAAAGGAAGCAAGCTATAGAGAAAGGGATATGAATAATAATTAGAAACCTAAAATCTATTATTATAAATAAAGATCAAACGGATAACAATAAATAACTATTTGAGATACTTCTAATCTTAGAATCCTAACATTCTAATTCATCAAAACTTTAGTGATTTTGGAAAGTTTTTATTAATGTTTTTAAAGAATGGAAATAACATTATGAAGAAATCCAAGTAATCTATTGCTTTTATTTAGGTCCCATAGACCAATTTTAGTCTCAGTGGATGCTAACCATCATCATCATCATCATCATCATCATTAATTATCATTTTTTTACAATTATAATATTCAATGTAATAATAATAAAATTTATCAAAGTTAATTTGGCCTAGTGTGAGTGTTTGTAGGATGGAGTGTTATTCTCTCCACCCATGTTGTATTCTTGTTAGTGATATGTTGAGTTCATAATAACTACGTGGTGTTTATGTGGTCTTGTGCCATGAATAATCTTGGCTACCATCCTCAAAATGTGGGGAAGTTTCATTTCCTTAGGATATGATACCGTGAATAAAAAAAATAAAAATAAAAAATCATTAAAGGGGCTTTGCAATCTCAATAAAAATGAAATATTAAGATCCTAGATCCATTTTGACCCCAATCTATTAAATTCTAAGGGATCTGATCCCTTTTTTTGTTTTTTAATTTGTGCGGGACCTGTTGGCTACATGATTAACCTGTGGCTTGAGAAACTGCGACTCAAGGGCATCTAAGTCGTCAAAATCACCCATGGATCGCACCCGGCCTGAGCCACACCAACCCTTAACATGGTTGGATTTTTTGTCCCCGCAGGTTTCGAACCGGTGAATTTAACAACACGGAGTGGCTTAACAACACACTTCGTCACTGACTATCCTACACCTCGGGGACAAGAGATCCAATCCCTTAGGGTGAATGTTTCTTGATAATTTAATTTTCCCCACTTGCGTTCAAATCGCTGATGATACCCTATCCCATTTTGATATGTCTAGAAGGGTATACATCCCTTGGATAAGGGTCCAATTTGGTGTGCCATAGAATGTTTTGTTGTCTCACTTACTTATACCGATACAAGGGGTGAATTAGTATAAGAATAATTTTTATTTTCTTTCAATAATTATCGATGTGTTACTTTACCAACTATAACCATTAATGATAAAAAGAAAACCATACAATCAACAATACACAAAGATTCAGCATGGAAACCCAAATGGGAGAAAACCACAAAACAATTATTTTATAAAATCATGTAGGCACCAACATATTGCTATAATGTTTGCAAGCACCAATTTAGACGAGATACCAATCCCCTTAGATGAGTGATTCTCCCAGGAATAAAAACAATGATTTATTGTACCCTTGGTCTGCTACTTTACTTGGCAACCCACGGTTTATACAAACTTAAGAGGTGTCATGCATTGTATGTGCAATATACAATTGTTGGTAGCAAAGGTTTGAAAATGATCAAAGGCTAAAAATGTGTAGTAAATCAAGTGATAGAAAGCATCTATGAAGTAATTACTTGAAGGAAACAAACCAATTTGAAAGTAAAACTAATCCAAAGTACATGAGATCTAGGAGAGAGCATTATTTTTCAGATTGGAGATTGTATTGGGCATTTTTACTTTTGGGGAGATTGGAAGACTGTATTACTTTTTTTTGCTGGAGAAGCTTGTTGTAGGACTGAGATAGGGGGCACTTGTTGCTGGGGGTTTGGGCTTGGGGGCCAGGAATCCTTACAGAATCCTGGAGCTAGGGAGTCGGAGAGGCTCTGTTACTAGCTGGCTGGGAGGTTAGATGGTTTTGGGTAGAGCATCAGGTAGAGTTGGAGGAAAACAGTAGCATCAGTTAGAGGTATGTATTTTCATTATTTTTTTGTTCTATGAAATTTATTATAATCTGCTCATAAATATTCATATGTTGAATATATAGTGGATTATTATGATGAATAATGAATGGTTTAAGGTTAGGTTAGCATGTCTGTATTTTAATTTATTATTTATAAGGCTCTGCTGGAAGAGACCTTACACACACCAATAGTTACAGGAGTGAATTTCCACCTAGTCTAGTCTCTCAGGTAGTTATGGGAGTGAAATGCAAACTAGCTGAGTTAACTAGTCAACTAGCCTTCTGTGAACTGACTGAACAAAGTGTAGTGAGGAGTAGATCAAGGAATCAATGGTAATGTGTTAGTCTAGTGATGACCCAAGGCAAGTGCGCATTAGCATGGTGATAATCCTAATGTTGCATAGTGACAAAACCAATGCAACATCTAGATTCAATTCAATTAGTCAAACTAAAGTGTTAACTGAAAGAGAATATTCTCCAAGTGGAATATTCTCTCCTAAAATATAGGAGTCCGGATAATGAATAATTATGACTATTAAACAAAGAAAAACCTTAGGAAAAATAAATCATAGGTGTGTGTGAAGTAACTCTAACACCCCCCTGAACATTACTATGGTTAAAATAAAGAATGGGTCCTGACAATGAGGCCATGTTAGGTACCCAAATACAAAAGATACACTGAAATAAAGTGAGAAAAGAGAGAAAACCTCATGGGAAAACCTCTCCCTCAAGGTACAATGTATGTAAAAAGAAGAACTACAGTTCCTAAGCAACTGTCTCCTTCACTCCAAGATGACTTCAAAGAGAATGGAACTTCTGCTCAGTGAAGGTCTTGTTGAAGATGTATGCCGTATGTTATTCTAAATGAAATAATTGTAGGTCGGTGATCCCCTCATTTACTAAGTCCCAGATGTAATGAATGTGAATCTCGATGTGCTTAGTTTGCTGCCTCTAAACTAGATCTCTGTAGAACTTCAGAGTGCTCTTGTTGTCACACCATATGAGGATCAAATGATGAAACTGAATGCCAAACTCATTGAGAAACTTTTGTAGCCACATAGCCTAAATGGCTATGTTAACTACCCCTTTGTACTCTACCTCGGCTAGAGATAGAGTGATTTGGATTATTTTCGGCACGAAATGAGAGCGGAGTATAATAAAGAAATGCATAGAGATATTGCAGATATTCAATAATATAACAGAAATGTATCAGAGATGCAACCATAAATATAGATAAACATAGATATACAGTAATACACAATTTCTATTAATCATAGAAATGTACAGAGACTGTAAAAATACGGAGTGAAAGACTCGCTAGAATGGTGGCAGCTTATATCTAAGAAGAGATGTGATGGCTACTCGCATTCGCAAGAAGATGATTACAATGAGGCTCTGAAGGACCTTTTACCATAAACGGGAATGACAAAAGTCCTAAACATCCAAAAACCTAACCCTAGGAGATGAAGTTCCAAAAGTCATGTGGTCCCCGTTTGGGTAAGTGAGTACATCAACTTCCCGGGGTCGTAACTTTTGCATACGATCTCCGTTTTAGGAGTGTGATAGCTCGTTGGAAATATATTGTTGAGGAGATTCATTTTGGGGGCTCAATAATGCTTTTAGATATCATTGAGAACCTCAATCTCGAAAAACCTTCATTTGGGCCCTCAAAATGGCCCCGGAAGTTAAAACCTGTTAAAAATAGTAAATTGCCAAAATTGCCAGAAAGTCGTTTTGAGTCATTTGGAAAAGGTGGGTGGCCACCGATATCCACCTGGATCAATCCTCCCTCCTTATGAAGCAATGGTCTCCATTGCATTGAGTTCCCTAGGGAGAGGGAAAAGCATTTGTTGAATCTGCATCTTGGTGAGCTGCTTGTCTTTCTCAAGAAGTCACGTTGCTTAGTTTGTGGAAATCTTTCACGAACCTGTGGCTGGAAGGTTTGGACCTTTTTAACCAGTCTGGCTATTTTAGATGATTGTGTGCAGAAGGAATCTTCGTGCTTTTTGCAACCTTGTCGACCTATTTTTGTTGGATAGAAGGTGCTTTGGCCGAAGCTGTGGTGGCTACAGTATCCTTTTGTTAACCCTTTGAACAGATTGTGGAGAAGATGAATTTTGTAGTATGAGATACTACCTTGCGGCACTGTTTAGGTGGGGTAGTAGTTGGAACTACCTCTGGTATCCTGTAGAGATGACCCCCCAGAGTAATAATGACACTATGGGGTCAAGACTCATAGATAGCATGGCGTTTCCACATATATGGCTAGCCCAAGAAAACATCACAAACATCCAGTGAGGCAACATCACATAATACCTCATCCTTGAAGGGTTGGATGACGTATAACAATCGACACTGCTGGCTGACATGAAGATCTCGTCCTTGGTGAAGCCACCCAATGTTGTATGGTTGCGGGTGTGGTGTTGTCGACAATCCCAACTATTTGACGACCTCTGCTGAGATGAGGTTCTTCTGGCTTCCACTATCAATAAGAAAATGCAGTGGGGTCCCCTTCACACACATTTGTGAATGAAAAAGGTGCTCCCCCTCTTCTGGATCTATTGGTTCTTCCAGTTGAATTGTTGCGGTCGTGAAAATAGCAGTGGGGTCCACGTCGATGATCTGTCTTTTACCATTATTTTCAAAATCAGATTCTGAATCAGGGTTCAACTCCCTGT
Organism: Picea glauca; assembly: GCA_000966675.3. Classification (NCBI taxonomy): domain Eukaryota; kingdom Viridiplantae; phylum Streptophyta; class Pinopsida; order Pinales; family Pinaceae; genus Picea; species Picea glauca. Next base: position 65,146 of record JZKD02S1629624.1, read on the forward strand.
CTTGGATCTCGACCACCAATGACTGTTTTTAGTGACATTCATCGGTGTTGCGCCAATGGCTTTTGTGGAAATCACACCATTTTCCGGTGTCCTTCTTTGTCTTCCCGTGACCCTTCTTTTCCTGTTGCTTGGACTGGTTTTCAGGAGACTGTTTGTTAGGGTTGTCTTTGTCAGACTTTGATTGTTGTAGATTTGCAGACCCAAACTCCCATTTGTTCTGGTGCTTAAATTTCTACTCAATTTTAACAACATATCGATAGGCAGCACCAAGTGATGAGATGTCCAGAAATCCATTTCAGTTTGGATGTATCTGTGTAGAGCCCCATGGTATTTCATAACCAAATGTCGTTCGGAGTCTTTGATACCTAGCTTGGTGTGCAAGGTATGGAAGGTATTGGTGAAATCTGGAACTTCTTGGCCCCTCTCTTACCGTAGTGTGGTCGATCTCATGTATTTCTCCTCATAGTTTCCAACAGGGTAGTACTGTTCCTTTACCGCATCCACAAAAAAATCCCAAGTAGGCTCAATCCATATATTCCAGATTCCTCTGTGGAACTCTGCTCCCAGTAAGTTTCCCACCAATGTTTTACATGGGGGAGAGCCTTAAGGAGTGCGAAGGTGATCTTTTCCTTGTCTGAAAAAT
>JZKD02S1629635.1:43761-57933 GCA_000966675.3 Picea glauca
TTTTTGTGTGGAGCATTTTGATTTTGATTTTTTTTTAGTTAATGTAAACTTCATAAACTTTTTAGTTGTCATTTTTTAAAAGTGGGGTAGGATGTGTGTATTACAACTTCCACCCAATTTTTGTGTAGAGCATTTTGATTTTGATTTTTTTTTAGTTAATGTAAACTTCATAAATTTTTTAGTTGTCATTTTTAAAAAGTGGGGTAGGATGTGTGTATTACAACTTCCACCAGATTTTTGTGTGGAGCATTTTGATTTTGATTTCTTTTTAATTAATGTAAACTTCATAAACTTTATAATTGTCATTTTTTAAAAGTAGGGTAGGATGTGTGTATTACAACTTCCACCAGAATTTTGTGTGGAGCATTTTGATTTTGATTTTTTTTATATTATGTAATGAATGAGAAGATAAGTTGGTGAGAAAAGGAGGTAACAATTAATAGAACAATCAAACTTCATTTCCACAATCAAACTTCATTTCCACTTGGCATTATTTTTATGTAAATGTTTGAAGACTCACAGTAGAGATTGATTGGAGAAATAAAAGTTATGTTTATCACAAGTTGGGTAAAGTCTCCATTGGATTGTATTTTGAAATGGCTTTGTTGAAGATTAGGGAAGGAAGCCTAGGCATAATGCGATTGTTACTCATACAGTTGATGTGTTGTTTCGGATGGTTCTCAAGTTTTTCTCTAGCACAATTTGACATAAGCAAAGGTGTAACGGGATCTCTTAATTTTCCTTCTCTAGGAATTACCTGCATAGCTAATTTAACAGTTTTCGTTACTACCCTCATAAGGGGGCGGCTTGATTTAGAGATGGGTGCCCGGGATGCCCTCGAGATTCTATCAAGTACCAATCTGAAGAACATAAAGAGAATCAAACATGGAAATGGACTGACCAAATGCACAGAAAAAGAAGCTTCTACAGAAGAAAATGGTTTACAGACCGTTTCTACTGAGGAAGAAAGTCTACAGACTGCTTTTGTTGTAATGTTGTCAAATGGCACACCCAATTTGTCCATGAGGCAGTTCATGAAATCCAATGCCCCAATTGTGGACTCCATCCAACTACAATTCCTTCATTTACAAGATGCAGTAAATGATGACTTCGTTTACTGGTGACTTCTTTGCCTGGTTGAGGCGACAGTACCTCTGGATCGAGGACTTCCCGTATGCCGACGTAGACTTCCGTGGGAGTATGGACTTGATTTTTCCCAAGGGGGAAGATTGGGACGAGTCAGGTAAGAGACTAAGCCATTCCTTGTCTAGTTTTTTTTGTTTTTGATGTATATGTATATTTTTATTTTTTTTTGGGGGTATGTAAAAGAGTTTTAATAGATGTTTTGTTTTCAACATGCAGACAAGGGAATAGTGTGCCCAGTGGATATACCAGTACCGGGGCGTCGTGGAGGCGCCCCAGTTGCAGCAGACCCAGCAGTACCAGTGGCGGGTCTCCGGGAGGTTGAGAGGAACCTCCAAGGCCTTACGATGGGTATCCCTCCTATGCGGAGAGGGAATGTTCCTTTACATCTGCAGCGTCACACTGTAGGGGTGCCAGAGAATATCAATTCTCTGTTGAGGCATGTAGTGCGTGCAGTAGTATGTTACTCACAGTGCAACGCCGTGCGGGGAGATTAGAATCTCTCGTGGTCATGTTTTTGTATGCCTTGTCCGGCGATGTTGTATGGGTGGATGGGCCCAATATTTTGTTCTCTTACACACTTTTTATGTAATGCAAACATTTCAGTCACGCGATATATCTCTTACACACTTTTTATGTAATGCAAACATTCCAGTCACGCGATATATATATATATATATATATATACAGTTTCGATTTTTTATTATGCCAATGATTTGTACATGATGATGTCTGCGATGTGTTTAAATTTACATGCACTGTACAGTTTTGCTTTCCTTGAATCTTTATATGTGGGCAAGATACCGATCCATAATATAATTAGCTAGTGAATCTGAAACACTATTAAGTTCTCTCGGAATGTGTCTATATTCGATGTAATCGAACATTCGTTCAAGATGATGAACTTGCAAGTGTAGGCGTAGTAGGATACGACTACGGATAGCGTAGATACGATTGAGTTGACAAACCACCAGTTGGGAGTCTAAGTAAATAATGATGCGAGAAATACCTAGAGAGGAAGCTTGGGTCAGTAGTCCAATGACAACATGATATTCTGCCATATTGTTGGTTGTTGGTCCTAAACAAATGCCTCCTGAACTCACCACCTGGTCAAATTGGTAAATAACCCAAGCTGCTGAAGTGATGTTCCGGGTATGTCGGCTAGTGCCATCTGTGAACCCAAAAAAGATAGGAAAGGAAGACGTCATCTGCGCATGAAAACACAGGCACAGTCATGAGTGGCAACGGTAAAGACTCGAGCACGCGAAAGAAGAAGACACACCAAAACTAAATACAATAATGTACAAAGTACAATATGCTAGGTGATCTAGGCATAATACTTCTTAAGGTAAAGCCCTTTTCGGGGCTCTCCTAGGGAGATTCCATCGTGGTCAACTAATTCGTAGGCACCTTTATGTAGGACACACTTCACAATGTAGGGACTGTGCCACATGGGCTCTAACTTTCCTGTCCCCAATTTATCGTGAGCTTGGTCGTAAACAAGGACTAAGTCTCCTTCCGCGAAAGTCTGAGGGTGGACGGATTTGTCATATTGACCCTTAATTCATTTTTGATGTGCCTCATTGGCGAGAGAAGTATCGCGACGCGTTTCGTCTAGTTTGGACAGGTACAAAAATCGTTCTTCTTCAGCGAAAGTATGAGGCAGGAGTTCTACTTTCAGTTTGAGTGATGGAATCTCGCACTCGATTGGTAGGATGGCCTCAATGCCATAGAACAACTGGAAAGGAGTGAATCCAGTTGAAGTTTTCACAGAGGTGTGATAGGCCCAGAGAGCGGAGAAAAATTGTAGATGCCACGATGTTTTGTTTTCCCCTACCATGCATTGGATCATGGTTTTTAGGACTTCGTTGATAGCTTCGACTTGTCCATTCGCTTGAGGGTAGTAAGGGGACGAGTTTTCATGGCAAAAACCTAGTTTGACATGTAACTTGTTCATCATCTGGTTTTTCAAGTGTGCACCGTGGTCAGTGACAATGGCACGTGGTACACCAAAATGAGTTATGATGTGGTTGAAGAGAAAAAGAGTTGCAGTACAACCATCATTCAGGAAGGTAGGCATAGCCTCAGCCCATTTGGTGAAGTAATCGACGACGACGATGATGTAACAGTGCCCCCCGATTGAGGTAGGCTTACACTGCATGAAATCAATGCCCCATTTGGCAAAGGGGCCGATGGCGATAATTGGGTGCAGCGGCATAGGGTGGGTGCGTGCCTTCTTGTTAAAGATTTGGCAGGGTGGGCATTTCTTGACAGCCTCGATACAATCTTTGAAAATCGAGGGCCAAAAATAGTCGGCACATAGGATTTTTTGGGTTGTGGCCATTCCGGAAAGGTGACCGCCACAGGCACCAAGGTGACAATCGTTCAAAACACGTTTAGCCTCTTTGTGAGTCAGACATCGCCAAAGGATGGTGTCGATGCCACGACGATATAAGGTGTCGTCGAGGATGAGGTAACGACGAGAGTGGTGATGGATGCGTCGTCGCTCTTCATGAGAGATGTTGGATTGAAAACGTTGTGTTTGAAGGTAGAGGATAATATCTCCATACCAAGGATCAGAGGTGCTGATGAGGAAGAGAGATTCATCGGGGACAGAATCTATGGGTTCGATATTTTCATCGACACGGGGAAAAGCACAGATGAGCTCGGCAAACACCAGGGATTTTTTGGCTTTCACCTTCGTAAACTCGAGGTCGAATTCTTGAAGAATAACGATCCATTTCAAATATTTGCCCCCAAGTACTTGACGTGTCAGGATGTGGTACATGGGGTTAGAGTCTGCGATTACCGTGGTGGTGCATAATAAGATGTAGTGGCAGAATCTTTGGACAACGATGACAGCTGCCAGAGCCAGTTTCTCGACATGCGAATATCTGAGTTCGGGTCCAGATAAACTCTTGTTCAGATAGTAAATCACATGTTCTTCGTTGTTGGAGTCTTCTTGGACTAACACCATTGCGATGGTGGAAGTAGAAGCGGCCAAGTAAAGGATATAATCCTTTGTATATTTAGGTGGATGTAACAAAGGTGCATGGGTCAAAGCGTGTTTGAGAGCGTCGAATGACCGTTGAGCTGCGTCATGCCATATGAAAGGGACGTTCTTTTGCAGTAACCGCATAAATCCTTTAGTGATCTCGACATAATTGCAGATGAAACGGCGAAGAAAGTTTGCTTTGCCTTGCAAACTTTGGAGTTGGTTTAAATTGGTGGGTGGGGGTAAGGCTAAGATTGCCTTGATCTTTAAGGGGTCCACCCTAATCCCATCTTTGGAGACTATGAAATCGAGGAGTCGACCGGATTCGACAGCGAAAATGCATTTGTGCGGGTTTAGACGAGTACGGTAGAACCTACATCGCAGGAAAATTGCACGTAAGTGATCGATGTGATCGGATCGATGTAGCGAATGTGTGGGTAAATCGTCAAGATACGGTTCTGCGATGTGTTTGATGTCATGAAAAGCGTACGACATGGCTCGTTGGAAAGTGGCTCCAGCGTTTTTAAGGCCAAACGGTATCTTTCGGTAGGCGAAGGTTCCCCAAGGGAAGATGAAGGTCATCTTGTGTTGATCTATAGGCAAGATTTCAATCTGGTTATATCCAGAAAAGCCGTCCATAAAAGAAAAGATTACGCTCCCTGCACAGTTATCGATGATTTGGTCGATGAAGGGCGTAGGGTAGTTGTCCTTAGGACAAGCTTTGTTGAGGTCTCGATAGTCAACACAGACACGGATGGTTCCTTGTTTCTTAGCGACCGGAACGAGGTTGGAGACCCATTCGGTTAAAGGGATGGGATAGATAAAGCCAAATTTTAGAAGTTTTTCAACTTCTGCCTTTATAGCTATGACTTTCTTGGGATGAACCGGGCGAAGCTTTTGCCGAACCGGTTTCGCATCAGGGTAGGTTTTGATTTCATGTACGATGATTGAAGGATCGATCCCTGGCATTTCCTCGTAACTCCATGCGAAGACATCACGAAATTCCTTGAATAAAGCAGTATAAGAGACCACTGCGTCAGGTGTGCAGTTGGCACCAAGGTTGATGTTTTCCACGACACCTTCTTTGATTGAGATTTCAATCGTGACGGTAGTTGAGATGTTACCCATGTTCCCCTCAGAGAGAGTATTTTTTGCGAGGATAGGAGATTGCGGAGTTTTGGTAACATCGGGAGGGAAGACAGATCGTATGTGTTGGATTTCTTCCAAAGGTGGAAGGAAAGAGGATCGATGGTGGTTGTCATCCCAGGGCAGATCGTCGATGCTAAGCATTTCCATGATGGATTCGTCCGAAGGAAACATATGGGAAATGTAATCGACGACAGATGATAGGGAATCTGACCACGAGGGCACTGAATAAGTATCGAGTGTCAATGAATGTGAATCGTTTGACGAGGGAGAGGTAGATTGAATAGCTACGTATGTGGCCTCGACTGGGCTCAGTGGCATTGTGTCACCGAGCACATCGAATTCCAAAGGACTAGGCACAATCCAGGGGTCAGATGATTCCAAGGATTGATAAGGCAAAGTCGAGATCATATTGACAGCGGAAATATGATGTGCAGTAGGTGGAAGTGGTGTAGGGAGAGTACCCATGAGGCTAGAATATTTCAATAAGCCAACACCAACGCTTTCATACGTAACTGGGTGGTCTCCCAGGAAAGGAATATTGTTGGTAGCAGGGATGCGAGCGTCGGGTGTGCAGAAATCAAGCTGATCGATGATAACAATTTTGCCTTGATGAGGGAATTGTACACATCGAAACACCAACGAAGCGATGGAAGTCATCGCGTAGAACCAACTTCTTCCAAGTAGTAGGTTGTAATCGAGGGGGGCATTGACCACCTCGACGTCAACAGTAACAGTTTTTCCGCCCAACTGAATGGCTAAGGATTGTAGTAATATGTGAGGATGGAAACCTCGTCCGTCAAAGGCACGTAACATGGTAGCGGATTTATTAAGGGCAGGTGAATTTAGGCCTTTCCAACAGGCTAGGGACATGACACAGGTGGAGGCTCCCTCATCGAGGATAGTCCAATGGATTTGTTGATTGTGAACAATCACATCGATTTGGAATGCCAGCTGGTGGGAGAGTCGTGGTTGATGATTGTCCAGGTTAAACATGAGGTAGTTTTATGACTCAGGATCGAAAGCGCCAATAGCGGCTAAGAGCGTTCTACGTTGGTTGGGACAATGTTGTAGAACTTCCAAGGTGGACATAGCACACAGGGCTTGGGCCAAATCTTCTACGATATTGTAGTTTTGGGCAGCCTGTGAATTAGAATTGAATGTAGATTTCCGAATGGTGCTCTTAGGAGGGCGTAGGATGGAGTCAAAAGACAGTTTCTCGATCTAGAGTGGCCCGGATGGAGGGCTAACAGATGTAGGATTGGTGGAGGATGGTAATGGGTCTGATGTATAACCATTAGCGATCTTTGGCTTGTCAGATTTAACTGGCATGTCATATGTCACGGAGTGAGTTGTTAGATTAACTCCGTTAAACATGTAAATGTGGGAACTTGTCGAGGCCTCATCATGGGGTTGGTTGGAACTGCCCCCCGGCGCGGGGGTTTGTGCAACCAAAGATTGTTGCTGCGGAAAAGGCTGAGTGAGCACAGCGGGTTGTGAATTTCCTTTGAAAAGTTTGGCCACTTCATCGCGATGTGGACAGTCTTGAGTGTACTGATTGTCACCGCAAATGAGACATGGGAATTTCGGTTTTCATTGTGGTTGTTTTCCGACAGCAGGGGTTTGTGGTTGGGTTTTGGGTTGCTCGTTGTTGTTGTTCTTCTTTGGTTTGTTTCTCGCTTTCTTCTTGCCCCCAAGATGTTGTGAAGGGGTTGATTGGACCGCATTCACATCAGAAACCTGAGTTTGAGGTGGGGTAGAAGAGGGTGTAGTCGAACTGGGAGCAGCCGTGGAAGCAGGCCGCTGGATTGTTCCAGTAGACTGGGTAGTAGATTTAGTTTTGACGGAGCCAATAACTCCATCTGCATGCGAAGAAGTCGATGGTTTGGATGGGTCATTAGTGGCACGGGTAGCATTCGGTATCAACTCATATAGAGTACTGAATTGTGAATAGACTAAGTCCAAGTACTGAGCCCGGGTGATGGCTTATTCCTCGGTGACTATGCCACCCATGGCAACATCACGAGTGATCTGGGGTAATAGTGATTTCATGAACCATTCCGCTAACAATTGGTCAGGAATGACCGCTTTGATTAGCCTTCGTCGTCGTCTCCATTCATGGATGTGATCGGAGATATGTATGGAAGTTGTCTGACGAAGAGAGGTTAATAGTTCAGTACCCATCTTGTATCGAATGGGTAGTTGAAAGTGCGTGAGGAAGGACATGGCGAGGGAGTTGAAATCATGAAAGGATGCGCGTGGTAATTCAATATACCATTTCTCCGCGGAACCCGTAAGTGTTCGTTGGAAAAGACGCAAACAAATCGAATCGTCCATGAGGGAGTTGGATGAGCACCACAAATGGAAGGTCATCACGTGGTTGTTTGGGTCTTCTCCGGGCTTTCCATCAAATTTTGGGATATCAGAAGGAAGTTTAGCTGGAATAAAAGGCCAAACCGGAGAATGATAAATGGGATCATTCATTAACCAAGACAAGTCTGGGAGGTTCAGGGTGGCTAGAAAAGGTAGTTTTCGGTTAACCTATGGGTAATGTTGGTGTGGAAAAGGGACACCAGTGGGGCCCAATACTGGGTTATGTGGATAATTATAACTCGTGGGCCCTCTCATGTGAGGTTGGTTTTGACCGAGGTACATAGGATTCGAGATGTTTTGAGAAGTATTTGTGAGCGGAGGATAACCGGATGGGTTTTGTGGGTTATAGGGTGGGTTTGGAATTTGTCCATAAGGGGGTTGTTGCGGAGTCTGCACATTTTTTCCTATGGAGGCATGTGGGTTTCCTTGAAAAGGGATGCTCCACGGATTAGGTGCGGTGGACGCATTTTGTCCTGTGGAGGCATGTGGATTTCCTTGAAAAGGGATGCTCCATGTATTAGGTGCGGCGGACACATTTTGTCCTTGAGGTTGATGGTGTACTCCGGATTGAGGTTGCCCCCCAGCATGAGGGTGCCCCCCGAATGGAATTTGTCCTCCGGTAGGAGGATGCCCCCCAGCATTAGGGTTCCCTCCGAATGGGATTTGTCCTCCGGAGGGAGGATGCCCCCCAGTTTGAGGTAGAGTCCCCGGGATCTGAAAGCTAGATGCCAGTGATTGACCGATGTTGCCGATCGAGTTAGGACCACCAAGACCAGTCCCCCTGGGTTGTTGGATACGTATGGAACTTCCCGGTATAGTTTGAGTAGTGGTTTGGGCAATGGAATCATTTAATGCCCTAAATCCAAAAGGGAGTGTAGGTCTTGGTGTTATAGGTGTGCCAATCGGGGCTTGATTAACTACCGCATTACTGGCAGGGATAGTCAGGATGTGCGGGGTCATTGTCGAATGAGATGTCTGGAGAGGAATAATAGGCCTTGGGCTAGCGGATGGTATGTTCGGACCAACGGTTGGTGTGGCTGTAAAAGTGGTAGTATCGGTGAAATGATTTGGGGGTACAGTATAGGAAAAGGATGCATCGGCACCTTCTCCTGTTCCATAAAGATCTTGCACCAAGCGTGGTGGAATCCGAACAACGTCCGCAGCCCAACAAGGGTCACTGACTAAATGGTTTTGAGAAGACCCGACCGAAATGTCATAAGGATCGATGACTTCAAATTCTCCAGTGGAATTCAGGTGGAGGATCTATCGTTCGTATCCCTCTGGAATGCGATAAGCTTCCAAAGATTCTGATACAATTCGAAAATTCTCTAGAGGGATGGGAACTTCTTCCTGGGAAGTTGTAGCATTATGAACCTCGATCTGTTGATGAGATTCCTCGGTAGAATGAGGGGGTAAAGGGGTGTTTCCTTCCATATTCTCTGGAGGAAGTTCCTGTAGCCTCCGCGAGCAGCGTGGAGGGTCGATGTTGGTGGAGAAGAGTCGGCGAAAGAAATCTATGGCCAACTAACAAAAAGAAACAACACACGCTAAAAAAAAAATCTAAGAATCACAACCAAGCAAACAGGACCTTTTTTTGATGACCGTACTAGTTGGTGATGAAATCCAACGTCGTGTGATCAAGTCCAAAAGGGGCGGGGATAGGGTGGAACAGTTAAAATGGCGACCTGCTTAACAGACTTACGCCTTGGTGCAAGCTTCCACGCAGTAATTGTGGATTTACCCTCCAAGGTTCCCGAGTGAGTTTGACCAATGTCTTCTCCAGGTATAGTGAGACTTCCCATCACCGTCACCTTGTGTAAGAACCTAAATATTATGGCCACTAAGGTTACCAATTCGCAGTTAGCCCCTAGGCGGGAACAGTGGACAGTTCGATCCAAACGTACAGGCAGGGTATCAAGCACGAAATCAACTAAAAGGCTTCCACGCAGTAATTGTGGATTTACCTCAAAGTGACCCCCATAATACGATTTGACCACCACAATCAGTTAAACCACGGAGGGTTAGTCCCCGTAGCTTACCCGAATGCAACCTCGTGCGTAACCCCTGTGTGAGAGGGGGATCCCAGGCAGACTTATACAATAACTGGATTTACTCTCCCTAACTCAAGATGCTATTGTTTGTTTTAGAAACTTTGGAGAGTTATGCTCACAGCCCTAATCCAAAGTACTAAGCCTAGTCTACTGTTGGTGGAGGATCCTAGATAAGAAAAAGTTCTAGATGATTTTTAATTAGCATTGATTTTAGTGGCCGTTCTTTACGCAAAGGGGTGCATGGAAGTGAAACAAAAGGAATTATGACTCAGACCCAAAGAATGCATCGAACATGATAAGAAGTCATTTCCTTTCGATGAACATCTAGCTAAGGGAGAGAGAGAGTTATTTCACTGATCCAACACTAATAAGAAATGCCCTCAAACGATTCTTTTCTCAATCAAATCCTAATGTAACGCAAAAACTTTTAAATGCCTTCTAATATGCACAATCAATCATGCGGATGTTTTTTTAATTATTGTTTGCGTATGGATGATGATCAATACAACACAATGTTTATCTTGCTAATTATATTTCTCGGTATGAATGAAAATCGATCTAGTGCAAGCAAAAGTCACACAAACAATACACCCTTTCGTTGCAATCAAAACGAAAAGAAAAAGAAAAGAAATAATCAAAGAGGAAAACAAGATTCACATCCAAAAGCAAAAGTTGAAGAACAAATGACCTTGACCGAAATCAAGATGAAGAGGTCTGTAGGCCTTCGATGATCTTCACCAGGGTTTGTACTCAACTGAAGAGAAAAGGAAAGAAATACATAGGTTTCAAGCTTTACTCAACAGGAAAAAACTCAATGAAAATGGTGAGGAAGGCTACAAGATCCAATCAACAAGGTGTTTATTCTTCAAAATATGGATGTCAAGGCTAAAAAGGGAAGAAAAGTTGACTCACTAGATCACCCAGCAGAAGACACACAGAGGCAAACCCTAAACAAGGCAGTTCTGGAGGGTTTTTTGGCCAAAAAGAGGCTGGCGCTCTATTGCCAAGGGCAAGGAGCATTATAGCACTCTGTGTATAGGTATTGGGGAGCGTTGGTTCTCTATGAACACTAGGACAGGGGTGCTAGGGTCTAAAAAGCCCAAAAATGTCAAAAAATTCCGAAAATTGGGATTCAAACTTGACAAGTATGCTGAGCGTGATAAGGTAAGGAGCCAATTAGCTCATGAAACCAATCAAAGAGGAATGAACCAGGTCTGAAACAATCAAGGGATAGAACAAGGTCAATGAGGAGAAAAATCCAAACAAGAGGTTTTGATTTAAGGCTATCTCCCCAGTGGAGTCACCAGTTTTTGTTGTAGGAAAATCTCCCTGTGGACAGGTAGATCACCTCTAGAGCTTGACCTTAACCCTAGACAGAAAAGTGCTTATCATGGACACTGACTTCCTTTCAAATATATCTAAACTAACACATGAGAAGGAAGGATGACAAAAGTACCTTTTAACTGACGTTTGTCCCTGCACGCTCCGAGTTGCGCTCCAATCCTTTTGCTTCTCGCTGGATCCTGTGGACAAAACAAGATATGACCGCTTCCTACTCTATTGATATTATCTTGAAAACGGATCTATCAACTAATTGATAAGTTCATGTGGCTTTAGACACAAACTAGAAAGAAACAGGCCAAGCGTTTCATATTGATGAGAATTACGACAGCAGTACTTACAATCGTAGATGTGAGTGCGACAACTTCGTCAAGTCCCCTTCGTCTAACCCTTGCCTGAAAGCTCCACAACCTGGATAACAGCAGCTTCACTGATTACTTTCCCCTGGCTGACTGTAAGTTTCCTCCGAGATCATAAGTTTCATAACTTCAATTTCTTCCCCTTTCCACCATCATAGAGCCTATTTATATAAGTTGAGAGGATTTTAACCTCTTGAGTTATGTTTAGAACAAGTTAGGAACCTCCTCCATAGATCAAGGATCTCTTGATGAAACCAAGAATTCGAGTACAACTGCCTCCTAATCTCGAAAGATCTTTTCCTCATTCTTCTCACCGGGCTACCAACTGACCCAGATTAGGGATCACTCCTCCAAAAGGGGCATCAGAGTGCTATAACGCTCCCAGAGAAGCTAAAGGGGAGCGCTAGTGCTTCAGAAGTGGGCAGCGCTTCTTCAGAGGGGGTGAGGAAGCGTTATAACGCTCCCTGAGGCCTTATAGGGGAGCGCCAACGCTCCTAAGGCTGTTTCAGGGGAGCTTTCACCCTCAAAACTCTTGATTAAAGGCTCTCTTAAGGTGTTAAGAGTTATTTTATTCCAGTGAACCAGTTCTCCTCCTTCAAATCCGTCATGTGAGATGTTATAAGCACCTCCTCAGTGTCGTAGTCATGACAACATGTCTGAACATTATTTGCGACACTAGTGACCAACTTGCGACACTTGCGAAAGTTGTAGGGAAGATGCGACACTTATAACGACCGAGAGGGACAATGCGACACTTATCCAGCTGAGGAATTTTGACGTGTAACAGAACTCACTCCAAAAGTCACTATATAGACATGTCAATGTAGGTGCAACTGCATTGTATTTTGGACAGCGGAAGATATCACCAGCATGCTTTCTCGTCGGATGCTTGGGATTCTGAAACCAATCTTTTCTTCCCTCTGCCGACTCCCATGTCTCACCTGCCTCACAAATGGTTTCCATGGCAGCCACAAGGAGGGCCTGTTGCATGTGGAGGGCCCGTTGCTTGTTAAGCAGGCTGATGAAGGGTAGAGATTGGGAATTATGCAAATTTATATGCACACACACACACACATATATATGCAAATTTACATCACAATACTTATAAATAAAATTTATGCAATTTAGAAACTCCAACAACAACTATTGATCCAGGGGATCAAATTTTGCTCAAAATTCAAATTACTCAGAATCACTTCAAATCAAACGGGTGCATAGGCCTTGTCGTCACGAACCCAACGCAACTCATTTGGGTTCAAACAGACATCGGATGAGTAAGATATTGCGTTCTATTCAAATCGTCAAACAGGCCAAAAAAAAAATTGTTGACTGTACAGTCCGTACAGATGCTGACGTGGCAGGGTCATACGATGACATGGAAGAGTCATACACTGACATGGCAGAGATAAGTTGGTGGAAAATTGGTAGTTATGTGGACGAATCAACATCGGACACGTGGCATCTTGGTGGCAAATGGATTGGTGACACGTGGCCTAAGCAAGGGCCGCCACGTGTCACCTGGACAATGGTTTAAAACTTGTGTAGTCGGCAGGACTGGACCCCGTGACCTCCAAGAAAAGGGAAGAGATTTGGGAAGGGCCACCCAACTGGTGCGCCCACCAATGTTTCTTAACATATAAATGGGTTTAAATTTATTTTAATTGCATTTGTTTTTATTTGGGGCACGGTTCGGGCCGGGGCTAAGCCCCGACCCCCAGTCACATATATATACACCATATAACCACCACCACACATGCGCATTCAAACCTTGTGTGCTTGGACACTTGGCGCATTACCATATGTTTTAAACTTTGTCCCCCTTTTGTATGCGTGTGCGGGCGTATGGTAAGCCACATGCCCAATGGTTTGGTGGTTAGGGGTTAGGTGCTCTAACTGTCCTATAGTTCGCACAGTTTTGCGATTGCGCTCGGTGCTAGGTTTTAGCACAAATATGAGCGCAGAGGCTAGGTTGAGGACATAGAGGTGCATTTTGGCGATCCAGAGACAACAACTTTGAATGGGAACTTCCAAGAAGCCTATCTTGTTCAATTTTTGGCCAAATCAGGTGCCGAAAAAACCCAGCTAGGGTTTTTTGGACGTTCTGAAACCATTGGAGCCATCTATTTGACAATTTGAGCATTGTAAAACACATATTTTATCACTTTGAGCAAATAATACAAAAGATCCATTGGAAGCTGGACCAGGAGATGTAGCCCAAGAGAGGGGTGAACTCCTTTATCATTTGTTGTGTTATGTGTTTTCTATTCACTGTTATTTCATGCTTATTATATGCATCTTGAATGTGTAATTTCTATAAAATTTGTGTTTGCAAATTGATCATTTTGCATAAGAACACTTGAATTAAAACTTGCAAATATTTTCAAGAATAAAAACCTTTATCATTTTCAGATCAAGTTGGTATCAGAGCTTAGGTTTTTGAAGGCTTGATTATTTGCAAGTGTTTTGTTTTCTGATGCTCACAAGGTTGAAACTCACAAGAGGAGAAGGTCAACTTGTAGAGCCAAGTTCTCATCCTTCAAGAAGAAAAATTATATCATCAACTCAAGCTTCAAGAAGACATTCACCAAGTATGGCTCATGAAGAGATTCATGAACATATTCTTACAGAAGATGAAGATCTCAGAAAGGATTTCATGGAAATGAGAGAAATGATGAAAGTCTTGATGGAAGAAAGGAATACAAGGTTTCAAGGTGAAGGATCCAACCCTTCAAAGCACAAGGGAGACAGTGGTGATAAAACTCCA
>JZKD02S1629646.1:10089-23942 GCA_000966675.3 Picea glauca
AGTTTTTCCCTCAAAACCATCTTCCGGTTCTCATTTGTACTCTGGTACAATTTAGTCAAAGACTCCCACATCTCATAGGCATGTGTCTTCCCCGTCAAGTGAGGAATCAAATGATGCTTGATGGCATCAAGAATAAATATCTTAGCCTTGATACTCTTCTTATTATAGGCTGCAAGAAGAGTAGCATCAGTAGGTACCACAACAGGATGAGTAGTGGTATTCTCCACAATGTCCCACAACTCGTTCTCTTGCAAAAGCAAGATCATCCTCTCCTTCCAAGCACCAAAATTTTTTTCCCCATCAAGTCTGTGTTCAACCCTCAAACCAGTAGCCATGACCCTCTTTCTGCTAAAAATCACAAATTCAAAAAATTTGCCCTGTGAAGTGACTGTTGTCCCTACTTTCTGTCTGCTGAAATTTCTACCTCTCTTCAACTCAGCTCTGATACCATGTTAATTTTTCAAAACCCCAACCCAGTTTCAGTCTCACTGATTTTTTAGCCAAATTTAAATGCCAAAACTCCAATTTCAGCACTGTTTCAGCATATGTCACAGTGGTGTTTCAACATATGTCACAGTGGTGTTTCAACATATGTCACAACGGTGTTTCAGCATACGTTACAGCACTGTGTTTCAACATATGTTACAGCACTGTGTTTCAGCATATGTTACAGCACTTTGTTTCAGCATATGTTACAACACTGTGTTTCAACATATGTTACAGCACTGTGTTTCAACATATGTTACAGCACTGTGTTTCAGCATATGAAAAAAAAAACTTAACAGAAAATAAACTTCAGAACTAAAACATGAGGATTCTGAACATCATTTTCAACGCAGACAGGATTCTGAACTAAAACTTAATTTTTTGTCTTCTCTCCACCAGGACACCATGATTTTGCTGGTGTCGTGCTTCTGATAAAACTTCACAACAAAATCCTTTTTCAAATGTTCATCTGACTCCCTGAGCTTGTAATACTTTTGGACTTCTACTGGGAGGAAAACACCAATGATTTGACCATTATCATCATTAATTACACAGTTTTTTGCATCCCTGTGATCAATGAGCCATTTCAAAAGTTCAATGCAAGGGAATACCGGATTCTTGCTCGCCACCATGTGTAGGTAAGCCTTGTGGATGTTGACAAAGACCTCATCATCCAGCTTCCTCGTGTCGGGATCTCTATGTGGGACATACTCGGGGAATTCTTCATGCTTTATTTCCTTGAATAGGTCTTCCCATCACAGGAATGTTGTCTTGGTCCCAATGTTCACCTCTGTGTCCCCAAAGGTTGGAGGTTGAGTAAAGGCTTCTTTGGTAATTGTCTTAATGATCGGCACTGGCTTGGAAGTGAATTCCAATTTTCTTGCAACAGTTGGGGAGGAGCCTTCTCCTTTTTTTGATTTTTGCAGCTTTGGGACTCTAAGAAATTTCCCGGTGGTAGGTTTCTTTGGAGGCATCATTCCTGCAACCGAAGACACTCAATTAGGGTCGACACATAGAATAATATTAGATATTAATTTATATGTGAAATGAAATCAAAACCAGACTGGTACATACCTGTATGCTTGCTAAACTCTGTTGCTTAATACTCACTATACCTTGGAATCCTTCTCCAGGTCATTTGTCTTGCTCCTCTGGATGTTCTGGACCTCTTTTCATGTAGAATGCTCTGGCTCATAATAATTTAGGGTAATACAATGAGAGAGAACTTACCAGTTGCATCAAGCTGTTAATACAAGTAATGGGACGAAATTTAAACTACTTACCGCCAATTCTCTGTAATCAATTTTACGTAGGTTGACGGTAGAGGCGTGGAGGGAGATGCATTGTATCTACAGGTTAAAACGATAACTGGGATTTGCGCACGAATCATAGACTAATGCATGATCTTGGAATTAATCAATCAATTAAATGCATCGTATCTAGCATATCTTAGAGATAAAACGTCCCATTGTGTCATTTTCTGAAAGGGGAAGTCAGGGATCAGCGTAGAGCTATGAGATTCTTTGTTGATACTCCTTACAAAATAAAAACCACCGATGGGGATTGCTTTCGTCGAATGGTTTTGACGTGACACGTGGCAGATAAAGACAGGTGAATGGACTCACGAGTGCCAACAGAGGTGGTAACCTTCTTTCAGTTGTGCGCTTCCTATCCCAGCCTAGGAATCACTGATGCTGATTAGATATCAGGGGTTAGTAACCGGGGATGAACTTATTGCATCTTTTCCCTTGGGCTAGCTTCTTGGAAATTTGTCGATGCCGAAATGTTTTTACGGGATTGGCCGTCGACGATTCCTCCCTTTCCCCACAAACGACTACTTCCTTTTGTGTTTCGCTGATGATGAATGAAATTGGTCATCGAAAACTTTCTTGTGCAATTCTTATCATGAAATAACAACTCCCCGTTTATCGATGCCGACAAAAACCGACGATCGGTGTCCTTAGTTTTCTAGGACAATTTTCTTTCACCTCTAATTCTTCCGTGTGTCAAAATTTGGATGTGTCAGGTGAAACGACTTAGTGGTTGATTCTTTAGTCAAATGTTACTCCCTTTAATTTTTGATGGTTTCGACATGTTCAGGGAAACTTTTAAAGAATCAAGGAGAAATTGTAGAAAACAAAGATAAGCGAAACAACATTGTTCTGAATTAAACAATAAGTGGTACCCAAAAAGTAGAGTTTGGTAGAGACTTTTTTAGGGTGTGTTGAGAGCTCAACAAATGGTGATTCACTGGGAAAATGTAGCATATCTGTTCTTCCTTCAATAACCTTAACTCATGTCCTCCTTTTTTGTTTATATTTATTCATTATTATTATTATTATTATTTTTATTTTTTTTTATTATTGGAAATATTGTTTTAGGGCCTGACCATTTACTGCGAGGGTGTCAGGTTCTCCCTCCAAGTTCTGCAATTGATAAGTACCTGCCCCTATATTTTTAGTGACCTGGAAAGGTCCAAGACACAATTTCTAAAACTTAGAATGCTTCCTTTTTGGTTCATTCACTCTGTCCCATTTTAGTACCAAGTCTCCCACCTCAAAACTCTTTTCTTTGGCCTTATGATTATCGAACCATCGTTTCACTATTTGTTGGTGAGCTAAGAATTTTGACTTAGGTTTCTCCCTCTCTTCTTTTATCATGAGTAGAGTATTGATTCTTCATTGCATGGCCGATGAGGATTCCTCGTTGGAGTCTTGGGCCAATTGAAGAGATGGCAGATAGAACCCGTTTGGGAGGATGGCTTCTTGCCCGTAGACCAGAAAGTACGAGGAGTTTCCTATGGCTTCTTTGGGTGTGACCCTATCAGCCCATAGGGAATTATGAAGTTGATTATGCCAATTTATTTGGTTATCTGTAACTGTCTTCTTTAATATCCTTACCAGATTTTTGTTATTCGACTCCGCCACACCATTTCCCCAAGGGTAATAATTTGCAGAGTACTTGATTATGATTCCTTTGTCCAGAGCAAATTCTGTCAATAGTGTAGAGGAGAAGTAAGTTGTATTATCAAATACCAGAACAGAGGGGAGACCAAACCTTGTGATTAGCTGTTTTTCTATGAATTGGATCACTACCTTCTCGTTTACATGAGTCAGAGGGACAACCTCTGCCCATTTTGTGAAATAGTCGGTGGTAGTAAGAATGTAATTGTGCAACTTATAAGAGTTGGGCGTAATTTGTCCTATGATATCTAACCCCCACTACTCAAAGGGCCTCGAAACATTCATAGGCTGAAGTGGGACTGCTTCCCTTTTCTCCTTTCTAGCACTTATTTGACAAGTGTTACAGTTTCTAGCGTAAGTATGTGCGTCTTTGAACAAGGTGGGCTAGTAGTAGCCGGCCCTCGGAATATTATGAGCAATAGTATTCCTAGCAAAATGTCCTTCGGCAAGGCCATCATGAAGTTCCTTTAGCACCTTATCAACGTCTTAACATTCGAGGCACCTCAACAATACCTCGTCATAGTTGATCTGGAAAAGCACCAAATTTATAAGACAGTATTGTGCAGACTTTAACCTGAGGGCTCTTCTCTCTCTTGGGTTGAGGATTTCGGGACAAGTTCCATGATGTAGTAGGTAAGCCAAGTCCTTGTACCAGGAATATCATCCTAGGGGGATGTATGCTACTTCTCCACACCATAAAGCTATTTCATTCTCCCATCCAGAGTCTTCATTTACTTGATCCTGGGCTTCAATTGCGAGCTTGCACAGACCTTGTCCTTTTACCAACATGGCAAGTTTTATGTCTAGATCAAATTATTAGACTACTTCCATCCATTTCCCTCTTATTTATCCCATTTCTTGTTGGGTGAACAGAGATCGGACTGCAGGGTGTGGTACAATCACCTTAGTGTGATTCTTGAGGATGTAGGACCTAAAATGTTTTACTGCCTTATAGACTGCGTAGGCCTGCTTGTCTATGGCAGGATAGTTGAGCTCATCTCCTTGAAGGTTAGTGCTCATAAATGATACTGGGGCTTCGTTTTTGTCATCATCCTTCTGAGTTAAAACCGCAGCCAACGACTGGTCAGAAGAAAAGGTATATAGATTAAAGCCTCTATTGAAATCGGGGCTTTGTAGCACCAGAGCTCGGGATATGGAAGCTTTGATTTTGTTGAAAGAGTTTTTTTGTTCGTCATCCCACTTAAATTCAGCATCTTTTCAAATCATCATTTGTAAGGGTTTGATAATTTCGGTGAAGTCGGGAGTGAACTTCGTCATGAAATTGATTTTCCCGAAGAAAGACTGCATAGCTTTCTTATTATGAGGTAACAGAAGCTATGCTATGGACTTGATCCTTTCAGGGTCTATGTGAATCCCTCCTTGAGATATAATATGACCCAACAACTTCCCTTATTCAAATCCTAATATAGTTTTCTTAGGATTTAACGATATATTGTATTTCCTGCATCTTTCAAAAATCTGAGTTAAGTGATAGATGTGCTCCCTCCCATCCTTCGAATACACTGTCACATCATCTAAATATACTACTACACACTTGTTTATAAGCCCTTAGAATGCCATGTCCATGGCCCTATGGAAGGTTTCTCCTGTGTTAATTAAGCCGAAGAGCATGCGTTTATAAGCGAAGGTTCCCCATTTGGTTTGGAAGGTGGTTTTCAATTGGCCTTCCTCCGAAACCAACACTTGATTTTATCCTGAGAAACCATCGAGCAAAGAAAAAATATTCGAGCCCTACACGGTCTGCAGGAGTTGTTCCATCGGCGGGACAGGATAATTGTCCTTCTCCGAAGCTTTATTGAGGTTCCAAAAGTCTACGCACAATCAGATTTATCCCAATTTGTTCCTCACCAGAATGAGATTTTCTACCCAGGCAGAGTGCCTAACCTGGAAAATTATCTTTGCATCCAGGAGTTTCCTTAATTCCTGGTACATGAGAGGTTCTAATGAAGGGTGATATTTCCTGAGCTTCTGTCAGAAAGGCTTGACTTCAAATTTCAATGGGATGGTGTGATGAATAATACAAGTATCATATGTTTTCAACTCCTTATAGGACCATGCGAAAACGTCCTGGTATTGTCTAAAAATCTTGAGGTAGGCCTTTATTTCTTCCTTAGATATAGTTTTCCCGAGGTTTACATTCCTTGGGTTCTCTGGGGTCCCAAGATTCACAGTTTCATGGAGGGGACAAGAGCTGCCAGTCTTTTCACTTTTAGGACCTTTGAATCATTCCTTTAGATCAAATATATCTTCTAGATTAGCTACCCCTTTCGGGATCGTATGGGCCTTTGATCTATCTGTATGCCAGTCTTCCATAGGACCCATTTCCATTGAGTTCTCTTGGAACTCTTCATCATCAATAGCGAGATCTTTGAAGTTGTTCTGATTGGTCAAAACACTTATGATTTGTTCATCTCCTTCAAAGACTTTCCAATTAGAAATGTTATTAGGTACCGATGGCTTGTAGAGCAGTTCTACAGTGAATCGGGAGGCTTCATAATCTTCTAAAGGTGATATCCTAGAATCAGCTGTGGCTAGGGAATCATCAAGGGTATTCTTTTCTCTGGGGATTGCGATAATGTTGAAAACTCCAAAGCGTTCTATTAACCTATGCACCTCCTACTGGTAATTCTTAAGGTGGTACGAATTGCAATGTATCATGTTTCTTACTTGTCTAATTATGATTTCCGAGTCTCCGAAAAACTTTAATTCTTTGACATTAAGATCTATGGATTTATTTAACCCTTGCACCAAGGCTTCATACTCGGTGTTGTTGTTGGTGCACTCGAATTCTAGCCTACAAGACAACAAATGATGCCCACCCCTTGGGTCGATTAGAATGCACCCCACTCCTGATCCTTCTTGTGACTTGGATCCATCAAAATAGAGGGTCCAAATACATGAATGACAATCATTCCTTCCTTCACCATTGTTGATGTTATGTTGTCCACCGTTTCCTTCCACCTGACCTGGCACGGGGTTTTGACAAAAGAGAGAATCTTCTGTTGGCATCGGCGATTTCTCCTGGAAAGGAAGCTCGGAGTTTTGGGTAAGCATAGCATTGGATATGAGGGGAGGTAAGTTCTCGAAATAAGAGTCACAATAATAATTACCCAATATGGGAAAATCTGTGGAGGCTATTTCATTAGGGGCTTCCAAATTGGTGATCGTATGCTTCAGATATCTCTCCCTATCAATTCAGATCATGTTCTTGTATCCTTTTAGTGGTAGCCAAAGGTGTGCCCATTTAGTACTAAAGTATCCATTAATCTTTTTAGACCAATATCGGCTCAATAATATCCCATATGCCTCAGGGATATCTACTACAATGATATCAATCACCTACACAAAACTAGGGTGTGTCGCTATCCTGATCATCACATATTTGAGTTCCCCCATAACCTTGACCTGGGTTCTGTCTAGTTGTATAACATTCTTATCTCTTTTGAGGGGGACAACACCTAGTTTATTACAAATGGCCAAGGACATGACATTAGAATATGCTCCGGAATCTACCAGACAATTGTGAAGATTCCTATTGAATACTTCGAAGGTTAAAAGGAAAGGAGGCATGAAAGGTCTCTCCTTCCTGCCTTCTGAGAAGGTTTTTATTGTTGGTTTGCTTGCCAAATCTGGAGGGGGTATATTCTTCTCTCGACCATTTTCGGTGACCGGGTTTTCTACCGAACTTAGAGCCTGCAACATAAGGTCTTTCTGCTGAGGGATTCTACATACGTCCATAACTGATATATTAGCTTTTAGCTTATTCAAATTTTTTACTACGTTATAATCTAGCTTAGGAGATTCCTGTGTATGAATGCTTAGAGGTTGTTTACTGGGAGGGAAAGGCATTCTCGGGTGATTAGGAGTTAATTTACTTTGTGGGACACAGGTGACATCGGTATCTTTTGGGTTGGGTTGACCCTTACTACATGTTTGTACCACTGATATCTCTGTGGATGGTGCCTAAGGTTTAAACAGATCGTCCAAAGACACAATCACGTCGGGATCCCATATCAACATGGTCGTGTCTTGTGGTGGGATAACTTCTTCCTGATCGACAATGTTAAAGGCCAAACTGTTGGGTGGTTCGGTCAGAGAGGCTTCACCCAAAAAATGATTGGCCATTATATTCATGGCATTGACCCACTGAGGGCATTCCCTTTCTGAGTGGTTCTCTTGGTGGTAAGTACATAAAGAATCAGATGCAGCATTCCCTAAGTCAATGTTTAGGTTGGCCAGGGGAGGTTCAATTACTTTGAAAGGTTGGTTTCTTTTAAAGAAAGGCTTATAGGGTCTTTGGCCTTGGTTTCCCTCACCCGCATTTATTTTCATATCTATAATCTCATTTGATAGTTTCTTGACCATGCGTTGCAGGTCTTCTATATCCCCATTACCCTTATTGGGAGTTGGTTCAACCGGCTTCCCTGACGGTCTAGTCAAGAGGAGTCCTCTCCTAGGAGGGGGCTAGATTTCTTTTCTCGCTAGAGATGCCTGGCCTTATTTACACCCTTTCATCTGGAACTCCATCGTTTTGGCCTCTTCGAAATTCTCCGCAAGGTTTTGATGAGCGACTCTTTTAACGAACATGGAAATAGAGGCCGGAAGAGCGTTAGCATAGACCTCGATTTGAAACTCTTGAGACAGTTTTTCCATGGGATGAAACTTGTTTAGGATAGTCGTGAATCTTTGATTGAAATCTTTGACCCTTTCCTTTGGGTTCATGGTGGCTACAAACAATTTAGCCATAAGGGCTCCCGTGGTAGTTTCCTTGGAAAATTTGTCTAGGAAGTCCTTTTGGAACTTAGTCCAGCTGGTTATGGATCCTACTGGCAAGTTAAAATACCAAGTGGAAGCCAAGTTATCAAATGTGTAGGGGAAAAGTATGCATACCACGTCTTCATGTTGAACGTTCATAATCTTGATCACGAGTATGAACTTCTTGATATTATCTTCGGGCAATCTTGAGGTCTCAGGATCATACTTGGGGAGCAACTTTTTCGGGTGCCTAGGGAGATTGTGTATTCATCCAAGGATGACCATGGCGTCCCCGGCCAACCAAGGTTGGTATCCTTAAAGTGGAACTTCTCTCTCCTCCTCATGACCATTGTTCTCTTCCATATCTTTGGAATCGGATTTAGGCTCTTCCTCTTTTGAAAGATCGTTGGGTTCAGATATGTCGTCGGCTGGCGTCTCGGGTATGAGGTCAAGAGTTTCTTGGATTTTGGTGATTGAGAAGTCTATTAATTCTTCGATGGAGTGTACCAAAACTTTGTTGGGAGTGTTAACCACTGGTTTGCCTTGTTGTTTTCTTCGAGGATGGATGGGGGTGAATGACAACGCGTCGATTTGTCGGGTGTAAGCTCTAGTAATCCTTCTAAACTGATTCACTTCCTCATTAGGGAGGGCGTAAGGTATTTCAAGGTGAAGATATCCTTCCTCGAAGTGGGGCGAGTTATCCACTTTGGGAGTACTCGGTAAAGGTGGGTTGTCTGCTGGATGACTAGCCATGCATGTGGACCATTACAAATCTATAGGTTGTTTAGAATATCATATAGCTTACATATTCAACCATTCATTCCTAGGCCCTCCTTCTAGCGCCAATTCTATTGATGGGTCTTAAACCCCTTAACTCAACAGTAGGAACCAAACCTGACACCGAGGCCCAATTAGACTTTGCAACGTTTGTGATTGGAATGGTTCTCCAGATCCCACAATCCGACCAATTTAATTGATGGGCTTTATGTTTTCTTGTAGAGGAATCTCCTTCAGTCGAGATTTTCTCTTTTGATATTTTCTCTTTAATTAGGAAAAATGTGAGAAAAAGCCGATATAAACCAACTTGACCACACAACGATAAGGAAGTCTAAAGAATGGGAAAGGCTGGGCTCGGGATAACCCTCGCTCCATCATGCAGACAACGATCTATTACCATAGGCCTAGTAATGATACTTTAACTGTGTGAGCACTCGATCACTAGCTGAGATTTTAACCTAAACTATCCAAGAAACAAAATGAGAGAAAATTTAACTACTGCAGAAGATCCTGAGCTTGGGATAACTTGCTTCTCAAACATGCAAATGATAATCCTATACCACAGGCCTAGTAATAATATGTTAACCATGTGAGCATCCAATTACTGTTTGAGAATACTAATTATTAGAAGAAAACATTTATATGATAAGATCAATAGCAAGAAAAATAATTCATCTACCATAATCCTTCATCATATATCCACAAAACAATTCATCATTTCCATCATTAAAGAAAATAACAACAAAGCAATTGCACCAGATAACTTGACAATATATTCAATAGCTCTTACTTGTTACATCTGATCATGAACTGAATAGAAAATAGTTCTTCTCTAGGCTCAATTACACATGCATATGATGAAAACAACTTCATCTCTGGTCTAGAAGGACTTCTTCATTCATAACAGCTCCAAAAAAATTCTTAACAACTAGAAAGAAAAGAGTTCTTGCAACAAACCATCGACCCCTAGACCATCGGTTGATGTTCCTATTTATAATGTAAAGTCTTAACAGTAATTAATGGTAAAATATAATTTGAGCTAATAAAAAATCGCCATGTGGCGTCATCATCTGATAGTCTTTCAACAGTCCACCCAAGTCGTTTCTTGAAAAGGGTGGATTCTTTCATAATCAGACCATATGATAAAGAGTTCTTCACAAGTATGGGCCCACGGGAATCTGTGATGTTCCATTGGGGCCGCATATATCCCTCTGATGTCCACTACATGCACTCGGTATTTTATCAAGGTGGAATTCAGCTGCTGTAACATGGTTTTAGCTCTGATTGTGTGTTCTGCAAATTGTCGCACTTGTCCCGGCCTCGCATCGGCTACCTTTGTGCACTCTTCGGCCCATCGGGAGTCTTGTTCGGCATACATATTGAGCATGTTTCTTATGTCGATAAACTAATTGGGGTTGCCGAACTCGGGGAGCTTGATATATTTCATTACTTTATTAATTTTATCCCAGTGCTTCTGGCATTTGGCATATTGTTCTTGGATCTCTCGATGTGGATCCCGGGACATCTTAGTCCAGTATTCTATAGATCTCTTTATGTGATCAAGGATATTTTTACTTAATAATTGAATGCCATGTTCTTCCTTTTCTCGACCCTGTTGGATTGTCTCAATGTATTCGAGCCTTTCCGCTGCTTGTTGCTCTCTTTCATGCCATTGTTCCATCTCCTTGCATGCTGCGAGAGCCATGAGAGTGTCCTCCTAGAATTCAATTATATTTTCAGTTAACGGGGTTCTTTCTTTCTTGTACTCGTTGTAAAATACTGAAAACTCACTCTTCAAATATGTCGCAGTCTGTGTGGCATCTTTATAATACTCAACAATATGGCGCAAGTGTTCCAGTTCCTTTAGAGTATTCGCTAGTTCTCTTTCATCCCTCCTGGCCCTATCCTGGGTAGCATCAGAGAGGGCTCTTCCCATGCCTATTAGTTTAGATGTGCGAGCATCTACTGTGTTGATCAAGCTTTCCTCTGTGGTAACCAAAATAGAATGGTCCACAATAATCTTCCTCTTCTTAGCAGTCCTTTTCATAATGGATTTCCTCTTTTGAGCATAGGAGATCACATAGATGTATGCCACTTCATCTATCAACTCTAGTATTTGTTGGTCACCCCATGTGAGTGTGTTTCCCAGGCTGTCAGTGATATATATTTGTTCAAGATTAGATTCTTGAACCTCCTTGTTTTTCTCCAAAGGCTTGGCCTCTTCCTAATGTTTATCGGGGACTTGAGTATCAAGCGGAATGGATGTGTCGGGAGTGAGCTCAATACTTTCCTGTATTCTAGATGTGGTATCGTCGACATCCTTCTACGGGGATATTTCTTTTGACATGTCCAATTCGGACTTGTCCTTGGGACTACCTGCTCGGGTCTCCAGTGCATCGGGTGTTTTTGTGTCTAAGCCGCTTTCAACTCCTTTTTCTTCTTGTGTGTCCTCTTGAATCTGAACATTGGGAATAAGAGGTGTTTTTTCCTTGGCTCCCTTCTCTTCTTCTACATGCACAGAGTTTTTCTAAGATGCCTCTAGACTCTCATCATCATTGTATATATCTATGAACTCGGACAAAGGGTTAGGCTCACTAGATTCGACCAACACCTGGCCCAACTTTGATTGAGTCATCACACCTATCAGTGACTCAATTGGCAGTAGTGTGGATTCAGGGTCATCTGACCCGTTGATGTTACCGGGGTCTGTGAGCTCGGAGCTGCCTACCCCTACCGAACTCCCTTCTAGGTTACTGGTTAGAACGCTTGATAAGAGGGTCGGATCATTCGATGCCAGATCTATTATTTGTTGAGCATGTTGGAGCAATAGTGTCCCTCTTTCCCTTGCACCTGGAGTTCCAAGAAAATTCCAGTTCTATACAGGGGCTTCCTAGGGAGCTTCCATCATTTCGGCCAATTCGAATGTTACCCTTTCTTCCCTAGTCCTGAGAATTTCTTTTGCTCTTTGCGCTCTTTCATCCAAGGATTTTGATTTCTCTTCCCAACTCATGGCCTTGAAATTGGTTATTTGGGGGTCAACCATTCTTTCCACCACCTCATCCCAATGTTGAGAATTTCCAGTAAAGATTTCATCCTCAAACTGGTCGTGGGCATAAGGCCAACAAGACGATACTTGTGATGCATGTTTTGAGACTAGACCCTTGGGATTTTGCTTGCAAAAACGTCTTGTCTAGAACCAAAATTCCAATTGACTTAATCCCTCTTGCTTGTCTTGCACAGTGTCTGTAACCTGGTAGAAGACGATATGAAACCCATAGGGTATGAATTCCTGCTTCTTATCCTTCACCAAAGTGGCGTTGTACCCCTGCAAGATAGTTTGGTAACATATTTCCCCTAGTACCAGTCAGTCGGGGACATATATAGGTAGCAAATTTGGTTCTCCCGTGACGCCGAAAACCCTAATGTGGGTTTCACGCTCGTCCAAGTACCAGTGACCGACTTTCGATATACATTTTTTGGCCACATAAGACAACCTTGGGAACTCCTTCTTGAATAGTAAGAAATGAATAGGTGCAATAAATTGGTTGCAAATGAGAGAGTAGGATCTTTTATACCTGTTCTCCCATAAGATGCTAAAATCGACATGGAGCAGGAGCTTGAAAGTGTGCCAACTCAGGTTCATTCTTGCGAAGACATTTCTTGCATAGATGACATCCAATATATAAGATGCCATGTAGAAGGTAGGAGCTTCTCCTTTCTTCGGCTGCTGAGCCTGTAGAATGCAGGTGCTAAGCTGTTTGGAGATGATCACACCCCAGTTGAAGCTTGTTCCAGAGATGGTGACAGTATAAGCCAAAGGCATCCATGCCTTTGAAAACCTAGAGAAATATTTTTCTCCATGCAACTGGCAAAGGAGATCCATTAGATAGATATAAGGTTGTCTGAGGTTGGCCGTCAGGTACTAGCCAAAGTTTTGGTTGGTGAATATTTTGTCTTCTCTCCACCAGGACGCCATGATTTTGCTGGTGTCATGCTTCTGATAAAAATTCACAACAAAATCCTTGTTCAAACGTTCATCTAGCTCCCTGATCTTGTAATACTTTTGGACTTCTACTGGAAGGAAAACCCTGACAATTTGACCATTATCATCATTAATTACATAGTTTTATGCATCATTGTGATCAATGAGCCATTTTAAAATTTCAATGCAAGGGAATATCGGAGTCTTGCTCACCGCCATGTGTAGGTAAGCCTTGTGGATGTTGACGAAGACCTCATCATCTAGCTTCCTCATGTCAGGATCACTATGTGGGGCATACTCAGGGAATTCTTCGTGCTTTATTTCCTTGAATAGGTCTTCCCATCATGGGAATGTTGTCTTGGTCCCAATGTTCTCCTCTGTGTCCCCAAAGGATGGGGATTGAGCGAAGGCTTCTTTGGTGATCGTCTTGATGATCGGCGCTGGCTTGGAAGTGAATTCCAATTTTCTTGCAACAGCTGGGGAGGAGCCTTCTCCTACTTTTGATTCTTGTAGCTTTAGGACTCTAGGAGATTTCCTGGTGGTAGGTTTCTTTGGACGCATCGTTCCTGCAATCGAAGATGCTCAATTAGGGCCAGAACATAGAATAATATTAGATCTTAATTTATATGTGAAATGAAATCAAAACCAGACTAGTACATACCTATATGTTGGCTAAACTCTATTGCTTAATACTCACTATACCTTGGAAGCCTTCTCCAGGTCATTCGTCTCTCTCCTCTGGATGTTCTAGACCTCTTTGCACGTAGAATGCTCTGGCTCATAATAATTCAGGGTAATATAATGAGAGAGAACTTACCAGTCGCATCAAGCTGTTAATACAAGTAATGGGACAAAATTTAAACTACTTA
>JZKD02S1629646.1:92644-102940 GCA_000966675.3 Picea glauca
ATTGTAATAAATTTCCAATATACAATTAAAGCTTCGAATTTTGAGATAGTGCACATATGTAACAAAGATTCACTGTTTAAAAACAAATTGTATAAAACTTAGCAACAAATATGTCACTGCTATAGAAATTCTTTAACTACCCTAGAACAGATTTGGATTTCCGGTTACAAAATATATGCAAATACAATCCCAATAACCGGATTCCGAACATATGTGTTTTCTCTTCAATATGGAAAAATGAAACATTTAAAACATAACACATTCATTAACTAGATTCATCGCATAACACAAATCAACAAACATTTAAAACTTGCATCATTGGTCTAAAGTGCCATTTCCTCAAAAATCAGATTATTTAACCATCAAATAATGGAACAATACACATGCAAAATCGATTCATTGAATGGGGCCAAGATAGGCTTGAAATAAGGTTAATAAGACAAGGAAAAAGAGATGAAAATACTTCCATGTATGACGGTTTATACCAATGAAGTGAACTTTGTATCATACTAACCTTTGACAGTAAAAATGACATTGGTATACCAACTTAGCATAGGCAATGATGCAAAGGAATGATAGGTCATTTGAGTAGTTGAGGGCACGACCAAGTAGTTGATGTAGTTGGTAACCACAAACACTTGAAAAATTCCTCAAAGGGGCCATATATTCTTTAGTTATGACCCCTAAAAACCCACAATATGGTCTAAAAGGTAGATCGGTCCTATGAAATGATGACAAATTTACAACACACGATGGATATGACATGCAATAAAGGAGAACAAGTCAGGGGTTTGTCTAGGTACTAATATGCAGCATAAAGACACTTCAAACCCGCATGCAACTCTGATGAGGGTTATAAGGAATTCATATCCTTCATAGCTAACCATATGTAACTTGTAAACCAATAAGTAAACCTCATCACCAACCTGTAAACCTCATCTCTAACTTATATGTAACCTATAAACTATAATTCAAAGAAACTGATTTCAGAAATTTTAAAGAGATAAAGAGATAAAGGAATATCTTACCTCGTCCTATTTGATGCTTTATTGTGTTGGCCTTCTTTCCACTCCAATATGTCTAAAACATTGATCTCCTTCTCTCACTTATTCTCCAATACTTCTAATCGATCCACAATCCCTCAACAATAACAATATCCCTCAACAATGGAAATATAGTTGCATGTATATGATCGTATATGAACAAATAAAAGCGGGTATAATGTGAAAAGACAGAAAACACAATACCTCAACAATAACAATATTCCTCGACAATAGCAGTATAGTTGTAGGTATATGATTGTATATGATCACAAAATGTCTATAATGTGAAACGCCATACAAAATAAGAACATGGCCATAAATTTAAATTGAAAATGTGGCATCAGGCCATGCCAAGGCCCACATCCCATAAAAAGAACGCTTTCCCCAATATGAAACATGTGATCCTCTTTTTTAATCACTGAAACATGTTTGTATTAAACAATGCTCAAATGTGGTTCCCAATGACTGAATATTTTAAGTGCCTTTCCTCAATTCTCATATGTCCCTTATTCTGATTGGAAATCAGAACTTAATATAAACACAAAAATTCATTGGGCCTTCTTCAATGGAGCCTATCAAGGTGTTCCAATGAGGATTAATTTTCTTCTCCCAAAATCACTTTCTTAGTTTCAAAGATGGGACTAATCAAACTATAAATAACCATAGTGAATTCACAACCCTTAAATTGGTTTTAAACCTTACCTTTGAAAAAGAAATCACACAACTCCAAGTTCTCGACGACTCCTTATTGATTAATTGGATGAAAGGATAAACTATACTAATAAATTTCATGCTTTAACCACTATTCCACAACATCAGGAATTTACAAACTACCATTTCCCACATCACTTTTTCTCATGTATACAAGGACACCAACTATGAATATAATAGGTTATCTAAGAAAGGATTGACGCTACAAGAAGGCACTTGGGAGATCAATGAGGCTCATCTAAGGACAATTTACTTCTTATTTTTATGAGTCTTATGTTTAACTTTCTCACTGTTTCAAAGCTTAAATTTTGAATGTCTTGTATSTGTTTGAGAAGATTCCCAACACTCCTTATTTTGGACTATAGAAAGTTGTTGTATTGAAATATATGTTTATTTATGGCYAACASATATTGCTTTTAGGGGAWCCCAACTATCCTTAGGTATATAATAGGCATATATATATTTCTAGTTTTTAACCATTCTTTTAATTTTACAAACACTCATAAGTATTTTCTAAGAACCAACCTCTTAGTCTTTTTAAATATTAATTTAGTAAAGACAAATTTAAATACTATTATAATATTCTATTCCTATAATTTTTTTAGTTATGTAATACCCATATCCATATTAACAATATTTTAAAAAAAATAACAATATTTTTAACACTATATAATTAGTTATGTAGTGACCATATCCATATTACATATAAATAGATATATGTGGCGAAATACATTAGAAGATTGTTATAATTAGTTATGTAATGACCATATCCATATTACATATAAATAGATATATGTAGTGAAATTCATTAGAAGATTGTTATATACATTAGATGTTGTTTTTATAAGTAACGTTCTTTTAGCGACTCTCATCCTCTTTTGGTAAGAGATTTTTATTGGTGATGGTACATGTTATAAGGAACTCATTACAAAGTATATAGTGTTCCATTGTATTAAATATTATTGTAAAAAGGTTAGATTTTGACATGTAATTAATTCAAAATAAAGAAGAAGTTTTATAATTAAAATGGATAACATTAACAAAATAAAATATACAAAGATGGGTGTTCCAACTAAAACAAGAGAATAGAAATCAAGAAAAATGGATAAATAAAAATAAATAATAATGGAATCTACCAATTGAAATTGAAAGGTCAATTTCATGATATATTCTCATTCATTTTATAGAATATATTCATATAACGATATATATTGAGGGAATATCTTTCTCATCCTTCTCCCAATGAGTTTCGATTGGTCCTTGATTTTCTGAGATCATATCATCCTTCTTGTTCATGTTCCTGTCATATCCAGAATTGAAGCTAATGGGATCAGAATGTTCTATGAATAATCGATTGTAAGATCTTTTCAATTGGAATGTTTTAAATATTCTTTCATATCTCATTTCCAAGTTTTATTAGGTTTTAATAAATAAATAATATTGTCGAAACTACAAGTGGTTTGGTTGGGATTATGTGATTTTTTTACTATAATTATAAAGTAGCAATAACCACATTTAAGTAAAAGGTGGTTTATATAGGTCTATCGGCCTCATTATTTTAAAGGGTGGAAAATTACTTATATCAACCACATTTTACTTAAATGTGGTTGTTACTAGTCATAATCATAATCTACTTTTAAGAAGGTCAATATCAAGGTTGTATTATCCCAAATCCACATCTGAAATCCACATATCTGGATATTAACTCTCTACTAAACTTGTTTGTCATATATATGATATGCTTTGGGTGGTTGAATGGGTTATTTAGGTTTCTGGTTGCATTTGATAACTTGAATTTAACATGCGTGGTGATTTTTCATGTGGTTTTAGGTGGAACAACTTGTTTAAGATATATTGAATAGTTAAGCAATTACAATAATGTCATGCATGTACAAAACTTCAAAGAGAGAGTGCATGCATGTAAAAATAACCAAACCAATATTCAGTTAGACCTTCAAATGACTAGATCTATACTAGAATACTAGAAAAAGCATGGAACAATGCCTACATCTAACATGCGTCGCTAGATCATTGGCATATAATCCTGATCTGTGACATGCGTGAGTTTACTGTTGCATGCAACACTGAATCTGTTGCCAAAAGATGAATTTGTTGCATGCACGAGCAAGACTCCTCTGAATTTGATGAGATCTGTCCTAATGAAGCCACATTCTTCCCTAGAAGACTTGTCCTAGATGGATCTATTGCTGCTAGGCTCTTGGATCTCTGTATCACTGCCAGAAGTAATCTGTCCAAATGCTCAGAATGCACTCACGCTGGCTAATACTGAAAGAGTCTCCAAAGTAGATTCCATCATCAGAATCTGATGGAACCTATCTCGAATGGAGCACATTTCCTCCCTCTCCAATGGGTTAGAAGGAGTCTGGCTCGCTAGCCCTTTGGATGAGTAGATCTAAGATTTTTTATCTCTCCGACTTATCTATCAAACACGTTGCAACACCACTGACTAAATGTGATGCCTTGATCAATAAAAGGCTCAGAAAAATGTGTCGGATGTCTCAAATGAAGCACCTTCCCCTGATCTCAAATGGGTTAGGAGGGTTTAGGTTCGCTAGGCCTCCTCAGGAAGAGCGACCCACTATACCTCTGATGTCTCCTCTAGAACTCGCGCTGGAATCTAACTGTTGGAGTTGGGTCTCTGATCTCCATGCTCAATCTGACTGTAGATATGTAATGAAAGAAATGAAAAACTTGTGTGGTCTCCCTGACTTTCTAGGGTGTGTCTCTCAACACCGAATCCAGTCCCTCGGTGTCTTCCTCCTAGAATCCACAAGTATCCTCAAATTCACCTGAATCTTGGTTTCTCTTCACAGCTCTATTTTCAATTCTCAAATCATCAATAATGACCCATTAGGTTGCTTTTCCTCTCCTTATATCCACTGAAACCCTAATTCTTCATTGACTTTTCACTTAATCATTTTTCCTAAGTTTTCTGATTTAATATTCACTTAAGCGCTTAATTACCGTTTTCCTCTTAGTCAATTAATGTCACTTTCAAATTATAACATTTACCTAGTCAAATGAGATTCAGTGAACATTTTCTCTTGTTTCTTCCTAGCTATTGTCTAAAGGGGATGTTTATACTACTAATCCCTCCTCTCTAGAGTCCTCAATCAAAAAGGGACATTACAATCCTCCCTTTCCAAGATTGTTTGTCCTCAAGCAACATCAATCTAGGGTGCTGCAAAATCTAATCACTCTCCCAAGTAGCATCCTCTGTTGGAAGTCCCCTCTATATGACCAAACACTCTTTGATGATCTGACTCCCCAATTTCCTCTCTTTGAACTCCAATATCTCCTTTGGAACCAACTCTAAATATCCCTCCTCATCTAAAGGCGGTAGCTCCTCAAAAGTGCATGTTGTGAATATGGCTCCCCTCTGGTAGTTCTAATGCATAGGCAACTTCACCTACCTTGTGTATGACCCTATATGGTCCATAGAATCTGGTTTTAAGCCTCTCTTTCCCATTCTTCTTCAAAGATGGTTGCCTATATGGTTGTAGCCTCAAGAATACTAGATCCCCAACCTCAAAGATACACTATATCCCGTGTCTATCTGCATTCACCTTCTATTAGTTTAAGTTTCAAAACAAAATGATGAAGTTTTTGAAAACAATAATTAGTTAACCCACAAATCATGAAAACAAAACATGCGACTAGAGAAGAAAATACAAAGAGGACCAAAGAATCTGTGGCGTGTTCAGAATTGGAAATTCGTTGGAATCATGCATGCTTCTTGAAGTCTCCATGAGGAGGCCTGTGGTTTGGAATATAATAGTCCTGCTGGGAAGTGCGAGGGCCATAGAGAGAAGTGGCACCCTTGATATCATCATCGGTCAATTGACTCTTTAATTTTCTACAACCAACATTGGGGAACATGATGGAGCTATGAACCTTGGAATGGTCAAACCCAATCAGATGCCCTATCTCATGAAGAGCCACTGTCTCAAGATCCATGACATAGCTATGATTTGTCATGGCCCTGTTCACCATCCAAACCTTGGTCCTGTCAAAGTGAAATATCCCATCCTCCGGTGGAAACACATGCACCACTCTATGAAGAGGCTCATTGAAGGGCATTCCACCTCTGTGGTCTCCTGCAAGGAACTCAATCTTTATATTTGCTCCTTCAAAGTCATGGGTCTGCTGAAAATCCATGGGAATGACAGTGGCCCACTTCTGGAAGGTGGAAGCCACTGCTGACCTAATGTCATTGCTGGACAGGATGGTGGACTCGGAAATGTTGGAGAAGGCATACGTCATATTTCTTGTGGTCCGCCACATTTTTTATAGCCCATAACCTTCCATAGTTGGGCCTCCAGTTGGGTAGTCAACCATTTTCCATTGTGTCTTGATAATCTTTCTTTGGGAACCTTGGGTTTGGGAAAGAGCATGAGAGACAAGCCATCTCGAACATCTTCTCTTCCACATCTGGGGACTCGCAGAGTATCCGAGGTGGCTCTGTCTAAAATTCCTGTCACAAAAATATTGAAGCTGATTTGGTACAGACGGAGTGTTGCCTCCAGTTGGTCATCGAACAACGTTGTGGGTGGCATGACCTCTTGGTCGAGACGCGGGAGATATCTGAACGTTGCAAGAAATATCTTCAAGTCCATGAGTCGATTGTGCATGTCTCCTTTCTTCAAGTTGCTCAACACGTCAAATGTTGAGACAACACTAATAAGCTCCTCATGCTACTTCATCGGCCCGATCGTGACTCTACGACTGTTATATCCTCGTCTGTGGGAATAAATTGTCTTCGCCATCGATAATGCCACCAAAATAGCAAAGGATATCATCCCTCTACACACATATCATATTCTCTCGATTAATAATTTCCTTGAAGATGATAATATTGATTTCATATTTGTGTTCTCCGAACTCGAAAAAGTAATCTCTCCACTCCCTTCCATCGCTACTTTATAATTCAAAATTTTCGGTTAGATACAACTCCCACCTCTCTAAGTTATATTTTCAGAACAAATTTACAATTATTTTCATCTTCCAAATTGTCTAAACTATATATATATATATATATATATATATATATATATATATATATATATTGGTCACATTAATAAATTAATTGATTTGAAATTCAAATGGAAAATGATATTTGAAGAAATTGAAAGTAATGTTTATCTTACCGGGAGGGGTCTTCGTCCATTTACATGGATAACATTATCAAAATAAAATATACAAAGACGGGTGTCCCAACTAAAACAGGAGAATAGAAATCAGGAAAAATGGATAAATAAAAATAAATAATAATGGAATCTACAGTCAATTTCCCTGATATATTCTCATTCATTTTATATAATACATTCATATAAATCTTTCTCATCCTTCTCCCGAGTCCCAATTAGTTTCGCTCGGTCCTTGATTTTCTGAGATCATCTCATCCTTCTTGTTCATGTTCCTGTCATATCCAGAATTGAAGCTAATGGGATCATAATGTTCTATGAATAATCGATTGTAAGATCTTTTCAATTGGAAGGTTTTAAATATTCTTTCATGTTTCATTTCCAAGTTTTATCATGTTTTAATAAATAAATAATATTGTTGAAACTACAAGTGGTTTGGATGGGACTATGTCATTTTTTTTACTATAATTATAAAGTAGCAATAACCACATTTAAGTAAAACGTGGTTTATATAGGTCTATCTGCCTCATTAGTTTTAAAGGGTGGAAAATGACTTATATCAACCACTTTTTACTTAAATGTGGTTGTTGCTATTCATAATCACAATCTAATTTTAAGAAGGTCAATATCAAGCCTATATTATCCCAAATATGCATATCTGGATATTAACTCTCTACTAAACCCGTCGTCATAGATATGATATTCTTTGGGTGGTTGAATTGGTTATTTAGGTTTATGATTGCATTTGATGAATTGAATTTAACATGCATGGTGATTTTGCAAGTGGTTTTACGTAGAACAACTTGTTTAAGATATATTGAATAGTTAAGCAATTACAATAATGACATGCATGTACAAAACTTCACACAGAGAGTGCATGCATGTAAAAATAACTAAACCAATATTCAGTTAGACCTTCAAATGACTAGATATATACTAGAATACTAGTAAAATCATGGAACAATACCTATAACTAGCATGCGTCGCTATATCATCGGTATGTAATCTTGACCTGTGACATGGGTGAGTTTACTACTTCATGCAACTCTGGATCTACTGTCGGAATATGAATCTGATGCATGCACGAGAAAGACTCCTATGAATCTGATGATATCTATCCCAATGAAGTCGCCTTCTTCACTAGAAGACTCTCCCTGGATGGATTTGTTGTTGCTAGGCTCTTGGATCTCTCTATCACTGCCAGAAGTAATATGTCCAAATGTTGGGAATGCCCTCACACTAGTTAACATTGAAAGAGTCTCCAAAGTAGATTCCATCGTCAGAATATGATGGAACCTATCTGAAATAGATCATCTTTCCTCCCTCTCCAATGGGTTGAAAGGAATTTGGATCGCTATCCCTCTTGATGATTAGATTTGAGAATTTGTGATCTCTCCGAGCTATCTATCAAACACGTTGCAACTTGACTGAATGAATGTGACTCCATGATGGATAGCAATATTGAAAAAATGTGTTGAATGGATCAAATGAAGCGCCTTCCCCTTATCTCAAATGGGTTCTAATGGTTTAGGTTCACTAGGCCTCCTCAAGAAGAGCGACCGGATATACCTCTGATGTCTCCTCTAGAACTCACACTGGAATCTGACTGCTGGAGATGGATCTCTGATCTACATGCTCAATCTGACTATAGGTATGTAATGAAAGAAATGAAAAACCTGTGTGGTCTACCTGACTTTCTATGGTGTGTCTCTCAACACCGAATCCAATCCCTCGGTTTCTTCCTCCTTGAATCCACAAGTATCCTCAAATTCACTTGAATTTGGGTTTCTCCTCACAACTATGGTTTTAGTTCTCAAATCATCACTAACGACCCATTAGGTCGCTTTTCCTCTCCTTATATCCACTGAAACCATAATTCTTCGTTGAATTTTCACTTAAGCACTTTTATCAAGTTTTCTGATTTAATATTCACTTAAGCCCTTTATTACCTTTTTCCACTTAGTCACTTAATGTCACTTTCAAATTATAACATTTCCCTAGTTAAATGACATCAAATGAAAATTTTCCCCTGTTTCTTCTTGGCTATAGTCTAAAGGGTATGTTTAGACTACTAAGCCCTCCTCTCTAGAATCCTCACTCAGAAAGGGACATTACAGTCGTCCCTTCCCAAGATTGTTTGTCCTCAAGCAACATCAATCCAGGGTGCTACAAAATCTAATCACTCTCCCAAGTAGCATCCTCTATTGGAAGTCCCCTCCATCTGACCAAACACTCTATGATGATCTGACTCCCCAATTTCGTCTCTCTAAACTCCAATATCTCCTCTGGAACCAACTCTAACTGTCCCTCCTCATCCAAAGGAGACATCTCCTCAAAAGTGCTAATGAATTGTCCCACCACTTTCTTGAGGCAAGAAACATGGAACACATTGTGAATTTGTCTCCCCTCTGGTAGTTCTAATGCATAGGCCACATCACCTACCCTGTGTATGAACCTATATGCTCCATAGAATATGGGTTTAAGTTTCTATGGCCCATTCTTCTTCAAATATGACTACCTATATGGTTGTAGCCTCAAGAATACTAGACCCCCAACTTCAAAGATATGCTTTATCCCGTGTCTTTCTGCATTCACCTTCTATCGATTATCCACCACCTATAGATTATAATTTAATACCTTGATAATCTCTTAACTCTCTACTATCCTGTGTTTGGCCTTGGGAGGCATGTTTTCTCCAAAACCCAAATCAATCAAAGTGGGAGCATAATACCCATATAATGCTCTGAATGGGGTCATACCTATGGACATGTGGAAGGTAGTGTTGTAACATTTCTCTCCAAGATGTAACCACCTTACCTAAACTTTCTGATGTATTCTCACATAGTCCATCAAGTAGCCTTCTATCCACTTGTTGACTATCTTAGTCTCCCCATCAGTTTGGGAGTGGAAATTGGTGTTGGATGTCAACTCTATACCAACCAATCTAAATAACTCCTGCCAAAATGTGTTGATGAATCGACAATCTCTGTCCCTGACTATACTCTATGGAAACCCATGAAGTCTGAATCATGGATGATTTTAGGGGCTAAATTTCTCTCGTGGGCTAATTTTCCATGTTTTTTTCCAAAAAATGATTCGTTATTTTACAAATGATTCACCCAAATTCTATAGGATAAAATTATTTTACTTTAAAAATTGCCAAAATTTTATACAAAATATACAAAATCCTTAGAAATTTGAATATTTTTACAAAAATATCGTCAAACATTTTATAGTTGGCATATGAAGGATTACTAAGATTCGCCAAGGTTTCTACATTTTAAAATAAATTTCCATCCTTAAAATCATCACTGGTCTGAATATTTCTCTAAAGAACAACTCTACCACTTGCATTGTGTTGTAGTCTATAGGAATTG
>JZKD02S1629646.1:140730-159881 GCA_000966675.3 Picea glauca
CTGCTCTAGGTGTACTAACCGTTCTTCAAGTGGAGAAGTGTCTGGCAATAACTATACTGCCAATTTCAGAGATAGAATTTGACATTCGATGGGCAAGACTGCCTCTAGCCCGTAAACGAGTTGGAAAAGTGAGAAACTGGTTGCAGTCTTAACTGAGGTTCAGTAAGCCCATAATGTCGAGTATAACATCAAATGCCAATTTGACTTGGCTGAGTTGATAGTTCGCTGTAGCATCGTTTTGAGAGTTTTGTTAACAGATTCCACCTGCCCATTGGCTTGGGGATAGTAAGGTGAGGAATGTTCTTGCCGTAACCCAAGATTTGATGTGAACTCAGACATCATTTGGTTCTGAAAGTGACTGCCATGGTCGGTGACAATCTCTCTCGGGACGTCGAACCGTGCTATAATATGGTTAAATAAGAAGAGAGTTGCAGTCTCTCCATCATCTTTAAATGTTGGCATAGCTTCGACCCACTTAGTGAAGTAGTCGACAGCTACAATGATATAGCGATGCCCCCTGGCTGACGGGGGGTTGCATGTAGTGTAATCAATCCCCCACTTGGTGAAGGGACCAACTGTGATGACAGGAAACATAGGAGTTGGATGTGCCCTCATCTTCCGTGAGAAGATTTGGCACGGATGGCACTTCTTGACCGACTCGATACAATCTTTCATAAGTGTGGGCCAGAAGTAACCTGCTCGTAAAATATTTTGGGTTGTTGCCAACCCAGACAAGTGATCGCCACAGGCTCCTGTGTGACAATCGTTGATCACTATGACGGCCTCCTCATGAGTGAGACATCGACGTAAGATGTAGTCTACACCTCTCCGATACAACGTATCATTGAGTATGAGATAGTTCTTAGACTGATGGCGTATCCGTCGACGCTCGTCACGAGACCCAGAGGTGGGGCACTTCAAAGTCTGGAGATAGATCAGTATATCTCTGTACCAGGGGTCTGAAGATTCAATCAAAAACATATCCCCCCGGATAGGCGATTCCTCAGGCACAACGTCACCTGACTCAATCGAAAGCTCCAAGATAAGTTCTGCGAAGACCAATGACTTTTTGGACTTGGCTGAAACAAAGTCTAAGTCAAATTCTTGGAGGATGACCATCCATCTACTGATTTTTCCGCTGATAACTCGTCGTGTCAACATGTACTGGAATGGATTCATGATGGCAACGACAGTGGTCTTGCGAAATAGAACATAGTGACGGAACCATTGAACAGCATGCACTGCTGCCAACACAAGTTTTTTGAGATGGGAATAATTAAGTTCTGGTCCTACGAGGCCTCGGCTCAGGTAGTAGATCACGTATTTGGAAAATGAATCGTCCTCCTGAACTAAAACCATGCCTATGGTTGACTCTGTGGCAGCCAGATACAATAGGAAATCCTTTTTATAATTCGGTGGTTGTAGCAGAGGTGCAGTTGTAAGGGCGTGTTTTAATGCATCGAAAGAGACTTGAGCGGTGTTGTCCCAGAAAAAAGGAACATTTTTCTTCAGCAAATGCATAAAGCCCTTGGTGATTTCGGCATAGTTGTTGATGAAGCATCGTAAGTAGTTCGCCTTGCCTTGAAGACTCTGAAGTTGTAAGATTGTGCGTGGGGGGGGCACTTGGACTATTGCCTCCACCTTAAGAAGATCCACCATGATCCCTGTGGTTGATATGATGAAACCTAACAGACGTCCTGACGTGACGCAAAAGCTGCACTTGTTGGGATTCAAGCGAATCCTGAAGTAGCGACAGCGTTCGAAGATTAGTCGGAGGTGCATAGGATGATCCTTTCACTTGTGAGAGCGTGATGCTAAATCATCGAGATACGCCTCGACTATATGTTTGAGGTCATGAAACGCAAAATACATGGCCCGCTGGAAAGTGGCTCCAGCGTTCTTGAGACCAAAAGGCATTTTACGATAGGCGAACGTACCCCACGGACAAATGAATGTCGTTTTGTGCTGGTCCTCAGGTTTGATTTGGATTTGATTATAGCCTGAAAAACCATCCATGAATGAAAAGGATTCAC
Source organism: Picea glauca (assembly GCA_000966675.3). Lineage (NCBI taxonomy): Eukaryota > Viridiplantae > Streptophyta > Pinopsida > Pinales > Pinaceae > Picea > Picea glauca. The sequence goes on from JZKD02S1629646.1 coordinate 142,764, forward strand.
AACCGACACATTCATCAATGATCTGGTGAATGAATGGGGTTCGATAATTATCTTTTGGACATGCATTGTTCAAATCACGGAAATCGGTACATACGCGAATCGTGCCTTGTTTTTTATTGACCGGCACGGGGTTTGACACCCATTGGGTCAGATGGATAGGGTAAATGAACCCAGCCTTGATAAATTTCTCAACCTTAGCTTTGATGGTTGCTGCTTTCCTAGGATTAACTGGACGAATTTTTTGTCGAATAGGCTTAGCATCAGGGTACGTTGTGATTTTGTGTTCAACTATTTTCGGATCGATGCCTGGCATTTCCTCATAAGACCAGGCAAAAACGTCGCAGAATTCTTTAAAAAGATCTGTGTAAATCTGAACCTCTTCGGGGGAGCAGTCTGCTCCGACGAAGACATTCTCCACGATGCCAGGGTTTCGGGAGATATTGATAGGTATAGTCTCGGTGATAGTCGCCATATTGCCCTCAGCATAAATTTCCTGTGTAGCTAAGAGGTTAATGGGACATGGTTGATCTCCCTTCATGGTGATAGTGAATTCTCCAGCCTCGATTCGGCTTAACTCTAGGAGGAAATATGATCTGTGATGAAGATCTTCCCAAGGTTTGTCCATACTAGTCATTGCTTCGATTACAGATTCGTCAGAAGGCAAGACTAAGTCTAACGAATCGGTGGTAGCAAGAGAACCCTAAGCCCAGATAGGCTCAAGAAGAGGATCCAACTCTTGTGCGGGAGTCGGATCAGGAGTAGATGAAGTTTGTTGGACTAAAGAATACGCTACTTCAGCAGCCGAAACGGGCATGGACATGCCAGCGTGCCCTGTCTCATCCACCGTGGCCGATGGGGAAGGAAGAATCCACGGATCCTCAAAGTAAGTCATGCGGAACGACGCAATATGAAAAATCTCAGCCTTGTGGTGAGTCGATATAAACTTGACATCGCCCTGAGGAGGTGGGTAATCAAAAGTACCCATCAAGGATGGGCACAAGCCAACTCCTACATTAACGACACCGGCTTGAGGATTATCTATCATGGGAACCGTGGATGCCCCCAAGGCTGGGTCAGGTCTAGAGAAGGACAATTGATCAATGGTCACTATCCGACCTTCATGTGGAAATAATAAGACACAGAAAACTGTAGCGACCACCGCTTGCATAGCATAAGTCCAACTACGACCTAAAAAGAGATTGTAGTCGAGGGGGGCATCGACTACCTCTACTTCAACGCACACGGTCTTTCCCCCTAACTGCACCGGGAAAGAAGGAATGATGCCATGTGGTCGGAAAGAACAACCGTCGAACATAGTGAGGAGAGTAGGTGATGGAGACAACTCAGGCTAACCAATGGCTTTCCAGCATGCTAACGACATAACACAAGTTGAAGCGCCCTCGTCGACCACTGTTCGGAAGATATTCTGTGTAAAAGTTTTCGTGGGATGAGCCACTACTATCTGAAACGCAACGTGGTAAGGCAAACGAGGTTCTAAGTCAGTCATATCTAACATGATGGTACCTGGGTTACATGTCTCAGTAGAGCCTAATGCAACCAACAAGGCTTTTCTCTGAGCAGGGCAACTTTGGAGTACCTCCAAAGCAGACATAGCACAAGGGGTTTGTGATAAATCTTCCACCACAGAGTAGTTATGGGCGGCCCTTGTGTTTGGGTTGTGAGAAGCTCTCTTGAACGCACCTTTTGGAATGCGTTTCATCGTTTCTCCCAACGTATTCTCAATCTGTAGAGGAAGAGATGGGAGTTCGGCTTCTTTTCCCTTATCAGAGGTGTTTGGTTTATTATAGTCGTGCGCTCTAGTCGTTATGAAAGAATCACTTTTAACCATATATATGTTCGCGGAAGAGGAATTGTTTGGGGGAGGGCAGGTTTTTTGGCTACCTCCTTCAGCACTTGCAGAGGCTTGAGTTAAATTTTGCCCATGCTGAAAGGGATTAGTCAACATGGCTTGTTGTTGCTGTGTGACAAACTTCTGGGCCTCTGCAAGTCGAGGACATAGATGGGTCGGGTGGTCCTCCACACATAAGTTGCATAGATACCTCGCCTTCCTCTTTTCCGTGGTGCCCTCGCCAGCATTATTAGTGGGTTTCTTATCCCCCTTACCCTTCTTGCGTTGTTTTTCCTTTCCCTCAGGCTGCTGGGTGGCCTTTGGATTAGTCGTCTGCACGGAGTGTATTTCCGACGTTTGGGTAAGAGGAGCAGCCAAAGCAGTCGTTTGGCTGGCCGCTGAGTGTTGTATAGATAATTGTTGCAATTTCTTAGTCAATTGCTCAGCGGGCTTAGTTTGTGCCGAACCAACGATATCGTCGACATGTGGTCCAACTCTCTATCTGGTTTTATCCAGTATCGGTCGTGGTGAATCCGACAGGATGTTGTACAATAGACCATACTGAGAATAGATAAGCTCAAACTGTTGATCTCTCATGATGGCATCTTCTTCGGAGATAACCCCAAAAGTTGCGACGTCTTTGGATAATTGCGGTACTAAAGACTTAAGGAACCACTCAAGCAGGAATGCTGGTGGAACTAGTACTTTGATTAAACTCTTTCGGTGTCGCCACCCTCGCATATGATCAGAGATATGGTCCGTTGTCGTCTGCTCGAAATTGGCTAGCAACTCTGTGCCGGCGTCGTATCTCACAGGTAACTGGAAATGGTTTAGGAAGGACATCGCCAGTTCGCCAAAAGAAGAGTATCATGAATGATCAAGCTCTATATACCATTTCGCGGCACTCCCAATAAGAGTGCGTTGAAACAATTGCAACTGGACGGAGTCATATTTCAGTGAGTTAGATGAACACCACAGGTGGAAAGTAGTCACGTGATCACCTGGATCTTTTTTAGGCTTGGCCTCAAACTTTGGAATGTCCGAAGGCAACTTCGTTGGAATAGGAGGCCAACGTGGATCATGACAGATAGGATCATTTAACAACCGTGTTAAATCTGGCAAGTGTAATGTCGCTAGAAATGGTAGTTTGGGTTGTTGCTAATAGCCTGGATAAAAGGGTCCTGGAGTTTGACTGGCACCAGGTTGCCAGGAAAAGTTTGGCTGATGGCCCGGATTTTGGTAGAAACCATGGCCCTGACCAGCGTAAGGGTTTTTCATCTGAGGAGACATCATTGGTTGATTCCCCATAAAGGACATAGGATGTTGGGCATTCATCGTGTTTGAAGGACTTTGGGAAGGATTACTCCATGTCGGTCTTGTTCGGAGAGGCATAGAATTCTGTCCGGGGTTCCATTGACTGTGGAAAGAATTACCCCAGAACGACATTCCAGAGGATGGAACGGATCCTTGTCCTGAGTTCCAAGGTCCTGGTATATGTGCCCCCAGCACAGGAATAGTACCCTATGCCGGAGTAGACTGTCCAAAAATGGGTGTGCCCCCAGATGGGAAAGCAGCAGATGCGAAAGTGTTATTACCAAACATCTTGTTCCAAACAAATGGTGACGAGCCTACCAGCTGAGTTTGCACAGGTGTTCCTTGACTCCCAGCTCCGACTGAACTTGTGTGTGCAGGCTGCCCGATGGACTGCTGATGCGGACCACCAAGCGAAGGGGACGAAGGAGAGATATGACCTCCAGCGTAAGGAAAAGCATTGAAAGGGACAGGAATGCCCCCAAGTTGACCTTGCAGAGGAGCGTTAGAGCTCCCTGCCCCCAGACCCAAAGTCTGTAAAGTGGAGTAAGTGAGTACAGGACTTGTGCCTGAACTAGGCATATCGTATGAAAACGGAGGGCCTGTCGCACTAGGTGTGAAGGGAGGTGTGGCCACCGCGATAGATGGGGTCGGACCACTGTGCAACGTAGTTGTGGCTAAGACCATGGTGGCCCGGACTGCCGACAAAGGAAAGTTAGGAGAAGCTTCTCCTGTGGTAACAACGGTGATGGGAATGGAAGAATTCCCAGAGGAAGTAACAGTGTTTGTTTCCATAGCTGTGTGAGGCACTGACAGGCATTCATAAAATTGAATTGGCACAATCACTTGCAGCCAAGTATCAGTGTTTGAGGTTTCAACCAATCCAATATTGGTGGTCGATGCCTCCGGGAGTTGTTTAGGCTCACTGGTTGGGAACCTGGTTGCTTCGAAAAACCCTTGCTGGTCTAGCTTCCGCCTCAATGGTGGCGGGGGTGGCTCCAGTATAACTGGTGGCAGGCCCAGAATCCTTCGTGATCGGCGGAGCTCTGAATCCTCCACTGTGTGAGAAGATTCACGACACGCTAAGGTATTCTACATGAACAAACAGTAACACACACTAAAAGAATCCCCTATGAGATAAGACAGGAAAACACTAACTATTTTGGAGAACAGTTACAACAACCAACACTAGAGAAACTTACCGGTTCAAGTGCAACTCGAATACGGAAGAACCCTCTGGGTATACTCTACAAATCATGGCCCGATGTCTGTCCTATGTACCGTGGTATACCCCCGCAGTCACCTGTGTATGTCCCTAGAAAAGATTGGCAACTAGTTTGCCAGCACGTGAACAGTCACCAGGCGGGTACAGTCGATAGTCGAGTAGACCACAATGAGCAGGGTATCAAGCCTGAAACCTTTCAAGGGTATCGAGAGAAAATGGTCCGGAAGACAACTGAGGACCTCGAACGGATTCGAGACCCACGAAGCTCCGTGGAAAATGCAAACGACAGAATCCCTCAACAAATCATCGATATGTTTTCTCCACTATGCTTGGTCCAGCTTTGGAGGGGTTATCTCCACTACCTTTCCTTACGCGACCTCGTGTTTAGCCCCTGTGTTAGAGGGGGGTCCTGGATAACTTTCCGTAACTGGACTTCTACACTCCCTATGACAAACTCCAATGTTTGGTTTGAGTGGCCTTGGAGGATTTACTCTCCAACCTATTCCAAGGCCCTAGTCCTGAGCTAGTGTATGAAGCCTACAAACAAAAAATTCTAATGGTTTTTAATTAGCGTTGCTTTTAATGGGATTTTTTACGTCACAAGGTATGAAGGTGAAACTGATGATGTGTAAAGACTCAAAGCAAGATGAACAAGAAATGCTTGGAAACAAAAACTTTTACAAAAAATGCAAAACCAACAACTTTTCAACAAGAAAGACTTATTTTCTTTTCGAATTTTCTAAGATTTCATGCAGAAAAACATAAAGGAATTTCACTCAATCTGTGAGCTACTTATGCGCTAAATGCACTGCAAAAAACTTATGAAAACAGACTTCTTCCTAGCTACTGATGCAACAACACAATATTCAAACAACGAAGAAAATGAAAAGAGATATATATATTTTTTTATTTAGTTGCAAAATGAAGCAACAAAGGGAAAATGTCGACAAGCACAAAACCAAGAAAACAAAATAAAATTATGGCTTAAAGCGCAGATCGCAAAGAATCAGAGCAAAGACGCGAAAAAGTAATCAAGAAAGCACCGATTCTAACACTTGTCTAAAAACCATAAAACTAATTTTTTTTTTCTTTTGTCTTTTCTATCAAAACATCAACTAAAAAACACCGGCTAAGGATAAGAGGCCCTAACCTACTGACTGTGAAGCCCCAGACTCAAACCCCTGAGAGGAACACTTCTCACCACAGGAGGGGATGACTGCCCCACCCAGGCTGAAAAGCAACCAATCAAGCACGCGACTGTCACTGAAACAGCACGCGTGCAAACACGTGCTGAGCTATAACAGCGCGCGGGTACCCGCGGGCTAAACTGGAACAAGACGCGGGTCTATATAAAATCTAAGACAAACAAAACACAGGCAGCCCAGACCCGAAAAAAGGCCTTTGGTATTGAAAACCAGGGTCTCTAAAAGTCTTGGATGCTTCTACTTTAACATAAAAGGAAAATGAATGCAAAAGATAGCAAACACAATAAAGCAAACTGAAAACAAGACAGTAAACCAGCAAGACCCAGACAGGATCCAGAAAGCCCCCTGAGAAGGTAAACTTCTGACAGGGAAGAGGAGACTGCCTCTCAAGCTTTCTGAGTCCTACATGCTACTGAAACCTATGCAGCAAGCTTTCAAACATGGGATATAGAAGGTTAGGGCGTGGGTTACACGCGTGCAAGCCTTCTGCAGGCCGCGTGTACCTCTGTGTGTCCCGATAATAAATGTCAAGCAACAGTCGAGAAAAAAACTGGTATTAAGAACCAGGTTCCCTGCTAGCTCTGACCTAACAGAAAACAAAGAAACAAAGAAACAAAGAATCTACTCCTTTAAACTACCCAAAAACCTCACTGAAATCTGGGAACCCTAAGAGTACTATCCCCAGTGGAGTCGCCAATTCTGTTGTTAGGAAATAATACCCTACGGACTAACAAGCTAGGGCTGAACTTGTACGCAGATCATGACCTCAAAGAAAAACACTTTTAACCTATCACCCCAATACTCAAACCCCTTTTTCACACACAAGCATGGAAAAGACCTACTAACCTTTTATATCGATGTTTGATGTAGATCCTCCATTGTGCTTTATCTTCTTGCTTTCGCTGCTCCTTCCAAAGACAATCCTGCAATCAAGACAAAACACTACGCATGCATGCTATTTTTCTACCTAAGGGTTAGAGATTAAGCATAAATTGAATAAAATATATATCACTCGTGTATTGGGATGAGAAAAGTATTCTTTTATTAATCGCAAGATGAATCAACTTACAATAATGATAGAGACCGGCCACCGTTCCTCGATCCTGATTTTGGGCTCCTCCTCTTCTTTGTCCTCCAACTGCTTTGCTTGAATTCTCCTTAGGCTTGAGGAAAGGCTAAAGGGTTGGGACAAATGGATTCGGCAATTGGGCAGAGTTTCTTTGCTATCTTTTTCCTCCTCCAAATAGTACCCCTACCCCTCCTTTTATAGGCTAGAAGGAGCTAGGGTTTTGGACGAACTCTTGGCCATGCATGGCTGGGAGTTCCAGTTAACTGACCCAAAGCTTTTCGTCCCGTCGGAAACTTTCCTGTTTTTGTGCTTTGTTAGGTAAACGCGGGCTGTAGTAGGCCAGCCAGCGTTACAACGCATGCAATAGTGGGCCTGCCAGCGTTCCAACGCGTGCAGTAGTGGGTTAGGTCACGTTTTACTTGTTTTAAGAGGATTTTCAAGAGTTTATTCAGCATGGCTTTGGCAAGGACTGGATATGAATAGGCTTGATGCCAGGTAAGCATGTGTGGTGTAATTTAGGGTTATAACAATGATCTTGCATCGCATTCCAAGTATTTTTGGAAGGGTTTCCCCCTGCTGATCCAACGGGCATAGGCATTGAGCCTTGACTGGGGTTCCATTGGGTATGGAAGGGATTGCCCCTGATCAGCATCTGTGGCAAGGGAACTGGTCCCTACCACAGATTACAAGGTCCTTGTGAGGAAGGAATTCCTAAGTGTACCCCTTGTGCAAGAATATTACCCTGTACAGGATGTGGTTGTCCATAACCAGGGTTGCCCCCGGCTGAGATGAAAACTGACGAGAAAGAATTGTTACCAAACACATCGAACAAAGAGAAAGGTGTTGAACCAATCAGGATGTTATAAGAAGGGATTTCTTGACTACGTGCTCCAAACAAGTTTGTGTTTGGATCGGTGGAGTGTTGATGAACACTGCCAAGCGAGGGGGGCAAAGGATGTATATTACCCTCGTCATAATGGAAAATGATAAAGGGATTTGTAGTGCCCCTCATAGATCCTTGCAGAGGAGCATTGGAAATCCCTTCCCCTAGACCTAAAGTCTATAGAGTGGAGGAGGAAAGTACAGTAATCGTACCGAAGCTAGGCATCCTGTATGAGAACAGAGGGCCTGTCACACTCTAGGTAAACAAAGCAGTGATCGCCACCATAGATGAAATCATACTGTTTCCCGAGGTAGAATCAGTCAAGACCATAGTGGTCTGGACCGACGATGGTTGGTTAGGAGGTGGAACACCCCCTGTAGTGACAGTCATGGAGAGAATATGAGTATCCCCTGAAGAAGTAGTAGCATTTGATGCCATTGTTGCTTGAGACACTATGATTGGTTCTTCCAGAATCAAATGTTCTCCTCTCAAAAATGGGTTGGGCACAGTTTCCTGTAACCTAGTTGTCTCAAAAGACCCTTGCTGGTCTAGTTTTCTGCTTAACAGTGGCCAGGGGGGATTCGAGGTCAACCGGCGGCAGGCCCAAAAGCCTTCGCGACCGACGGAAATCTTGATCCTCCACTGTGTGAGAATATGAAAAACACACTAGGGATATCTATAATCATTTCAAAACCAGCACACACTAGAAAAAGTACCTATGAGATAAAACAAGCAGTCACTAGCTAATTGGAAGAATAGTTACAACAACCAACACTAGAGAAACTTACCGATGCAAGTGAAACTCAAATACGAAAGCACCCTCCAGGTATACTCTGCAAAGTGTGGCCCAATGTATGTCCTAGGTACCATGGTATACCACCACAATCACCTGTCTAAGTCACTAGAATGATAGGCAACTAGGTTTCCAGCGCACAAACAGTCACTAGGTGGGTACAGTCGACAGTCGGGTGGACTGCAATGAGCAGGGTATCAAGCCTGAAACCTATCAAGGGTATTGAAAGGAATTGTTCCGGAAGATGACTGAAGACCTCGAATGGATTTGAGACCCATGAATCTCTGTGGCAAATGCGATCAACGAAATCCCAAGATAAGCCCTTTATATGCGTTCCCCACTATGCTTGGTCTGGCTTTGGAGGGGTTATCTCCACTACCTTTTTGCATGCAACCTCATGTTTATCCCCTGTGTTAGAGGGGGATCCTATATGACCTTCATGATACTGGACTTTTAACACTCCCTAGCACAAACCCTTATGTTTGTTTTTTCAGCCTTGAAGAGTTTCCTCTCCAATCCTAAATCAAGGCTCTAGCCTAGACTAGTTGATGGACCCTACAAACATAAAGTATAGATGATTTTAATTAATTGTTAATTTTAGTGGTTGTCTTAAGTCAAAAGGAACGAAAGTGAAACCGGTTATTTTTTTTAGAGACGAAATAAAAGAGCATATAATGAAACTAAAAACAAATTACTTCTTCACAAATTCAAATTTTCACATTCAAACTCTTTAACCAACTTTTCAAACTTTTTTTTTTTTAAGATATTTTTACTAAAAAAATCAAAACAAGCTTTCACTCAACTACGAGATACTTATTGTCCTAAGTCAATCAACCAAGAACTTACGAAAGCAATCTTTTTGCTGATGATTAATGAAACAACTAACTACTTAACCAAACCAAGAAGTAAAAGAGATTTTTTTTATTGTTTAATGCTTAAAAATCAAAAAGGTAAAAATGACAAGAAGTAAAGACCAAGAAATAACTTCTGGCCTAAGCACAGATTGCAAAGAGTTACTGACAATAACACACAAGATGATTGAAATAGACTCTCAAACTTTTCTAAAAACCCTATTAAAGAAAAATAGAGGAAATTTTTAATGAAAAAGGAAGCTACGTTGTAATCAAGCCTAAGCTACAGACTGCTATGAAAGAGACTCAAACTAGATCAAGAAAATCCCTGAGAGGTGTGACTCTTGACATGGAAGAGGATGACTGCCTCTTCTAAAAAAAAAATCTCAACAGGTACGCTATTGATAGTTCAACAACCATTGTATGTACGCAGGTTGTGCAAGGTCAGGGCACGTATGCATGCGTTCAAGGCCACTACAGGTCGTGTGAACCTCTGCAACTCCTCAAAAAATTGAAAACAAGCAATCAAACATTGGCAGGGAATATTGGTATTGAGAACCAGAATCCCTTGAAGACACAGAAACTTACTTTGACAGAAAAAGATGCAAGGAAACATGATAAAACAAAGCTAATATGAGGTTATACCTAGGCTACAGACTGCAACAATAGAGACCAAAACTAGATCCAGAAAACCCTTGAGAAGGATCACTCCTGATAGGGAAGAGGATGACTGCCTCTCTTTAAAAAAATATTTTCTGGACTCAGAAACGCTACCGATCCTTCAGTAGCCAGCATATGTACGCAGGTTGTGTGAAGTCAAGGTGTGTGTATACGTGTGCAGGCCTTCTACAGGTTGTGTATGCCTCTGTAGCTTCCCAGAAAAGAAAAAACAATCAAGCGAAGAAAGCAGGGAGTATTGATATGGAAGACCAGAATCCCTACTAGCTCAGACTCTTGTAGAAACTCGGAAAAAAGGTAATAAAACCAATTTAAAACACCCAAAAAGTATCCCAAAAACCCTAGATATCTCCCCAATATGGTCGCCAATTACGTTGTGGGTGGTAAATATGCCTATAGACTAGCATTAAGGGTTTTGTAATGCATGCAGAAATGACCTAAAGTCTCCTACTTCTTACCATCATCCCATTCATAAACCCCATTATTCATATGTAAATACAAGGTTAAAAAGATCAAGTTACTATACCTTAGTTTCCATGTTCGATGTCGATCCTTTAATGTTTGGTCGCTCCTTGACTGCAAATCTCCTCCCAAAGCTGACCTGCATTCACAAATAGACAAACAAAGAACTCCAAGCATTCATATGATCTATGAGCTAATGAGTTAGATATTCTATCAAAATATAATCAGTATTAAACATTTAAAAACCTCATGTGGCGGGACAAGAAAGTACTTCTTTTTATGAATCTCACAAGAGTAACTTACAATAGTGATATCGGCCACTGCTCCTCGAATTTGGTCCAGGGATCCTGTTCAACTGTGCTCCAACTGCTTTCATATATGCTTCTCTTCACACACTAGTTGCAAAAGGTTGGGGCAAAGGGAATGCGAAAATCGAGTAGAGTTTCTTTACTATTATCTTCCTCCTCCAAATGGGACCCATACCCCTTCTTTTATAGGGTATAAAGGGCTAGGTATTTGGCCGAGTGACCGGCTATGAGTGGTCAAATGGTTTAGGTAATTTACCCAAAACTGTGTGTTCTGTCTGCAACTTTCTATTTTTCGTGCTTTTGTAGGTATACGTGGGTTGTAGTGGTTCATCTAGTGTATGCACACGTGTAGTAGTGGAGAAGGGTGCGTATGCCTTCAAAAAAGTGTGTTTTTAAGAAGTTGTTCAGTAGTAGCTTGGAAAAAGATATAAAATGAGATGGCCTGATGCCAGGTAAGCATATCTGGTGAAAATTAGGGTTATAACACTAATGTTGGCATCACCTTCATACGTGACGCACCTCTATATCCATGATGAAAACAAAATGGTTTAGATCCCTCATTTCACAACCAAAAACATATAAAAGACAAAAAAAAAAAAAAAATGTGTTGCAAGGTTATAATTTTTTTCATACCTTATGCATTCCACTGTATGCCCTCAGGAAATACCAAGTCATCACTACCTCTGAAATATACCTCAGCATAGGGGAATTCCTCAATCACCACTAATTGCCTCATCCACCATACGAAGAAGTCGACGGTGAATATAAAATTTGAGGGCTCATTCCCCAACCTGGGGGAAATAATGGTCCACCTCTCCTTGCAAGGCTTGGTCACAGGGCATGCTATCATTCCAACTTGTGGATTCATCTGGGGAATACCCTCTAGGAAAAACAAAACCAAGAAAGAACCATATCCAAATTGTTTTTTACTAGTAGTTCTGCATCTAGATATCTTCTCTTTATGATATGGATTTTATGAACAGAACAAAATGAATACAGATTATTAAAATATGCTTAACACATAATAACATAGATACACTAAAAATGGTTTTCTATTCAATAAGGAAATAAGATGAAACTGTAAAATGTAGCAGAAAACAAGCTTGTTGGAATGGTGGTTTCTTATGTTTGAGAAGAGATGTGATGGTTGTGTTCATTCATAAGAAGATCATTACAATGAGGCTCTCAAGGCCTTTTTACTATCAACGGGAATGTCAAAAACCCTAGATATCCAAAAACCTAACCCTAGGAGATGAAGCGCCAAGAGTCATGTGGGCCCTGTTTGGGTAAGTTAGTACATCAACTTCCTGGGGCCATAACTTTTGCATACGATCTTTGTTTTAGGTGCACGATAGCCCATTGGAAAGGTCTATCCGAGGAATAAACATTTTGCTTCAATCTTCCCAAAGGAAATTTCCAACTGTGGTGAGCCCTAAAAACGTTGATTAGGGCCTCAAAACGGCCCCGCAAGTCAAGGACTCGAAAACTTGGAAAACAAAAAAAAATACTAATATCGAAAACTCCCAAAATGAACCATTTGCAATAGGTGGGAGGCCACCGAAATCCATTTTCATAAATCCTCCCCCCTTAGGAATAAATAGTCTCCATTGCATTGAGTTCCCCCATCAGATGAGGAAATTTATGTTGAATTTGGCCCTAGGTGAGCCACTTGCCTTGGTGCAGGAGTTGCCTTGCTTTGACAACTCGATAAAGTTGGATCCTTTGATGTTGGGTTCCCTTGATCTGTGTGTGCACAATATGATCACTAGATTCTTTTTGCATGAAGTGAGGGTTAACCTATGTTGGTGTCAAATGCTCTACTATCTCTGAGGTGTCCAATAATGGTGGGAAATATGGCCGAAGGAAAGCCACGTTGAAGACTGTGTGCAGACCAAGGAAAGGGGGAATGTTGAGTGCAAAATAATTGTCACCCACAACCTTGGTGATGGTGTATGGCCCATACCAGAGTGGGAGAATATTCATATGGGGCCCTGTAAGGTTTTCTTTTGGAAAGTGCAACCAAACTTTGTCACCCACCTAAAACTTATGTGGCACTCGATGTTGATCATGGCGCTACTTGTACTTGGCATTGGACTTCTGTAAAAATATCCTAAACCTGTTGTCATATGTGTTGGATTTTCTCAATGAACCAAGTGGGTTTGTCATCTTATGGTGAAGCAGGGGACGATTCTACCGAGCTGTTCGCTAGGGGTAGTGCAACATCCATGGGGCCCAATGGTTGGAATCCCAACCCCACCTGAAATGGGTTGTGGCCAGTTGAGATATGCAGGGATCGGTTGTAGCTATGTTGGACATAGGGAAGAATCTCATGCCATGTGCRGAGGTKCTTGTAATTTTAGATTCACATGATATGTAYGATCATTCGGTTGACGATYTCAGTTTGGCCATCTATTTGGGGGTGGAAGGAAATGTATTTGGTGAGCTTSGTATCCATTAGTGAYCGGAGGCGCGACCATAATGTGTTGAGGAAYTGACTGTCCCTATCTRAGACAATGGTTTATGGGATCCCAAAGTKTACCCAGACGCRTTCAAAGAAGAGAAGTGGCCTATGCAGTGATGTTCTTCTTGCATGYGGTCATAATCRCYATCTTGGAAAAGTGATCAAAAATAACAAAAACATGGGCATTTACCCTCTTGGTGGATGAGAGGCCTRACTTGTGGTYCATTGAGATGGATTTCCACAACTTKTYAGGAGTAGGTAGAGGGGTGTACATGCCCTATTTYTTAGTSGTCGGCTTGGGAATAGTTYAGGAGGTGCAGGACCTAATATAYTTWTCGACATGTTGTTGAAGTTTCGACTAGTAAAAATGTTTGTGCAGCACTGCCACTRTCGTTTCGACACCAAGKTGTCCTGCCACCCRACTATAGTGATCTTCCCAAATYAGATTTGCAMGYTAACTTGATGGAATACATAGATGGCCCAKATGGCACAACATCYTGTCTTGAAGATGGAAATTAGTGACCACTAATTTTTCTCCCAACATTTGGTAGGTGGTGGAGAAGTCAGGGTTTGTCTCATAGAGGTGGGGCCATCGATAGGTCTCATGGAAGTAAGAGTTTAGCATTGTGGTGAGTGTCACGAATGGAGGTCGGCTGAGGAAATAAACAACTCAGTTGGTACTTCCTATTTTATACTTGATGTTGAGGTGGAAATGTTGTAAGTATGTGGACCACTTATGATGGAGGTCATTCTGCAATTTTCCTTGGGTATGCATGAACTGTAGTGGCTTGTGATCAATGTGGATGACTGTCTCCTTCTCTAGAATGTAATGTCTCCACTGGTGGCAGGCTTGCACAATGGAGTACATTTATTTTTCATAAGTAGGGTACTTACGGACAAAATATGATAGTGTCTCACTATGATACACCACGGGGTAGCCGTGTTGAGTGAGGACGACGCCCACAACATAGTCTGAAGCATATGTCTCGATCTTAAAGGGATGTTGCAGGTCCTGTAATGAAAGTACTGGGGATGAGCACAAATTCTTCTTCAATTCATCGAAGGCTTGTTGTTGGGACATGCCCCACACAAATTTTTCCTTATCGCCACCCATGGTTACTTGGCTGAGGGCCCATGCAATATGAGAGAATCCCAACACGAACCTGCGATAGAAATTGGCGAGGCCCAAGAAGCTCTAAAGCTCAGTGAGTGTGGTTGGGGTTGGCCAATCACAGATGACCTAGGTCTTAGTTGCATCCACATGCACACCATGTTGTTCAATGATGTAGCCTAAGTAATGGACCCTGTCCATGCCAAAGGAGTATTTTTCGAAGTTTGCATATAGTTTGTGTTGCCGCAGGTTGTGAAGAACCTGTTGAATATGTTGCAAGTGTTCCTCCCAATTCTTGTTGTAGATGAGGATGTCATTTAGATACACCACTACAAAAGTATTGGTGAAATGTCACAGGATATCATTCATAATCCTCATAAAATTTGTTGGAGCATTTGTCAAACCAAAGGGTATGAAAAACATTCAAAAAGACCTTCTTTTGACTTGAAGGTGGACTTTCGTACATCTGTCTGTTCTATTAGGACCTGGTGGTATCCAAACTTCAGATAAATCTTACTGAAGTATTTGGCCCCCGTGAGTTGATCAAGGAGGTCATCGATTTGGGGAATTGGGTATCGATTCTGGACTGTGATTTCATTCAGGGCCTAGTAATCAATGCAGATTCGTTGGGTGTTGTCTTTCTTCTGCACTAGTAGGATTGAGATCCCACAAGGTGATGAGTTGGGATGGATGTGCCCCTTCTATAGTAGACCTTGAATCTACCCCTTGAACTCCTCATTTTCTAATAAAGAGTGGTTGTAGACCGACCCATTAGGCAGGGATACACCTGGGGTTAGATCGATGGGATGCTTGACCTGGTAGTGCAGAGGTACCCCAGTAGGAGAGGAGAATATATATGAGTATTCTTCCACGACCTTATCCACTTGCTTCTTTTGTGTGGAGAGATCATCCATGAAGGCCCTAGATGTGGCTACGATCTTTCGCTTGCTCTGAGAGATAATCACGAAGAATACAAATTTCCTGGTCTGAGAGATGACCTTCCTGCATTGCTTGGTAGAGATCAAGCAAATAACACTCGGAGGGACTGCCTCGGGTATCTTGTACAATTTTCTGTTCAAAGTAATAATAACACTATGAGGCCTAGAATCATATACAACATGGCATTTCCTTAAATAAGTTTGGCTCAAAAGAACATTATAAACTTTGAGACGAGAAACATCACACAATACCTCGTCTTTGAAGGGTTTGATTCCATACGACAGTCGACATTTTTGGCTAACGCGGAGATCGCTTCCTTGGCGGAGCCATCCAATGGTGTAGGGATTCGGGTGCGGCGTTGTCGACAAAGCCAACTGCTTGATGACCTCTATTGATATGAGGTTCTTCTGGATACTTCTATCAACGATGGAGTGCAACGAGGTTCCTTTTACCCACATATGTAAATGGAAAAGGCGCTCACTTTTTTTTGGCTCGTCTGGTTCACCGGTCTGGAGTTTGGTGGTAGAAATGATGGAACTAGGTTCCACATCAATGATTTGTATTCCCATTTCTGGTTCTGACTCATAGTCAAAATCTGCATCTGATTCAGAGGCTTTCACTTCAGCCACCAGTGACTTCTTTGAGCGAAAATCAACAGTGTTATGTCAAGGGATATTATGGAAGTCACACCACTTCCCGATATCCTTCTTTGTCTTTCTCGCGTCCTTATTTGATCCATAAGGACGATGATGGGACAAATATATTGATCCAAGACATTTATAATGCTCCAATGGATGATGATGCCAACATGGAGGATGATAATGATGACAGTGATGATGAATATATTTTTGATAAACCCATCCTTCAAAATGCCATTGAATCCCTATATGAAGGCACAAAAAAAAGTGTTCTCTCTGATGTAATGTTGTTGATCAACTTGAAGGTATCAAATGGTTTGTCAAACACACGTATGACACAGATCCTAAGGTAAGCAACATAATTTTACAGTTTTATGCAATTTTCAAATTTTATTTTATTTTATTTTCAGTGTCAATTGATGTCTAAATTAAGGATGTAATATTTATAATAATTAATATAATTTTCATTATTGATTTTTTGTTTTGTATATTGTTGTTGTAGGTTGATAGGTGAATATTTCTTACCATCACCAAATACGTTACCTCACACATACCAAGAATTATCAGCCATTCTAAAAGAAATGGAATGGAATATCAGGCTATTGATGCATGCCCCAATGATCACATAATATATTATGGGCAATATGCATCTGAATTGAATTGCCCCCAATGTCAAATCAGTAGATATCAAACTGATCAATTAACAAAAAAGGTGCCTCACAAGGTTCTTCTTTATATTCCCATAATTCCATGCCTACAACGACTATTTAGATGTCAGAACATAGCACAGTTTATGGATTACCATGCATGGAATAGAAGTGAATATGATGTTCTACGAATTCCTGCAGATGGTTCTTTATATAAAAATATCGAAGAAAGATGGCCAATTTTTAAAGAAGAACCTCGTAATGTTAGGATTTCATTGGCAGTTGATGGTGTAAATCCATTTGGTGAGCTCGGGTCTATCTACTCGATGTGGCCTATTTTTGTTATACACAATAACCTTCCTCCTTGGATGTCAATAAAGAGAGAGCACACAATGTTGGAAATGATTGTTCTAGGTATATTTTTATAATGATATTGTTTTTTTAATGTTTAACATTTCATTTTTCTTGTTCATTGCATAATTTCATATATGTATACAAGGTGTAGTAATTATGTGTATTTTTTAACCATTTAGGTAAGTACCAAGTGAAAGATATGAATGTTTATATTGAGCTTCTTGTCGATGAGTTGTTAAAGTTATGGGACGACATCACTATGTACGACATCTCTAGACCAATAGGTCAAAGAGGATTTCAATTCCATGGGATTCTTACATGGACAATTCACGAT
>JZKD02S1629657.1:27391-48281 GCA_000966675.3 Picea glauca
AATAAGAAGTCGGCCCCAACATATATTAAAGAGGCCCCAGAATGTAATTAAGGTGGTTATAACCACCCAGTGGGAGAAGTCGGCCCTGCCAGTGAAGAGACACTTCACACGTGCCCGTCTAATATAAATAAGGAGGTTAGCGCCTCACTTAGACACACAACTCACTTGCTCATTGAGATACAAGTTTCAGATCTGCTGCTGGAGAAGAAGGAGAGAGAGAGTGGCGCATATCTGGGAGAGGACTTTCTGTATTAGTTTAAGAGATCTCTTGGCATTGTATTGGCTATCTATATTAAGGAAGTTTTGCTGGGTTTTCTTCTCCTAGAGGGTTTCCCAGGATAAATGCTGTGTCTCTTGTGATTGTTTATTTCTTAGTGATCTTGGATTATGCTATTGTTATCTAATGAAATGCAAACAACTAGGACTTCTAGAGGCTACACCCTCTAGAAACACTAGGGTCAACTCCCATAGTGTGTGACATCAAGGGTCAACTCCCTTGACATTTCCTCATGTGCTCTCCACATGGGATGTTGGGCTATAAGCCCAAACCCACTTATCCTTGCTCGGATAAGTTTTATTGCAGATCAATTCACTTCAGTCATAGAGGAGTACGATCTGGAGAATGTTTCAGGAAGCTGCAAACATCAACACTCCCTTTCAACGAGGGAGGCATTCTCTGCCACACCAAGTCTGTCACGTATGTACTCGAACTTTGTCCTGGTAAGGGGTTTGGTAAGAACATCAACAACCTGTTCATCTGTAGGAAGGTACTGCACCAATACTTCCTTCCTCTGCACCATGTCTTGGATGTAATGGTACTTGATCTCAATGTGTTTCGATTTGTCATGAAACAGTGGATTTTGTAAGAGCTTCACACAACTCTAGTTATCACAATGAATAATGATGGAATCTAGCACATGTCCAAATAAATCTGCAAGGAGCTTACGAAGCCACACTGCTTCACGGACATCCACATTCAATGCAATGTACTTTGCTTCTGCAGTACTCAAGGCCACAAAAGTTTGTTTCCTGCTACACTAGGAAACCATGGCAGATCCCAAAGTGAAGCAACACCCGGAGGTGCTCTTCCTGTCCACTGTGCTCCCTGCCCAATCAGAGTCAGTATATCCATGCAATCTCATGTCAATACTAGAAGTATATCTCAGACAATGTCCAATTGTTCCTCGCAGGTATCTTAACACATGCTTCACAGAAATCCAGTGTGTTTGTCTCGGTTGGCTCATCAATTGGCTAAGTGCACTCACTGCATAGAAAATATCTGGTCTGGTGTTAACCAGATACATCAATGATCAAATCAGTTGTCTGTACAGGGTCGGATCAATCTCGTCGGAATCAGAAGAAGACACACTTAGTTTCTTTCGATTCGTCACCATTGGTGTAGCCATGGGTTTACAGTTCAACATCCCAAACTTTTTCAATATCTCAACTGTGTACTTCCCCTGACTTAGGAAGATCTCGTCATTTCTCTGCCACACCTCTAGTCCCAAGAAGTAGTGCATCATACCAAGGTCCTTCATCTCAAACTCGAAGGCCAACGCATACTTGCATTCATAATAAGGCTCTCTGTATCGGTGAGGAATAAATCATCAACGTAGAGGACTAGAATCAGCGCCTCACCATTAACAGTCTTGTAGTATAGGTTGGGATCAACAACACTTTTGCTGAAGCCCAAACTCATCAGGTGTCCATCAATCCTCGCATACCAAGCTCGAGGTGTCTGCTTGAGTCCATACAAAGCCTTCTTCAACCTACACACATGAGACTCCTTCTCATGTATGACGAAACCATCTGGATGCTCGATGTCTATTTGTTCCTCAATCTCTCCATTGAGAAAGGTTGTCTTTACATCCAGCTGATGTAGTCTCCAACCCATGGATGTTGCGAGGGAAATAATAGTCTGGATAGAAGTGTATCGAGCAACAGGAGCAAATGTCTCCTCATAATATATTCCCTCCACCTGAGAGAATCCTCTAGCAACAAATATTGTTTTGTGCTTCTCGATGCTTCTGTCAACTATATGTTTGATCTTATAGATCCATTTGGAAGTCATTACAGACTTCCCTTCAGGTCTTAGAACAACATCCCACACATCATTCTTCATGATGGACTGATACTCTTCCATCATGGCATCTCTCCATACTGGTTGACTAGATGCCTCCTCATAAAATGAAGGCTCAGAATCAATGATGTGGCTCATAGCTGCGACATAGCACGGATAACTCTGATGTCTTTTTCTCTCTCGGAAGGTACCACGAGGAGATGCATGTCCTTCTGCCTCCTGCAGAGTCTGACGAGCCCACATACTACAATATCTCTGGGAACATCAACTGGAGGTACATGATCAATGGGATCAATAGGATCAATTTTCTCCCTCTGAACTGCTGGAGGGTGAGGGGGAGAAGGAACCATCTCTTCCTCTTTCTCACTATCAATTTCCATGTGAGATCCTCTAGATCTCATGAAGGCTACCTCCTCCTCAAAGGTAACATCTTTGCTCACCTCAATCTGTCTCTGACCAGGGATGTAGATCCGGTATGCCTTCGAAGACTCACTGTACCCCACAAATGTACCCTTTCTACATGAAGGGTTTCATTTGGTCCTTTTCTCTTTGGGTATATGAATGTATACTGGACACCCAAATATCCTGAAATGTCCAACCTCAGGCTTCACTCTGGTGAATGCCTCCTCGTGAGTCATGTTCCTTAAAGTCTTATGAGGACTTCTGTTCTAAACATACACTGCATTCATGGATGCTTCTGCCCACAAAAACATAGGTAAATGTTGATCATGAATCATCGCCTTGACTGTCTCAACAATAGATCTATTTTTCGTCTCTGCGACCCCATTCTGTTGAGGGTTGTAAGGAACAATGTACTCCCTCTTGATCCCTGCCTCAATGCAGAAATCACTGAAATCCTGGGAGATGTATTCTCCTCCATTATCTGATCTCAACACTTTGATCTTCTTTCTGGTCAGATTTTTGACCTGTGCTCTATACTCCTGAAATCTGGCAAGGACTCCATCCTTGGTCTTCAAGAAGTAAATCCAAGTCTTCTGAGAGTGGTCATCAATGAAGATCACATAGTATAGGTATCCACTCAAGGAAGCAATTGTCATGGGTCCACATAAATCTGTATGAACCAAGTCTAAGATCCCCTTGGATCTTCTTTCATTGCTCGGAAAGGACCCCTTGGAATTCTTTCCAAGAGCACAACCTCTGCAAATGCCATCGTGTTCAACATGGATCTTTGGAAGGCCTGTCACCATCTTCCCCAGAGTGGGAAGAGCTCTATAATGTAAACGAGCAAGTCTCTTATGCCATAGTTCACTCAAACTAATAGATTCATGTATTAAGGCCTGAACTGGTTGGAAAGTCAATTTGTACAATCTGTCCTCTCGAACACCAATCACCCAAGCAGAATCCATACCAGAGTTCTTTTTCCATGCAAGAACCTTTCCATCAGAGAAAGCAACCTTGTAGCCTTTGTTCTCTAAGGCTGAAATAGAGACAAAGTTCCTTCTCATCTCAGGTACAAATAATACATCACTCAAATGGAGTGGGGTGCCAAAATCCAATTGTAAGGAATTGGATCCAACTCCTTTCACAATATATCTGGCATCATCACCAAGTACAACATGCAAACGAGATTCTTTCTCTACTAGATCTGTAAGGCGCTCTCTGTATCCAGTCATATGTCTGGAAGCACCACTTTCAATCAACCAAATATCATTACTAGTAGGAACCATACTTGAGAGGGTTGAAATGAAGAAGAACTCTTCATCGTTCATGCTTGCATTCCTTGACTTCCTCTGAGGTGGTTCTGAATCAACATTAACAGAATAGATGATGATCTTTTTGGCTTTTGCATCATTCTTCCTCCATTGAGATTTTTCTGCATCATTAGCTGATTCTAGTACAACTTCTTCAACGTACTTCATTAGGTCACTCTCTTCTAGAGTGATGAGCAATCTAGATTTCCAAGAATTGAAGCTGGTTTTTCCATCAAGCCTATCTTCCACCAAAATACGGTTCACCATGGTTGTTGGAAGAGTGCAAAAACTTTAACCTGAGTTGCAATTGCAACAAAACAACAAATTGTAGGAAAGGTATGATGAGCTGCTGTAGAAGGTCAACGCCTGTGCAATAGTCTTCTTTCAAGAATGTTGCTCTGATACCATGTTGGAGTTTAATGTTGTTCAATTACATTCAGTTTCTTTACAAATTTACATGATCTGAAGCATAAACCATGAACAATAGCAACAGTAATAACCAAGATCACAAGAAGAATAACCATGCACAGAGGCACGAGTACAGTAGAAAATGCTAAGACAAAATGATTATGATAGATTGATATATTATTACAATAATGAGAGTTCCATATATATAGAACATATGATGACCATCCATGAAAGGATGTGTCCCTTGGATAATAAGTGACTACTAATTTATTAAGTATATTTATACGTTGTATTATAAATATCATGTCATATATTATATGATATGATATTTTATCTCTCTCTCTCTCTCTCTCTCTCTCTCTATATATATATATATCTAGAGGAATGTATTCCCAATGTTGTCCAAACATCAACAATAGGCTCTATCTCCTTCAGATTGGAATATGGGGGCAATACTTCATGTTGATGAAGTATTATATGTGCCAAGGTTCAGGAAGAATCTATTATCAGTTGCAACCCTTGAGGACAAGGGATATTGGGTGATCTTCAAGGACAGGAAGGCACTTCTGTGGGCTAAAGGTAGCCACCCGAGTACATCATAACCTATTGGGACTCACAGAGGAGGAATGTATGTTGTGATGGGGCAGTCAGTTCAGGCATTAGCTCATGATGCGACAACTCCAACGAGTTGTGGCACATAAGGCTTGGACATCTTCATTACAAAGCACTTCTAGATCTTCAAAATATGGTATGTGGCATGCCCTCTATTTCTTTTAGTAAAAATGAAATTTGTAAAGGATGCATGCTTGGTAAAAATATAAAGAAAGAATTTCGTAGCAGTGATAGTAGAGCTCAGGGCATCTTAGAACTGGTTCATTCTGATGTATGTGGTCCCATGTCATCTCCCTCTCTTAGTGGCTGCTTGTATTATGTCGTTTTTATTGATGACTGCTCTAGAAAATGTTGGATCTATTTCCCTAAAGCGAAAAGTGACACTTGATAAGTTTAAATAATATAAAGCCTTTATTGAAGAGCAGAAAGGGAAACACATCAGAGCTCTTAAAACAGACAATGGAGGAGAGTTTGAATCTCTCCAATTTGAGGATTTCTGCAAGGAAGTAGGAATCAAGAGACAGTTGACCGTGCCATATAACCCTCAACAAAATGGTGTTGCTGAGAGGAAAATCAGAACAATATGTGAGGCAGCGAAAACCATGATGTTTGACCAAGATCTGCCAAATTCCTTATGCGAAGAAGCTACCTCCATTGCCGTGTATATTCAAAATAGGTGTCCTCATCCTATCTTGAAGGACAAGACTCCTGAAGAGGTCTTCTTAGGGACTAAACTTGAAGTAGGGTATCTAAGGATATTTGGGTGTCCAAAATATATTCATGTCCCTAAGGAAAAGAGGACAAAGATGGAACCCTCGGGCAAGAAAGGGGTTTTTGTGTAGTTGAACAAGAACTCCAAGGCTTACAGGATATATGTACCAGGTTAGAGGCAGATAGAGGTAAGCATGGATGTGACTTTCCATGAGGAAGTCGCATTCAAGAAATCCAGAGAGCTACAACAGGAATCAGAAGCAGTTCATCCAGCATCTCCCTCTTCTAAAAATGAAGAGTCGGATGATCAGAGGGAGGAACCTCATGAAGGGCCAAGTGATGAGCTCCTAGAACCTGCTGAAGAGTTGGAAAAAACTCTTAAAGAACCTTCGGCCAAAAGGAAGCCAGGATGGCTTAAAGATACAGTGCAGGAAGCAAAAAGGATAGCTTCTCCCAAAGGAACTTTCAGGGAAAGTAAGAGGCCTCATATGTATGGAGGCTATGTTGCACCGATGAGTAGTATTAGTGATGCCGAGCCTTCTTTGTTTGAAGAAGCAGATAAATTACAAGTGTGGAAGGATGCCATGCTTGAGGAATACATGTCTATTCTAAGGAACAATGTCTGGGACATTGTGCCGAGGCCAAAGGGCAAATCAGTGGTCTCTTCCAAATGGATCTATAAGATCAAACATGCAGCCGATGTGTTGATGATTGCAACTTCATGAGATATTCTCCAGATCGTATTCCCCTGGACTGAGTTGAGATGATCTGTGAGAACGCCTATGTGATAGGTGAGTCGTAATCCTCTGGACTGAGTTGAGATGACTTGTGTTGGTCTCTTGTTGTGCTCCTCTGGACTGAGTTGAGATGACTTGAGATGGTCTCCTGTCGTACTCCTATGGACTTAGTTGAGTTGGCTCTCCAGTTCGTACGCTTATGGATTTAGTTGAGTTGATCTGTTTGAGAGTGACGTTCCTTGTGGTTGAGCACATATGGACTTGTCCCTAGTGGCAGAGCACTAGAGGATGTGAGTGAGACCCCTTGCTATATTGTCAAAGAGTAAGACTATTGTGAAACTCTAATTTGTATTGTGAAGGGTACAAGTCGGCCCTACGGTGTAAAGGTAATTAATATTATGTAAAAGATTAATTATATTATTGAGTTGTACAAGTCGGCCCTATTGTGCCAATAGACACATCTATTTGATGAGTTAGGTCATGTATTTATTAGAGAGATACATCCCCATTGTGGATCATTTCTCATTCACTCAACACTTAACTTGGAGAGCTGAAATTTAGTGCGCACTCTTTTCTATGCGCTATTCTTTCTTGGTCATAGAGCACCCTCTTGTGTGCACTAGGGTTTATGGTGTGAGGGCGATCTTCTCTTGGCAATATAGTAAAGGGTTGCTGGGTTTTTCCCTTGTTTGAGAAGGGTTTTCCCAGGATAACTTCTTGTGTCTTGTGCATGGTTATTCTTCTTGTGATCTTGGTTTACTGCAACTATTGTATTGTTGCATTGTTTATGGTTCAAGTTCATGTTAAATTGAAAAAAAACTACATGTGCTTGAGCCATCATTAAAAATTCAACACGATGGGAGTGTGGAAAAGTTCAAAGCAAGATTTGTAGCCAAAGTCTTCTCTCAGAAAGAAGGAATTGACTACGAAGAGACTTTTTCCCCTATAGCTAGCTATACCTCCATTCGAGTTGTTATTGCATTAGCTTCAATACTTGCTTGGAAATTACATCAGATGGATGTAAAAACAACATTCTTGAATGGAAAGATTGAACATGAGGTCTTTGTGGAACAACCAGATGGTTTTGTACTGCATAACAAATACACTCATGTATGCAAGCTAAGGAAGGCCTTGTATAGTATTAAACAAGGTCCCAGAGTTTGGTATGACAGGATTGATGGCTTTCTTAAAAGCCCGGGTTTTCAGAAAAGTGATGTTGATGCGAATCTGTACTTCAAGGTAACAGGGAACCAACCAGTTATACCAATCCTGTATGTTGATGATCTCTTTTTGACAGGAGATGAAGGACTAATAGCCTGGTGTAAGAGGGAGCTAATCTCAGAATTTGAGATGAAAGACTTAGGCTTGATGCATTACTTCCTAGGATTGGAAGTGTGGCAAAGACAGGGTGAGATATTTCTGGCACAAGGTAAATACACAGTGGATGTGTTAAAGAGGTTTGGTATGATGGATTATAAAGCCATGTCTACTTCGATGATTACCAACATGAAGAAGCTGCATGATTCTGATATAGGCTCAAATTTGGTGGATCCTACCATGTATAGGTAGTTGATTGGATCATTGATGTATATGATCCATACCAGGCGAGATATATGCTATGCAGTGATTGCAATGAGTCAAGACTCAGTTCATGGCTGAACCGAGACAGAGACACTGGGTGGCAACAAAGCACATCTTGAGATATCTTAGAGGGACCATTACCTATGGTCTGAGATATACATCCAATGGTGGTTTGTTTCTGCATGGGTATGCAAATGCGGACTGGGCAAGAAGCCTAGTGGACCGAAAAAGCACTTCCGGATACTGCTTCAGTTTAGGATCTGCTATGATCTCATGGTCAAGTAGGAAACATGGATCCATTGGATAGAGTACAACAGAGGCTGAGTACATTGTAGCGAGTGATGCTAGCAAGGAAGCAATATGGCTCAAAAAATTGGTTTTTGGGTTGTTTGATGACAAGTTAGAGGCTATGGTGGTTCACTGTGATAATCAAAGTTGCATAAAACTGACAGAGAACCCAATATTTCACGTCAGGTCAAAGCATTTTGACATGAAATACCATTTCATCAGAGACATGGTCCAGAGAAAAACTATAAAGCTACAGTATATCGCCACGAGCGAGCATGTAGCTGATATCCTGACCAAGCCATTGCCATTGAGACAGTTTGTACAGCTAAGAGGCAAGCTTGGTGTGGCTGAGAATGCCCCCCTCGCTAAGAGGGAGTGTTAAATTTGGTAGCTTCGACAGTCATTCTCCAATGAGAGGCCATATGGGCCACCCTGAGGCTAGCCGGGGAGATTTGGAGAATTAACCAGTCTTGTGAGGTATTGACAAAAGCCAGGGGGAACGTACAACCTCCGCGAGTCAAACCAAAAGTCAGGACGAGCGAGATGCTATATGATCTTGTGAGTTTAGCCAAGGCAAAGGAAGAAACTTTGTAAGTTTAAGACAAAAGTCAAGATGTAAGTCTAATGCAAAAGTCAGGGGGAATGTACAACCTTTGTGAGCATAGACAGTCTATTGCAAAAGCCAGGGGGAACGTACAACCTCTCTAAGCATAGACAGGCTAGTGCAAAATTCAGGGAGAATGGACAACCTCTGTGAGCCTAGTCAAGCCTTATGAGCCATGAGCAAAAGTCAAGGCATCTAGCAAAAGTTAGGTTGAATGTACAATTCGTATGAGTTAGAGACAAACAATCTTCCTTATGCAAATAATGTAAATGTAATGATCTAGTGCGTTGGCACGTGTAACTTTATCCACCATGAAAAGAAATTCGAGTTGCGTAACTCAGTTGTATAAGTTGACTTACATGTTTAGTCTGAGTTGTCAAACTCAAGTTGTATGTCTGGTCAAAGTCAAGTTGACAAGTTTTGTTGCATGTCGCATGTTGCATGCATGTCTAGTTGCATGTCAAGTTGCATGCATGCATGTCTAGGTTGCATGCCAAGTTGCATGTTGAGGTGGCATGCAATAGTCAAGTTGAGTCACCAGTCAAATTTCTAATTCGAGTTAAGTTGACATGCAAGCACCTTCTAATTAAAGCCCCTTTTCCAATCCTTTACATGCCTATATATTCAGAGCTCGACCCCCTCTTCCACA
Organism: Picea glauca; assembly: GCA_000966675.3. Classification (NCBI taxonomy): domain Eukaryota; kingdom Viridiplantae; phylum Streptophyta; class Pinopsida; order Pinales; family Pinaceae; genus Picea; species Picea glauca. The sequence goes on from JZKD02S1629657.1 coordinate 36,774, forward strand.
TACTTGTTATGGAGCACAAGGGTGAAGGAGACACGGCCGTGWAGGAGGTTAGGACTGTTGTGTATATCAGCAGTGAGAGATAGAGTGCTGTGCTGTGTATATCAGCAGTGAGAGATAGAGTGCTGTGCTGTGTATATCAGCAGTGAGAGACAGAGTGCTGTACTGTGTATATCAGCAGTGAGAGATAGAGTGTTGTACTGTGTATATCATCAGTGAAAGACAGCGTGCTGTACTGTGTGTATCAGCAGTAAGAGATAGCTTGTATTGCTGTACATATCAGCAATAAAGAACAGAGAACAGGGCTGTCCATATCAGAGAAATAGTGCATCATGCCAAGATCCTTCATCTCAAATTCAGAGGCCAACTCATGATTGCACCAAGTAATGAGGTGCTCTGCTCTAGTAAGAAATAAATCATCAACGTACAGGATCAAAATCAATGACTTACCATCAACAATCGTATAGTATAGGTTGGCATCAACAATACTCTTGCTGAAACCCAAACTCATCAGGTATCCATCAATCCTCGCATACCAAGCTCGAGGTGCCTGCTTGAGTCCATACAGGGCCTTCTTCAACCTGCACACATGGGATTCCTTCCCATGAATCATGAAACCGTTTGGCTGCTCGATGTACACCTCTTCCTCAATCTCTCCATTGAGGAAGGCTGTCTTTACATCCATCTGATGTAATCTCCAACCCATGGCTGAAGCAAGGGCAATGATCATCCGAATGGAGATGTATCGAGCAACATGAGCAAATGTCTCCTCATAGTCTATTCCCTCTACCTGAGAGAATCCTCTAGCCACAAATCTCGCTTTATGCTTCTCGATGCCACCACTTGGAAGTCACCACAGACTTCCCCTCAGGTCTCAGAACAATATCCCACACATCATTCTTCATGATGGACTGATACTCCTCCATCATGGCATCTCTCCATTCCAATTGACTAGATGCCTCCTCATAACATGAAGGCTCAATATCAATGATGTGGCTCATCGCTGCTACATAGCTCGAGAATCTCTGAGGTCTCTTACTTTCTTTGAAAGTACCACGGGTAGCTGCATGTCCCTCTGCCTTTTGCAAAGTCCGACGAGCCTATGCAGGCCTCTTCTGACCTACTGCAATATCTCTGGGAACATCAACATGATCCACAGGATCAACTGGATCAATAGGCTCAACTGTCTCCGTGGGCTCAACTGTCTCCCTTTGAACTGTTGAAGGGTGAGGGGGAGAAGATACCCTCTCTTCCTGCCTCTCACTATCAATCTCCATGTGAGATCCTCTAGATCTCCTGAAGGCTACCTCCTCCTCAAAGGAAACATCCCGGCTCACCTCAATTTGTCTCTGACGTGGGATGTGGATCCGATATGCCTTCAAAGATTCATTGTACCCAACAAATGTACTCTTCCTGCATGAAGGGTCTAACTTCGTCCATTTCTCCTTGGGTACGTGAATGTAAACAAGACACTCAAGTGTCCAACCTCAGGCTTCACTCCGGTGAAGGCCTCCTCTGGAGTCATATTCTTCAAATCTAAGTCTGAAGATCACATAGTATAAGTATCCATGCAAAGGAAGCAACTATCATAGCCCACACAAATTTGAATGTACCAAGTCCAATATTTGTTGTCACTGCCTGGAAAAGATTCCTTGGCATTCTTGCCAAGAGCACAACCTCTGCAAATGCCATCATGCTCAACACAGAGCTCTTAAAGACTTGTCATCATCTTCCCCAGAGCGAGAAGAGCTCTATAATGCAAATGCGCAAGTCTCCCATGCCATAACTCACTCAGATTGATAGAATCATGCATTAGGGCCTGAATTGGTTGAACTGTTAATCTGTATAAACTCCTTGTTTGGTCAGACTACTTTATGTCTCAAACTAGAGACTATCTAATATGTTGTCTTCTGCAACTGTCACTATAGCTCCCTCTCAGGGCTATCATTGGTGACCTGCCTCCATGGTAACCTGCCCGAAACAAGAAACAAGAACAACATCTCCATGGCAACCTCCATGGGATTTAACAAGATAACCTGCTCGGAACAAAGTCAACAACCAAGAATATCTTCTAGAGGAGATCAATTTAGCCTGCAAACAAGTGCATCTCATAATGATCATAACTTCAATAGATCAAAAAATGCAACATAAGATCGCAATAACGTCATAACAGCTAGAGGCATATCAAAACAATCAAACCTGGAGTACTCACTTCCAGGGAGGGTGTGCCGTTTCTCTGAATGCATTGGATCTGAGATCCTTTGGATCTACACATTGTTGCTTGGACAAAAGATCCCTTCTCCTGCAAACACCCTCATGATAATGATACAATTTTAAACATATACAAGTGCATACCTCAGAAATTGTAGCACCATCTCAAGGCTTGCGCAACTGACAACTAGCAACTGCAGCTGCAACTGGCCACTGGCAATTGCAACTGTAACTAGCAACTTCAACTTGCACTGCAACTGCAACTGGCACTGTAAATGCAACTGTAACTGGCACTGTAACTGCAACTGCAATTGGCATTGCAACTGCAACTGGCACTGCAACTGCAACTGCAATTGTAACTAGCACGAAGCAATTGGCATTGCAACTCTCCAATAGGTTGCTCAACGAGCTTGACAAGGTTTAGGTCTTGAGTAGTGGTAAATCTCATGATCTTCCAACGATTAGACGGTTATGACGGAAACCAACTCTGATACCATGTTGAATTTTCATTAGTTTCGTTAACATTAGATTTACCATAGCAATTTAATCTTCTTTTTGCATGCTCGTTTCACCATTGGCGATGCTGCACCATCGCCACCCAACCATCGACATCTACGAGTTCCTTGAGGATGTCTTGGCTTTCTTGTATCCATTCTTTAGCTATAGGTGTTCTGTTTCAATTCTTTAGCTATAGGAGCTCTAAAGGGTGACATTCCAATAAACATGTGGTGAGTAGTGTTATAGCAATATTCTCCTAGATAAAGCCATTTGACCCACGCCTTTTTCTGCCCCGATACATAATTGTGGAGATAACTCTCCACCCACTTGTTCACAATCTCGGTTTGCCCATCTGTTTGTGGATGATAGCTAGTGTTGGGAGTTAAATCAGTACCTACTAGACGAAACAATTCCTGCCAGAAGATGCTCATAAACATGTTGTCCCTGTCACTCACGATAATCTTGGGTATCCCATGTAGCCTAAAGACCTCTCTGAAAAACAGATCTGCCACTTGAGATGCGCTAAAGTCCATGGAGATGGCGATGAAGTGAGCAAATTTAGTCAAACGGTCAACCACCACAAATATGCAATCCTTCCCTTGGGTCTTGGGAAGCCCTGTAATGAAATCCATAGATACACTCTCCCAGTTGTGCTTAGGAATAGGGAGGGGTTGTAATAGGCCTGCAGGGTGTGTGTGTTCATCTTTGTTCTGTTGGCAAATGGTACATTCTTTGATATGGCGCATAACCTCTCCTTTTAAGCCCTTCCAAGCAAACCTTTCCCTGATCTGTCTATAGGTTTTAAGAAATGCTTGATGCCCTGCTAATGAAGAATCATGGAATGCTTGAAGCACTCTTTTTTTGAATGAGGACTTTGGAACTAAATAGATCCTTCCCTTGTAGTAAATAATGTCATCCATAATCCTGTATCTGTCCATCCATCAACTCACATGCAAATTTGTTCTTTGAGTATTCTACCAAGAGGTGAGATTTCCAATCAACAGATATTTCTAACATAGAGTATGCTGAAGGCCTTCTGGATAAGGCATTTGCTACAACATTATTCTTTCCCTTGACATATTCTTTGTCAATGTTGTATGCTTGGATCTTGCTTACCCATTTTTGCTGCCTTTCATTAAGATCCTTTTGCGCAAGGAAGTATTTGAGACTGTTATGGTCTGTCCTAACCACAAATTTCGCTCCAACTAGATATTGCCTGAATTTGGCCAGGGTGTGCATTATGGCTAGAATTTCTTTATCATAGATGGTATATAGCAGCTCAGGACCCCTCAATTTGCGGCTCTCATAGGCAATAGGATGCCTATTCTGCATGAGCACTACTCCAACACCTTCCCGAGATGCATCACACTCTAATATGAAAGGTTGAAAAAAATCAGGTAGAGATAACACATGACAAGTACTCATCACCTTTTTCATTTTATCAAATGTTGACTAAGCTTCATCATTCCATTCAAATGCCCCTTTTCTGGTCAAATTAGTTAGGGGTGTGCAAAGTTGGGAGAATCCCTTGACAAACTTCCTGTAGTAACTGCAGATGCCAAGAAAGCTTTTGAGTTCTGTAAGTGTCTTGGGTGTGGGCCAATTAATGATGGCCTAAATCTTCTCTTGATGAACCTGTACCCCTTTTGCTCCAATAATGTGTCCCAAGTAGAGGATCTCTGTCATTCCAATCTCACATTTTGACTCTTTGGCATATAGAGACTGCTCCTCCATGATGGTCAAAATTTGGTCCACATGTTTGAGATGCTCTTCCCAAGTCTTGCTGTAAATTAGCAAGTCATCAAAAAAGACAAGTAGATATTTCCTTAGATGCTTGTTAAACACGTGATTCATGCCGGATTGAAAAGTAGCTAGCGCATTGGTTAGACCAAAAGGCATAACAAGGAACTCATAGTGTCCAAAGTGTCATCTGAAGGCTGTCTTGTGTATATCTTGCTCCCTCATCCTGATCTGATGGTATCCAGAGCGCAAATCAATTTTTGTGAAATATACTGCCCCATGCAGTTCATCCAACAATGCATCTATCCTAGGAATGGGGTATCTGTTCTTGATGGTTCTCTTATTCAATGCTCTGTAATCTATGCACATGCGCATAGTCCCATTCTTCTTTTTGACCAACACAACTGATGATGCGAATGGGCTTGAACTTGGTCCTATATGTCCCATGGCTAGCAATTCTTTGATGACACTTTCTATCTCGTCCTTGTGCTTCTTGGGGTGTCTGTAAGGTATAGTGATGACTGGTTTGGCGCCTTCTTCCAATTCTATAATGTGTTCAAACCACCTGTCTGGTGGTTGTCTTGGAGGAATAGGCTCAAAGACCCTTTTGTGCTTGTGAAGGATCCTTTGTATGTCAGGAGGGTATTGTTTGTGTGTCCCATCATTTATGCCCATGATGAAGCATTCAACTGCATAGAATATCTCTTCTCGCCTAAATATGGCATGCATTTTCTTGACTGTCACCACTCTAGGTGAATCCCTTGTCATCCCCTTAAGCGTGACTCTCTTTCCTTCTTCTGTGTTGAAGGACATCTCCATGGTTTTGTTATTGGTGGTGATTGGTGTTAAATTTGGCAACATCGACAGTCATTCTCCAATGAGAGGCCATACGGGCTACCATGAGGCTAGCCAGGGAGATTTGGAGAATCAACCAATCTTGTAAGGTATTGACAAAAGCCAGGGGGAATGTACAACCTTTGTGAGTCAAACCAAAAGTCAGGACAAACGAGATGCTATGTAAGTCTAATGCAACAGTCACGGGGAACGTACAACCTCTATGAGCATAGACAGTCTAGTGCAAAAGTCAGGGGGAACGCACAACCTCTGTGAGCATAGACAGACTAGTGCAAAAGTCAGGGGGAACGTACAACCTCTGTGAGCCTAGTCAAGCCTTGTGAGCCATGAGCAAAAGTCAAGGCATCTAGCAAAAGTTAGGTTGAATATAAAATTCCNATGAGCTAGAAACAAACGATATTCCTAATATTGCAAATGATATAAATGTATTGATCTAGTGTGTTGGCACGTGTACCATTATCCACCACGAAGAGAAATTCGAATTGCCTTGTAAAGAGTCGAGTTGTAGAAGTCAAAATTGCATGTCTAGGTCAAAGTCAAAGTTGTCAAGTTGTCGCATGTTGCATGCATGACATGCATGACATGCATTGCATGCATGCATGACATGTGCATGCTAAGTTAGTACGCATGCATGCATGACATGTGCATGCTAAGTTAGTACGCATGCATGCCAAGTCAAAGGTGAGTTGTAACTGAAGTGTCAAGTCTAGTTCTATTTTCGAACTAAAGTGTGAAGCTGAGTTATGTCCAACATGCCTTCTTACTTCTAATTCTAGTCCTTTCCTCTTCTCCTATTCATTCCTTTATAAGCAGAGGTCAACCCCCTCTCTTACACACAATTTCTATGCAGGGTAAAGGTGAAGCTATAGAGGATGCTAAACAGAGGCGCATATCAATCCTATAGAGGCTGCTAAACAGAGGCGCATATCAGTCCTATAGAGGCTGCTAAACAGAGGTGCATATCATTCCTATAGAGGCTGCTAAACAGAGGCGCATATTAGACCTATAGATGCAACATTACAAGTGCTAAACAAAGAGTCATATCAGTCCTATAAAGGCAGTTGTACCAGTGCTAATTAGAGGCACATATCAGTCAAATAGAGGCAGCATTAACAGCCCATATCAGAGCTGATATATCAGTTTTTAAGAGGCAACGTATCTTAGTCTTTGAAGGCAAGTCAGATACTTCTCCAGTGCTGGCCTGTAATAAAAGTTTAGATATCAACAAGGTCTCTTAGTTCACTGTCAGGTCAGAGTCAACGTGGCAAGCCCTTTAAGAGCAGAGTATTCATGGTGGATATTTGTAAGTGATCTTACATTATTAATGCAATAAAGGAATAACGTTTGCTGGGGTTTTTCTCCCTGTACAGGGTTTCCCCAGGGTACATATGTTGTTGATGTGCATGCTTACGTATCTACATGATTATTGCTATTTAATTATGATTCTATATTGTTGAAATGTATTAAGCTGGAATCAAAGTGTTGAAGAAAATAAAGAAATAGTCTGCATAAGAAATCAAGCTCATAATTTAACAATTGGCCCCAAGGTGCTAAGCCATTGCACACCTAAGATGATATTAGTGTCTGGAATGTCCACTACATAAAAGTCCCATGTCAAGGTGTATCTACCCAAAGTCAAGCTCATCTGTGGAATGTACCTGTCATAAGAAATAGTGCGCCCTCCTGCTACCTCAACCAAGAAGCCCTCAAAATCAACTGTGGGATTATGCCTCCTCTCAACCATAGCCATATCAATGAAGTTATGAGAAGCTCTGCCATCTATCAACACTGTTGCCCTTTCTTCCTTTACAACTCCCTTTTTACGAAAGGTGTTAAATTTAGGCACCCCACTCATAGAAGCAATGTTGACCTTTTTGAGTCCTACATCATGGGGTAAAGATGCCTCATTACCTTGCGCATGCAAGGCTTCTTCTTCCTCCTTGTGGTTTTTCTGCATAGTATGGATAGCTCCACCCTCTTCATCATCTGTCTCCTCTTCACTGTCAGACACCACTTCTATATAGTGGATTTTCCCCTTGCCCAAACACCTGTGACCCAACTGCCAAGGTTCTTTGCAAGTGAAACATAGTTGCTTTTTTCGTAGATCTCTTCTTGTGGCTTCATCCGACTTCCCCTTGCCTTTGTCCATTGACGTAGTGTCACGACCCCTAGGAATGATGGGAGGTTTGGGTGTGAATCTATTTTTATTAGCTGCCCCAACTAGATCTCTAGTGCGCTCAATGTCATCTTGTAAGGTTACAGGCTTAAAGGCCTTAACCCATCCTCTCATTGGTTTAGTCAGTCCCTCTATATACATCATTAGTAATCTGGACTCTGACACATCTGGAACCATAACCGATACTCTTTGAAACTCCTCAATAAAGGTTTCAACTAATCCTGTTTGCTTAATCTGTGTAAGCTCGCTGAAATGACGATCTAAATCCTCTTTGTCAAACCTGTCAATGAGCCTCTGAGTGAAATCATGATAAGAATTGATGCGCCCATGGCCCAAGGTGGTCATTTCATGAAACCACCATTCATGCGCTTTCTCCATCAAGTACAATGTTGCAAACTTGATAGCCTTCCCTTCCTCCATAGGATTCAATTAGAGGTAAGCATCCATTTTTTGCACCCAAGCTGTGGCAAAGATGCGATCTGATCCATCAAAGGTCGGTAACTCCATTCTCCCAGGCTTACGCCCTAGTTCATTATTACCTTTGTAGCGATCTTGGATCTTCTTTTCATCTTCAGGTGGAAATACTCTCCCATGGAAACCTGTCTCCTGAATCCCACACTCATGGCATTGTACTCCCTTTCTGCCCTCCCACTTATCTCCTAAACTCTCTTGATCAAAGGCATTAGTATCCCTTCTTTGTGCATCTAGGAAGGTAGGCATGTACGACCTAGGGGTAGTTCTGCTCGCTGTGTGAGATGGGATTGGTATACCATCATTTGGCCTATGCTCCTTTGCATGACCTATATGTATGGATTCCTCATGGTTTCCATTGCCCCCATGAGATCCACCAACATCACGACTTCCACCAAACAAGGGTGGGTCTTTACCATGTCTTTGATCCATCAGATATTGAGAGAGAATACATTGATGTTTACTTTGCTCCTCCATCAGGGCTATCATTCTGTCTTGCCCTTTTTGAAAATTAGCAAAGGATAATTTGAGTTCTGCCTACCCCAAGGATAGATGGTTTTGCATTTCCTCAAGGTTGTGTTGCATAGTCTCCTGGCTGTTTTGCAGTGCATCTTTCATTGTTTGAGCTACCTTATCTGCCAAAATTTCTGCCTCTTTAGATGTGGCATTTTCTGTTTCATGGGTTTCCCCCATACTGACTTCTGGCTCTTCTCCTTCAAGAATTCTTGTTATACTGGCTGTCCCCCACGACCTCTTCTCTTGGTCATCTGTATTTTAGCACAGGTTGGCGAAGGAAATTCGCTCTGATACCAATGTAATGTTCCCAAGCAGATTCGCTAGGGAACTTGTTGAATTTCTGACTTCTTTGTTTGTTGTTTGCAGGGTTACTTCTGGATGTTGCGCTTTGAGTGTTTTATGCAGAGTTTTTGTAGCATTTAAAAGACAAAAAGAAGCAGATAACAAAATATAAGGTTTACAAACAAATATACTTTAGTAAAGCTTCATATCTGACCTTTATTTATTATAATTAGATGGTAGATCTGTAGATTTGGTACAACAGAATAAGATGGAGAAACCAAAGATGCATGTGCCCTCCAGATACAAAGATATAGAGCAAATAGGGTCTCCAAGATCTCGCACAAATGATTGAAGGCCAATACAAGATTAATTTCTTTCCCCGATGAGCAATAGTCTTCAAATTTGAACTTGGTGTGTCCCTTACTGGCTGGAAAAGCTATAGATTTCGGCCTCCCTGAAGATGGCCTCCAAAACTCATAAAAATACTGTCAAAATGTAGATCGAGAGCTGTAGATAACTTATGGAACAAGTTTGGGACCAAACTCCCTGATAAAACCCTCCAACTCACTTCCCCCTAGAGGACTGGTGCACCCTCCTTCAACAGATTCGCCCTCATGAAGAATAAAATAGATATGCAAGTGGAAAACCTCCAACAACTGATGGAGAAGGGCACTGCGGTGATGACAATCACTCTTGCAAAGATTTTCCCTGAAGATCTGATCCCCACAGAGCAAATCATATGCTTTTCTTTCAACTAGTGCGCCCCACTTGCTGGAAATGCCTGTCAAATGCGTCCTACTTGCACAAATCTCTCATGAAATGTATCTGGACTGAGTAGAATGGTGAGGGAGGAATATTTCACCTCCTTGATCAAGCTTGGTCCTGGAACAGAGGGATCTTTCACCTCCTTGCTGGTCTCTAGGGTTTCTTGACTCAAAACCCTCAAAACATAAGCTGCATAGCTCAAGAGATCTCAATAGAAGAAAAGCATGAATGAGGAGTAAGGCACCCTCCTCTCTCTTTTATACCTCCCGATCTAATTCTCAGTTGAGTTGCTTTTTGATTTTTACTAAGGTTGTGATTTCATTTTCTCCTTAAGTCACTTAACCTTTTCTTTTCTTCATGAAAGTCACTTTAATAAAATATCTTTAATTCCTTAAGTGACCTTTAGTGCCTCATACCCCTTTTTACCCATTGGACTATAGTCTAGAGGGGTGACTAGACTACTTATTCCTCCCTTGTTCTTGTCAAGGGGAGGGGGACATTACATCTGTCTATTCAATGTGGGCTCAACTGGTCATTTGGCTCTTGACACTCCACATCTTCTACCTATGGGCCTCGAGACATCATCTCCTTAGTTACCCCTAGGTCGGGGGGGTAACAATGAGTACTTGTTAGGTTTGAGCTTCACTAAAACTTTTGCATATCTCAATCTTTATCATTTATTGGATAAATTTTATTTGCTTGTTTTCATTCTATATGTAGATGACTTGATACCTACAGGGAGTTCAAATAGGCTCATTGCATGGTTCAAGGCAAAGTTGGGATGTGAGTTTGAGATGAAGGAGATTGGATTGAGGCTCTATTTCTCGATGTGGCGGGGCACATGTGATGTTTTCCTTGGGTAGGGAAAGTACACGATTGAGATCTTGAAGAGATTTTAGATGATGGGTTGTAAACCCTTAGCCACTCCTATGATACCAATTGAAGTTGCATACTGAGTTAGATTCAAAGTTAGTAGATTCTTTAATGTATAAACAATTGGTTCGATCTTTGATACATTTAGTTAATACTAGACTTGACATATGTTTTGCATTTAACACTTTGAGCTAGTATATGGTTGAGCTAAGGTAGATTCACTAGGTAGCTATAAAAATGCGCTTTGATAATTGAAGGGCACAATACATTATGGTTTGAGATATGTAAGAGATAGCGAGATGATGTTGCATCGGTTTGTTGATTCTGACCGTGTAGGGGATACAAGTACAAGAGGATTACGTCAAGTTATTTCTTTAGTTTGGGGTTCAAGAGTGATATCTTGGTTCAACATGAAGCAAGCATTGGGAGCATTGAGTTTAGTAGAGGCAAAGTACATGGCAACCAACACTGCTCGTTGTGAAGTCATTTGGCTTCATAAGTTGATAGCAACGTTGACAAGTGAGATGTTGGAACTTACTATGGTTTGATAGTGAGAATTGTATTAGATTCTTTGAGAATTGAGTATTCCATGACTGCTCCAACCACGTTGACATCAAGTACCACTTTCTTTGAGACAAGCTTTAGAAGGGAGTAGTGCCTCTAGAGTATGTTCCTTTAGATTCACAAGTTGTAGACATTTTGACTAAGCCCCTGGAAAAGGGAAAGTTTGAGATGCTAAGGGAGAGATTGGGCTTGGTGGAGAACACCTTTCTTGCAGAGAGGGACTGTTAGAGTGTCTACTTTGTTGCTCGGTAGTCTTGTTCCTCAGGGTGTAACAGTGACATGAGTTCCATATTCTATCTATACCTCGAGATGTGTGCAGAGCAATGTTGAGTGTTGGAGCTAGTCACATCAGTAGTTGCTTATGGAGGCAACCTATTGTGATGTAGACATGAGTTGAAGGGTTCATGCATATGCCTCCAACATGCATGCACCAGTCTTTACTTAATATTTGTTAATGTTTATGCCATTATTATAGTTCTTTGCATTTCAATAGATAACAACAACATAAGAACAAGATCACTGAGAAATACACATTCACAAGAGACACAACATTTATCCTG